>CM036538.1:10429984-10759984 GCA_020745685.1 Tautogolabrus adspersus | reverse complement strand
TGTTGAAAAATAGATGGATACAGTGAATGCAGAAAACATTATGAAACAGTTTGTGTGTAACGAAAGGAGCCACTGCTGTCCACAGTCAGACATGGCTCCAGCACATGGACAGGTGCCAGACACAGTGACACATTTATTATGAAATTTAAATGTTTCAGCAAAGCATTTCGATGGATCTCTCTGTGTCCTTCACACTTCCCTGTGATACTCTTTATCTCTGTAGTTGTGTGATGGGTGTTTAACTTGTGTGTACTTTATTTGTTAATGATACGTCCCAACTGCTGACCAGCTCAGGAGCATGCTTTTAAAAAGCAATGGGACATGCTCCTCTTGGAGTTTAAGAACACTTTCACAAAAACACCAAAAACTATAAATCACTATCTGCATTCATGGGTAAGTGCACATTGATAATAGATTGCTGTCTATTAAAAAGTCACTCGTTATGATGATTGAAGGCGACAAAATGCATAACAATATGTAATTTTGTTTTGAATTAGCCAATATGTTTTAGGACTGTATGGATGAAGCATACAAACTGACCACTTTCCTAGACTTCGAACTAGTCTACTGACTGACTGTACTCGGTTGCATAGGACCTGAACACCTGCAAGCGCTCTTCATGGTTCACATTGAAACATTTCAGAAAAAGCAGAGGTAAAAAAAGTGACTCATCTGGAACAGATGCAAATGATCCAACTAGCCTTTTAAGTATGTGTTCCTGCATATTCCAGCTCCACCGCCCTCAGGCAGAGTATCTGCCTGTGTCACTCTGAACTACATCCCTGTGTGGACTTGAGGAACACGTTTCTGTTTATATTTAAGCGCAGATCTTCTTTTTTTCTGGAAATGCACCCTTTTTGTTTTTTGGATAAAAAAGTTCTCCCGTGTTAGTGGAAGTTATTAACACTCATAATAGACATTGAATTACTCTGCTGTCAGACACTGATGGTCAGAAATAGTAGTGTGCACAAAGAGTATTACCTTTATGTTACCTTACTGAGCCAAGAAGTGACAATACTTACATTTCTTCATTACTTTTTTTCCACAGAGGAGCTTCTTTAATCCAATAAAATCTTTAGGAATTTACAGACAAATGTGTTAAAAATGTAATTCAAATGAAAACGTATTTCTGTTCTATAGTGATAAATATGTGATTATTATATGTGATTGTTTTTTTGTACATCTTTGTGTTTTTGACCTCTGGCATTAAAAGAAACAAATGCTTTAAAGATGTGTTATTATTTGATTACTGCAATAGTATCCTTTACGGCACATCATCTAAAGTCCTTAATAAACTCCAATACATCCAGAACTGTGCTGCACGCCTTCTCACTCGCACCCGATCCCATGAACACATCACCCCAGTCCTGCAAAATCTCCTCTGGCTCCCTGTCCCGTACCGAATCCAATTCAAAATCCTGCTCCTAACACATAAAGCCCTGAACCCCCAGGCCCCTCTTACCTCACGGCTCTCCTCCACCATCACACTCCTTCACGCTGCCTCTGTTCCACTTGCCAACCTCTTGTCTCCCCCATTTAGAACCAAGCACCGAACCTGGGGGGACAGAGCCTTCTCTAAAGCTTCTATAGCTGCCCCCTCTCTCTAGAACTCACTCCCCACAAATATTCAACACTGCACTGACCCATCCACATTTAAATCATTACTCAAGACTCACCTCTTCAAAAGAGCGTTTAATGTATGCTTGTGATGTGTGTTCTGTTTATGTTTGGCTTATATGTTGTCGTCTTTATGACCTGTGTGTAATGTTACAATGGTTGTTAGTTTGTTCTTACTGTGTTGTCTCGATTTTTCTTCCTTTTTTCCGAATGTACAGTGTCTTTAACTGCCTGAAAAGTGCTTTATAAATCAAATGTATTATTATTATTATTATTATTATTATTATTATTATTATTATTATTGTTATTATTATTGTTATTATCATTATTATCTGGGAAATAGTGATGGTATTGTGATCATAAAAATGTATGATTGGACCAATCCATTTATCACAACGCTGACATGAATTACAGCTGAAACATAATGTCTTGATTTAACAATATATTTTAATGAAGGGGGTAAGTTATTGTAATACTTTAAAGGAATAAAACAGTTTTAAGATTCTTGTTTATCGTGCCATGTGAACAAAAGAGGTCTTCCTGTGCAAATACCATTTTCCTGTGTACCAAGACAAAAATAATAATAATATATATATATATATATATATATATATATATTTCTGTTATTAGTATTTCATTGCTGACATATTTGCAGCAATTATTCAATTATTGTTCCATATGTACCTGGTTAGGATCATTTCTAATTAGCAAAAACAACAAATGTGAATTATCATCCAATGAGTATTAAATTGATCAAATATCACAAGGCTTTAAAGGATGGAAAGGATCCATAGGTGCACACAAGAAAAAAACTGAACAGTACTAAATGGGATCACAGGATTACCAATGTGTAATTGTTTGCATTGGGACTAATTTTAAGTGCAGGATTAACTTGTGAGATAAAAATATATATCTCATCAGTTAATAGACCACATAACAGACATATTCATTCAAAAAATGCATTTCTTCTAGCCAATGGTAACTCCTGAATGGCATATCAAAGTTGGGGTCTCCCTAACAGTTAGTAAAAAATGTACTCTAGATCTAAAAAAAAACGAGCTGTTGAAAACTCTGAGAGCAGCAGAGGCGAGCGGAAGGCTTTGTGGTATTTGTATGTCCTCACCTTTGTGTTAGCTCACAGCTCTGTGCTCATTATGTAACCTCATGAACAAATATGTCTTTATCTGGAGGCAGATGAGCAGACTATACCACCAACCTCTCTCTCTCTCTGTGTGTGTGTGTGTGTGTGTGTGTGTGTGTGTGTGTGTGTGTGTGTGTGTGTGTGTGTGTGTGTGTGTGTGTGTGTGTGTGTGTGTGTGTGTGTGTGTGTGTGAAACTCTGGGTCTTTAATTGTGTTATTGATGAAGCACCATTGGCTGTACAGCTACTGGTGGCACACTGAGCCACTGACCCACTCTCATCACGAACTAGTACAAAAAGACTGGAGCTGTGTACATCTCATCAGTCTAAACTTTCTGGACCAGTCGTCTGTCAGTTGATTTGTTTTTCATCAGAAAACACACACACACACACACGAACACACACACACACACACACACACACACACACACACACACACACACACACACACACACACACACACACACACACACACACTATAGAAGCGTGGCGCTAAATCTCACCACTGGAAGAACACTGAGCTCTAGAGGGAGAAAAGAGGAATAACAGCATGAGAAAAAGCAGAGCTTCATCCATAATTTTAGTGAAACTGAAACCATCAAAATGTTGCCCAAATTTAAAGAATCTACTTAATAGATTATTTTTCAGTAAGCCTGCATGTGTTTTAATGCATTTTCTGCAGCCACTTATTCTATGCGTATTTATTTAATATTTAATATGTGTCAAACAATACATGCTAAACCCTGACTGTAGGTCTGTGAAAAAAAAGGGAAACCAAATTTTAATTCTGTCTTTCTTTTATTTGTAAATGGACCATGTACAATATTTAACATAAATGTTGCTATTTGATGCATTGTACCAGAGTAAGCTATAATTTGTTATATTGTTAAAAAAAAAAAATTTGAAGAAAGAAACCCCGCTGTGGTTCAGCACAGTCCAAAAGAAAAATACTATATCTTGAGTGCTATGTCACACCAGACTGGGTTTGTTGAGTAGTTGCATATTTGTTCAGTAAACTACAGGTAACTTTAAACTATTTGTGAAAAACAAAAAGACACTGAATTAATATTTTAGATCCCCCTTTCTTCCAAAATCTGGCCAGGGACTACCGATGGAAACTAGCCTTTTGGCGAACTCTGGCATGTTTACAGAAATGTTAATTAATATGCACTGTCCCTGTAAAATAAAATAAAATAAATACATAACATAAAATGTAAAAATGAATTAATATATGAGCGCACCTGAAGGGATCCTAGTTGGAAAATACTGAGAAAACAAATACTCCATAGATTATTACCCCACATGGACTAAAACACAGTACCAAGCCATATAGCAATTTTACCCCTAACCCATTATCATGTGCAATGTTACTGATAGAGCCTTTTTAGGGTTGAACTTACTGTGCTTATTGTTATCTTATTTGTCACTGATAATTTACATTATCATAATGTCTGCATGCATGACCACAGGTTATTAAATGTTCTGTCTTTATCAAAGAAGGGTAAAAAAAACATCAGTAGTTTAACGATTTCGGAAGTTTTACGAATACTTTTAACAGAGGTCTGGTCAATTGCAGTATTGATTTTTTTATCATTCTTCAACACCCATGGCTCAAAGTCACAGGGGGGCAGTGGGAGTGTAGTTGATTATCAGAGCTACTGATGAGTGTAGAGTAGAGAGCCCTCTGGAGGATGGGAGTGCTCTGTGTTACAGGATGTAAAATTACAAATGTTAAAATTTCAATCCTGATTTTTGTGTGTGTAAAGGGTTTGACAAAAAGTGTGTATAAAGAGTTTTAAAGATTGGACACATTGCAGCGTGCAGTATGATGATATGTCTGTGCATGTCTCAGAGAAGTGACGTGTGTTAGCGGCTTGTCTGGTGACGTGTCTCTACCGCTCGCTCTTTTCTGCCGGAGCGGCTGGATGGAGCCACACTGACTCCACTGAGCACTCAAACTGGTACCAGTAACACGGCAGGAGTCGGCCTAAGGACACCATGGGAAGTATGTGACATTCTTCTCTTCTTAACATATTTTGAGAGTGATTGATAATACCTGCTGGGGTTTTAATTTCAGACAATATTACACGTAAATGGGTCGTCTGCATGCTAATTGGCTAATCTTGGGTATGTTAGGTGGCAAGCCTTTGCTAGCTTATAACGGGAGCTAAAATCAGGAGTTTCTGTTAATCTAAACATATTTTGTTTTGCATGACCAACATTACGGGAGGTTGTTTCCGAGATAGGAGCCTATTCAAACTAGCTACCTTTGCATTGGAGTAGGCGTCAAGGCTTCCTCTTTCTGAGTGATTGCTCACTCGTTTTGTGATTTTAGGCTGGTTAGCATCATGCTAACGGTAGTTAACGCTACCTGTATGAACTGTGTTTCTGGAATAGTTCCGCTACATATTTTAAACTGGTTGGTTATTTATGTGTATTTGAGTTAATCGATACATTTGCTACCAGATAATTGTTCATTGGCAAAGGTTTAATCGCCTGCTGTCAGAGTCAATTTCAGTGATTGACACAGCTGATCAACACTAGACGACACTATGAGCTCTGAAGTCTCAAGCGGTTTACCAGTAACATCAAACCACAACATAATTACTGTCAAACTTGCTTTCCATATCCAGATATTGCAAGGAACCTACTTTTAGTGCTTCATTGACCAATTGACCGCTGGCAGCTGTTTGGCTTGTGGATAGTGATGACGTAGCATCCAAGCTAACTTCTTGAGATGATCTTTAACTGTGCGATGAATTATGATCACATCATGTTTGGTGTATGTGCAGTAAGGCAATGTCTTTTAACCAAACAATCTCCTTCTTTAGTTAAATTTTTGGAGGTCATCAAGCCGTTCTGTGCGGTCTTGCCAGAAATTCAGAAACCAGAAAGAAAGGTAAGCTAAAGTCTTTTGGCATGTTTTAAAGTTGCATAGTATCTGCACTCCATATTTGTAAATAGTCACATGAATGACATCTAATCTTTGTTAATCCTCACAGATTCAATTTAGAGAAAAAGTACTATGGACCGCCATCACACTATTCATCTTCCTGGTGTGCTGTCAGGTGTGTATCTTTCGGTGAAGAAACCTCGTTCAGAACATAAACCTACTCGATTTTCTACTGTGCGTTTGTGACAACTTTTATATCTTTGTCTTAAATCCAGATTCCTCTGTTTGGCATCATGTCCTCAGACTCGGCAGATCCCTTCTACTGGATGAGAGTAATCCTGGCTTCCAACAGAGGTGCCTGACTTGTACAAACAGTAACAGACTTAATCACTGAAATTCTTTTGTCAAGGTTGTTTTCAAGCCTGATATGATCTCATTATCACTTGTGATGATCAAAGGTCAACAGAAGAGTGCCCTTCGGTATTGTTTCAGTTATACATACCATTGTTATACGAACTGAGGCATACAGTGACACTTATTCTCATTCATTTGTCCTCCAGGTACTCTGATGGAGCTGGGCATCTCACCCATCGTCACCTCAGGCCTCATCATGCAGCTGCTGGCTGGTGCTAAGATCATTGAGGTTGGAGACACTCCCAAAGACAGAGCACTCTTTAATGGAGCTCAGAAATGTAGGTCTACTCCTCTTTGCATTTGCTATTTTTAGATCTAATATATCTTTGATTTTTTGTATCTGCTTTGATGATTGCAGAACGGGTAACTTCAGAAATATCTGTCTCCAAAAAGATTGCAAACCGCACATCATTTTCTTCTCTCTTTTTGCAGTGTTCGGGATGATCATCACCATAGGACAAGCCATTGTATATGTTATGACTGGCATGTATGGAGACCCCTCAGAGATGGGTGCTGGCATATGCTTGCTCATCATCATCCAGGTTAATAATATCTCATTCTGCTGCTCTCTAGTCTGACCTTTGGAATGTTGTATTTGAAAACCCTCTCTTGATTTTCACTGCATTAATTACACAAGTCTACCAAAATATATACTCATCACTAATTCTCTGAGTGTGTCATCAAGCCTTGTTTTCATAATGAATCTACAGACTTGTATTGTGTGAAGCACTAAGAGGTCATATATACATGGCTACTGACATTTTCTTTTTCTTTACATGGTTGTCTTTCAAACAAGAAATCATTTAAGTTACTTTCTCCCTTCATGCAATAGGTAGATATTAGAAAATTCATTAGAAATGTAAAAATGCTTTATTTTAAATAGGTGTTTTAAACAGCTAGTCCTCGTTCTCAATCAGCTCATTTTAAACATCCTATCTATTTCTTTAGCTCTTTGTTGCAGGTCTGATTGTCTTGCTGCTGGACGAGCTGCTTCAGAAGGGTTATGGTCTGGGCTCTGGTATCTCTCTCTTTATTGCAACCAACATTTGCGAGACAATTGTATGGAAGGCCTTCAGCCCCACCACTGTCAACACAGGCAGAGGTACGATTTTAGTGAGAATAGACATATTTTAAAGCTAATTCTGATGAGTTTTAATCATATTATAAATACTATCCCTGCAACTCCTTTTTTTAATCCAGGTACTGAGTTTGAGGGAGCCATCATTGCTCTCTTTCATCTTCTGGCCACCCGCACAGACAAGGTGCGCGCCCTGAGAGAGGCCTTCTACAGACAAAACCTTCCTAACCTCATGAACTTGATCGCAACTGTCTTCGTGTTTGCAGTGGTCATATACTTCCAGGTGAGCTGGCATTATAAACTAACTTCAGGCTATTTTACTTGCTTAAATCACCTACCAGTTCTTAAACAAAAATGTACTTACTGATTGTCACATTTAATAAACTCTCCAGGGCTTCAGAGTGGACCTGCCCATCAAGTCAGCACGCTACCGAGGCCAGTACAACACCTACCCCATCAAACTCTTCTACACCTCCAACATCCCCATCATCTTGCAGTCTGCCCTGGTCTCCAATCTCTACGTGATTTCTCAGATGCTCTCAACACGGTTCAGTGGCAACTTCCTGGTCAACCTCCTGGGAACGTGGTCTGTAAGTATCGTAAGGATGCTTTGACTGTGAAATACCCTATCAAAGTCTTTGTGAAGTTTCCAGTTTAAAGACCTGGGGTCTCATTTATAACTGTTGCGTACGCACAAAACGGGGCCTGAAACTGGCGTACGCCATTTCCCACTCAAAGTCTATGACCTATAAAAACAAACCTGACAGTAAAATGTGCGCACCGGTAAGCAAACTCTGACCCAGGCGTACGTACATTTTTGGAGGTATGCTAAATTGGCGACACAGACGGCGAAGTGGTGAATTGAAGCCTGCAGAATGTGTATTGATGTCTCTCCCACATTTTATCTCACTAAATATCAAACTTTATTGACAGATCAACGTCATCATAATCATTGAAACCGGCCATTGCTTTATGCGCGTGCATGTAGTGAGCCGTTTTCAATAAGTTACTTTCAATATGACAATATTTAAACATAAAAAAAATTATAAATAAAAGTCTGCCACACATAGTTCATCAGCGCTGTCCCGCCTTCATTATCCCGGACGGACCTCAGAGTACCGGACTGTACACTAATGTAATCACTGGTGTATAGAAATCAGATTTAAACTAATACAAAAACCATAGCGCCACCAGTTTTCGTGCATTTATCATCAAGTGTGATTTTTAGTTTGAATAAAGATGACTGAGCTGCAAGACGCACAGAGCGCACAGAGACACGGCGGTGGCTTCAGACATTTCGCCTTCTCGTTACTCAGCACATCTTCATCACCTGCACGTATTTATTGTGTAAATTATTCAAGTTTGGAAATTAAGTCGGGGCATCTCTGACACGATCATTAGGCCTAAATATCCTCATAATTAGTCACAGAGTAGACGGAGTTTGTCATGAAAATATTTGGCCAAGAATTAAAAGTTGTTGTTCATTGATCAAACCTTTGATTAATAATAATAAAGAGTGAGGCAGACTGCTGACTGACGTGAGCACTCTGACAATATATGAATCAGTGTGGGTCCTGTAAACATAAACATTGCAGATATACTCGTGCGTAATGATGAAAAGTTAATGTTTTGGCACTGTAGGACTCAGGAGGACAGCGTGAATGCAGCAGCAACATGGTGTCATTCTCTGTTTTTTTCTTAAGTTTGTGACCCTCCTGCTGCAGCAAACTACCGCTATGTGCTTTCTAACCTTCACTTCATTCACAAGCTCCTGCATTTCTGGGTCAGAAAGTATATTTTCTTCGTCTAAACTTCCGGTTTTCGCCATACATGTACATTCCCATGATCTGCCCTCTACATGCCTAGAGACGATGTCTCCATTTGACGAAGACAAAAAACTTTCTGACTCAGAAATGGAGGAACTTGTGAATGACGTGAAGGTTAGAAAGCACATATCGTTACTTTGCTGCAGCAGGAGGGTCACAAACTAAAGAAAAATCAGATAATGACACCACGTTGCTGCTGCATTCAAGCTGTCCTCCTACAGTGACAAAACATCCACCGTTCATCATTACGCATAAGTATATCTGCAATGTTTATGTGTTTACTGGACCCACACTGATTTCTTCAGATAATGTCAGAGTGGTCAAGTCAACCAGCAGTCTCCCTCACTCTACGATATCATTAATCAAATGATTGTTGGTGGCATTTTATCGTGACTGCTCTTTGACTAATTAAGAGGATATATATGCTATGCCTAATGATTGTGTGAGAGATACCCCGACTTAATTTCTACACTTTAATTATTTACATAATAAATATGTGCAGGTGATGAAGATGTGCTGAGTAACGAGAAGCGCTGTGTTTTTTTGTGTTATTCCTACATCAGTGATTACATTAGTGTCAAGTCCTCTGAGCTCCGTCCGGGATAATGAATGCGAGACAGCGCCGATGAAATATGTGGCGGACTTTTATTTATTAATTTGTTTACGTTTGTATTTTGTCATAATGAAAGTAAGGCTACTTATTGAGAAAGGCTCACTACATGCGTGCGTATAGCCTAAATATAACTGCCGGTTTTAATGATTATGATGACGCGGATCTGTCAGTAATGTTTGATATTTAGTGAAATGAAATGTGTAACAGACATTAACATACATTCTGCAGGCTTCAATTCACCACCTCGCCGTCTGTGTCACCAATTTCCCATGCCTCCAAAATGTACATACACGTGGGTCAGAGTTTGCTTACCGGTGCACACATTTTTCCATCAGGTTTGTTTTTTATAGATCACAAACTTTGCATGGAAAATGGCATCTGCCAGTTTCAGGCCCCGTTTTGTGTGTACGCAACTGTTATAAATGAGACCCCTGGTGACTATATGAGAATGTTTTTGTATGAGCATACAGTCGGCTTTGCTCTCGTTTCTCTGGTCTGACATGCAGCATCATACTAACGCAATCATTTTTATCTTTAGGATGCTACCAGTGGCGGGCCAGCTCGGGCCTATCCAGTGGGTGGTCTCTGCTACTACCTTTCTCCTCCAGAGTCTTTTGGTTCAGTTCTAGACGACCCAGTTCATGCTGTTATCTACATTGTCTTCATGCTTGGCTCTTGTGCCTTCTTCTCCAAGACCTGGATAGAGGTCTCCGGATCCTCTGCCAAAGATGTAAGTTTTTGGTTGAGCCTACAGCAATTTAAAGCTTAGGTGCAAGTGTTTGATTAAACATACAGCACCTAATAGCTTGTTCACGTCACATTCATTTCAACTTGTGTTAACCTGCATGTTTTACTGTCTTTGCCACAGGTGGCGAAGCAGCTGAAGGAGCAGCAGATGGTAATGAGGGGACACAGAGAGACATCTATGGTGCATGAGCTCAACAGGTACAAAGTAACCTGTCGGATAGATGCTCAGGTTTCATGTTGATTATCTTAAGCAGAAGAAAAGTTATCTTTTTTCTGTTTTTATAATTGCTTTCCTCTTTTCAGGTACATCCCCACAGCTGCTGCCTTTGGTGGCCTGTGCATAGGAGGCCTTTCAGTGATGGCAGATTTTCTGGGTGCCATTGGTTCGGGTACGGGAATCCTCTTGGCTGTAACCATCATCTACCAGTACTTTGAAATCTTTGTGAAGGAGCAGAGCGAAATGGGCAGCATGGGAGCATTGCTCTTCTAAAGAATACCAACCTTCAGACACAAATTATCCAGCCCACATAACTGTTTTTTATTTTTGGATTTTTTGCAATTGGCAGAATCAGTCTATTTCTCCACTGGGATAACTGATTTCTCTCCACAACCTTTGTTTTCCACCATAACACCTCCAGCCTGTGAATGCTGAGAAAACTGCTTTGGTTACTCCCAGGGTCGATCATAGTATTGTGTCTGTCTGCAGTTTTTCCTCCAATATCTACAACCTATCTGTCTGCAGGCTGCCTATGTCCCAAATGACTGTCTCATCAGATGAAGAATGCTTAAAAGCACACAAGTGTGAGGTGCTGTCTTGGACATACCTCAGGCATTGTTCTTGCAGCATGTTCAAGGAACATTAAGACAGCATCACCATGTGCTTATTTCTAAGCTGGAAGCACTGTACCTGGACATTTGGAGGGGGTTGAAGGAAAGCCATGTCATGTCACAGATAGCAATCATGCTTTCTAGGGGCCTATAGTAGGATGCAAAAGTATAAATATAATGTGCTTATATTCTGTAAAGGTTTCTGGTCATCTCAGACGAGCTGTTGGTGGATTTTATTTTCCTTTATTTTGATATTTTAAACAATGGACTATGTTAATATTCACTCTGGTCTTATGTAGGGCACAGTGTTTGTCTGCTGTCTCTGGGTCCTCAAAGGAAATTGTCTTATCTGTGTCGCCATGCTCTTTTTTTTCTTCCCCAGACTGAGTCGCTGCTCAATACTGCCGAGATGGTCGGGATGAGGGTGGGTTTGATAGGGATGAAAAGGGGTTTCATTTTGGTTTTTACTTTATGTAACAGACATTATTGTGTTATTAAAAAAACAGGATTTGTTTTTCCAACACACTTGTGTTTCGATTCTCATTGTCTTCTTCTTGTACTTTACCTCGGGTCTTAAAAGACTACAAGATGCCATTTGTTTTTCATAGTGAAGACTAACGCATTGGCCACTAGGGGTCGCTCAATTTCAGGGTTATGGTAAACTTGGGTTTCATAAGGAGATTTTTGTGTTAAGAGTTTGCATACAAATTATTATTTACAGTCTGATAAAAATACACCACTAACAACTATATCACATTTATTTGATTTCTTTTTGCATGAAGGCCACAGAAAGTATTAGAGCTTGTAAATGGGAGGTAATTTGCTTATTGAACATTCAGTTATTGTAAATTCACAAACAATCGTTTGATTTATTTTTTCTAAATGTATACATTTTGAAAAACAAGTTATATTGCAGTCTGACTTAGTACATAAGTCCTCCGAAATGTAAATAGGACATTTTTCAATTTATTTTGTAAAGTCTAAAACTCGAAAAAACATTCTAATATCTAAAATGTTAAGACATTGCCTCAACGAAGTGCAAATATATATTACAATAATTAGTAAAATACAATTCATATTAAAGACTACATTATATAGAAGTGACGTCATTATCGTGCGCCTACATGTGGGCGCAGGTCATACGGGGGTGACGGCTGTTGGACGCCGGCTAGCTTGTCAAATGAGATCTTTGAGCTGTTGAGTGTTTTCTTTCATACCTGACATCTTTCATCACAGAGGACGCGGCACGACTGACAAAACATCGGCAAACATGTCTTACTGCAGGCAAGAGGGTACATTTCTATTTTTATTTCATTCATTTACACTCCATGGCAGGGCAATGTCATCGAGCGAGCCACCAGGCTAGGCTAACTTACTAGAAACACCGTAACTTAACGGTACTGGAGGTTAGATACATGGCGAGCTGCGAGCAAAGCTTAGCCTTTACCAATAGTACAAAAAGGCTGACTGTATGGTTTAAGATTATGAAGCCTTAAGACGGTGGTAGCTTTAGTAATTTTACAGCTATCAAACAGCTAGTAAGGGTCTTGGGGGATATGAAACTACAGAGCAGAGCAGGCTAACTCAGGTCAAAGCTAGTTGGCACAGTACGTCCGCAGGGCTCGTGGCCAACCACTGCAGCTGTACTTTGTATTTGTTTTGGAAGTAAATAGTACCATTCACATAACAGAAGACACGATATTCCTCTAAAACATTACGTGTTATATGTTTTTTTTCTTGCTATTTAAGGGAAAGATCAGATAATCTTTGTTACCAAGGAAGATCACGAGACACCTAGCAATGCAGAGCTCATTGCAGAGGACCCCAATGATCCTTACGAGGAACAGGGTAAGTGATTTCTATTTTGGAGGTGATTTAATCAGTGTTGTAGAGTCTGCACTACTTTCAAATTGCCCTTACCTCCACATGGCTGTACAGTTAACTTGTTCCTATCTGGTTTCCTGTGTCTTTAGGCCTGATCCTGCCAAATGGAGACATCAACTGGAACTGCCCGTGTCTGGGCGGCATGGCAAGTGGACCTTGTGGTTCACAGTTCAAGGAGGCCTTTTCTTGCTTCCACTACAGTAAGGAAGAGGTGAAGGGCTCTGAGTGCATCGACAACTTCCGTAACATGCAAGAGTGCATGCAGAGGTATCCCGAGCTTTATCCTCAGGAGGAAGAAAAAGAAAGCTCTTCACAGGCAGAATCCAATTCTGGGTCTGCTTCTGCTGCCCCAAATGAAAGTTCTACTTTAACCCCTGAAACTGACTCTACCCCAGCTCCTGACAACACGTTACCTACTGACAACCAGACTGTCAGCTAATGTCAGTCAGTTGTCATCCAGGCCGTTGTCCTCTGTGTGAAAGTACTTCCCAGCATAAATGACCCTCCTCTGGGAGTCCTGATTGGTCTCTTCTTCTGTTAAAGCCTACAGAGGGGGATTACCAACCTAGCTCTGACACTCACTGTCAATATGTACAGGCCATCAGAGAAGGACTCCATGAATGTAGAGAAAAGACCTACACATGAATAAAAGTAAAGGCTATTTCATTTGCTGAGCGCTCAAATCATTTAATATTATGATTTAATGATGGCAGGTCAAGCTGCAGGGAAATTAGCCAATAGATTCACTCTATATGCAATATGCATTTTTTCATGTCAATCAGAAGAGCCTCATTGTGTGTTGTCCCGTTGATGTCACTGTTCAAGGATGTCATTTGCACTGATGATAATAACTAATTATATAAATATATATATGACAGTAAACTAAGAGGTAATCATAGGATTGACTAATATGAGCAATGCTCAGCCTATACTAAAAATATACCTCTAGTCTAGACAGTTTGACTATTCATAAACTTAATCATGGACTTAGTCCCTTTTTTTCCCCATCTCTTGAGGGACCAAAGCTCACAGATTTGAAAAAAACAAACAAACAAGGCAACTCTTATAGCATCCATTCAGTACACATTAAAATGATATATACAGGGAAGTGAGTTGTTTGACACTTGTAGAGCCTCATGATGTCCAGCTACATCTGTTGCCATATCAGCAATGGTCATTGTTTTAGAACTGACTCCATATCCGGCCTTAAGGTGGTTTTTCATGTTTAACCATCACGGCATCACTGATTTTGCAGTCTTAACACTGTCTGGTAGATCTGTGGTCACCAACGTCATTCAGGCTTTAAAATACTTGGTTTGATTTTCTCAAACATGCAGATTAAAATGAACATTGGACAGTTTCAGCTTACTGTTTTTGTGTCCTGTGTTAGTTTAAGTGCAAAACTGTTCTGTCTGATTTTTCTTTGGTTTCATGTGAGCTTTAATCATTACAATTCTAATTACGAAGTGACAAACACAGCTGACTGTACAGGAAAGAACCACTTTGAAAGTTATTCCTGAGTTACATTGCTAATAAAAACTGAGATAAAACATTGAATGAAATATTTCTTTAACTCAACAAGTCCAGATGTTTTGTATTATATAGATATATCGTATTATGCCTTTAACGTCACATTTTCAGACATGTTATACAATATGACCACACAGTTATTTATGGCAGTCTTTATTTTGTGTTACACACCCTCAAATACTGAGTATCTTTCTTCAAAATGTTTCCTTGTTAACTGAACCTGAGTTTGACTTATTGATAATTTGATGCCTCTTTTCAAGCAAGTTTCAGTCTCCTTTGTCTGCTCATGCATACATTTCTTTTGGAAATCCCCTGAATTGTGATGGTATCTTTGGATTATAAGTTATAAAGTTCATGGACATCCGTTCCTCAGGCCCTCTGACAGAAGAAGACCGAGTCTGGGTGTCCATGGGACCACCACACTCTGCATGGTGACCAGCAGTCGGCCTGTCCCTGCCTCCTCCGGGCCTGCCAGCAGGTACTCCATACCTGAAGAAGAAGAAGGAAAATTGGTTTAATCGAAAAATAAATAAATCTTTATGTTGTTAGATTGATATTTTACAGCCTTGAATCAATGTTAGGTCACCTTATTATTTAATATTGTAATGCCTAGCACCTAAGAAAACATACAGCTTCTTTATGAACATTGCTTTGTGTAGCCTTCATAAATTCCTTTATTTTGTTTTAATCGTTTTCAGAACCTGGTCTAACCTGGGTTTAAAATTGGACAGGTGCAGCCGCGGCTGGTCCAAGTGAGGGGATAGATGCTGATGGTCCCAAAGTTGAGCAGCAAATGGCCTGATCGAAGGACCTTGCAGACTTTGACCTGCACTTCTGCATGGCTGCCTTTGTCATGAGCAGACAGCACACTGGCCTTGATCACTGTCATGGTAACACAGTATACAGAAGACTGAAGCGTCAGAAAAAATACAGATCAAAGTTTATTCAAACGTTTTTGAACAACTTAGAATAGCAGGTCATTACTTACCATAATCATGTTTGGTCTTACAGAGGTCAGACACACTTCTCAGCTTTTTTTCCTTACAGCTACACTTTCCTGTGTACAGACATTCAGTTATTATCTAATCCACTTTGATATCCATTTTTAAAATTTAAGCCAGGCAGATGAACATCTAGTAATGTTCTGTGAAGGTTCTCGGTCATCCAGTGGAAAATATTTCTAAGTCTATTTAAAAGGCAGCTGGACTTGTTTGAAGTCCTTGAAGACGTTCCACTAGTTAGAGTTGGAGTGAAAAGACATCTTCAACAACTTCAACTAAGTCCTTTTGGATAAAACTTTATAAAAATATCCATCCTATCAATGAACAACAAAGCAGCATTTCAGCTGTTACAAACTCACCTGTATAATGTAGAGCAGAGACTGCCTGATCCTTCGACCACTGCCCTTCTTCTTCTATTGTGAGGATATGATCCAGAGCAGGGACTTTTCCACCAATGGGCACATTGAACACCTGATTGTTTGAGTAGCTGCAAATTTGAATTGAATACACCAAGTCAAGGTTTTGTGTTAGCAATTCTTCATATTGAGTTCAATTTCTAGGCCATGGCTCACCTGTCCAGACACTGCCCAGTGGTCTGATCACAGCTATGAGGGCAGGCACACGGTTTACAGCCCTCCTCTCCAAAACCCCAATAACCAAGCAGGCATTGGCTGCAACTGGTGCCCCCTACCCCGGATTTACAGTGGCACTGACCACTTCTAGGGTGGCACCAAGGTCCCTCTTCTCCAGTATGAGGATGCTTTGTGCCCTGTGGATCACACCAGCAGCCTGAGAAATAGACACAGACATAGTTCTGTTAGCTGTTCAACATTAACTTTGACTTTTCTTTTAATGTTAAGTAATGCATTTACAAACAGATGCTGACAGATGGAGCCTTAAAAAAATTGTAGCTGTGTTGGATTTGAACCACAGACCTCACTGACTTATGCATTTATTCAAACAAGATCAATTAAATCAGGAAAACTCCGGTCATTTTTTTATTTTTTTTTATTTCAGATTAATTGAAAAGACATCAGCCTATCCCCCTGCCCCAGTCTTTGTCTCTTACGCATGCAGACATGTGGAGAGTTGAGAGGCAGAGATGGGTGGCGGTGGTAGCCGTTGCGACAGCGCTGGCACCTGCGCCCAGCAGTGTTATGTCTGCAGTCATCACAGACCCCTCCGCTGGTGCCCCCGGAGGAAACCCACACCCGCTGAGAGAAGTGACAGCTATCCGTGTGACTGTGGCACTCGCACTCTGTCATTGCAGCGTTGTGTGATGTCATAGCAGTCGGAGAGATGACAAAGGGATAGAGTTAGAAGATGAGGATATGGAGGAGAAAAAGGAAGAAGTAAGTATTTATTTCAAAGTGAATACTACCACACATCTCCTCCGATACTTTTTCCATACTCTTTATTCTCTGAGCCCTTTTTTACGACCAAGATGTATCCCCTGCCATCACTTACTCTGACATGGGTTTGATTCTCCACTGCTGCTGTTTGCAGGCCTCCAGGGACGGTCATTGTAAAGCGGGGCACACTTCTCACAGTGATCCCCTGCTGTGTTGTGAGTGCACAGACACCTACCAGACACCTGGAAGACACATCTGGGGCTACATCAGACCTTACAGCTGTCTAGAGACAGCTTTAAAACATCCACGTAGGTGGCGTCAAGTTTTTTCCAGTAGAATGAACATTTGACATCTGGACCTGTACAGTCAGACCTGTGTTACACAAGACTGTAATAGAAAACAGGCCAGAGCAGAAACTGACTTACTCACTTGTAGTTTATCACTGGCTGTTGTTCATTTACTATGACATGAACTTACACACAAAAAAAAAGCCACTCACCATGTTACTGTCCTGTCCTGTGCCTTTGCTGCTGTTTTGTGGTACACATTGCTCAGCATGCCCATGGCACAGGCAGGTCCCTCTTGCCATTAAAGTATAAATAGCATAAGGTGCCGAGGTCGAGCTCTCTGTGGTGGATGTGGAGGTCAGAGCTGATGCTGCTGGGCTGGTCTGCTCTGCAGGGGGACTTAGGGGATAAGGACAGCTCTGAGGTTTAAGCAGTCTGATGCGGAGGTTAGTGAGGGTGAGTCGGGCTAGTACCCCTGGACTGTAAAGGTCCAATGTTTTAGCACTGATGGGGTCTAGTGTCCGGATAATTACCTGTCAGGGGAAACAATAATCAGCACTGAATCAATATTTTTTTGATCTCCTTCTTGCCTTTGTTGCATATTCTCTTACCTCCCCGTTGCTGCAGGGTGTAGCACTGGTATAACGGGATGTACACAAAGAGCCTGGCTGATAATAATCATCAGGCAAACCAAACTCCAAGCTGCAATTGTGCGCAAAGAGCTTAAGAGTTTCCCAGGTCTTTCCAAAGTCAGCTGAACGTTCAATGGCCATGGCAGCTGGCCGGGGGGACCTGAACACCAAAACCACGTAGGATAGACAGAACTGTGTTTCCAGGTCCAACCAGATTTCATCCTGTTTCTCCTGCACTGCAGTACCTAAAGTTGATGCCCACCAGGTGTCTGGATACAGGAAAGGGTTGTCTGTCATGTGGGCAGATGGGTGGGTGTGCTCAGAGCAGAGGTGGAGTGTAGCAGGGGGTTGGGGGCACAGGGGGTGGTGGAAGGAGCTGTTCCCACAGCAGCCTGAGAGGGTGAAGAGAGTCCTGCCACTTGCCAGGTTCCCTATAGGTGGACTACAGGCCTGGTCCACACATCTTGAAACTGACAAAGGGTGAGAGAGAGTCAGTATGACACTGTATGAAATATTAACTAAAGTGTTGAGATGATACAGTGATTTTAAATCAGCCCATTTAAAGAATATATTTGGACAAAAATCATTCCAAATACAGCAAGCAATTTCCAGGAATGACATCATGGACAAAACCAAGGTCCTCTTCATTATGTTTGTCATGAATATTTAATTAGTATGACCATTGAGCCGCTGCTGCTTGCTGAATCCTGACCTATCCCCACTGTACAGCATTTATACTCTCCGGTTACATGTAATGTTAAGGGCTACCAAGCTATCACATTTAATCAGTACCAGGTATGGCTTCATGAGAGCAGAAAAAGGAACTAAAACGTCACCTGCTATTGAAAAACCATGTTCAGTAAGGCATCATTACGTCTACATTTAATTGACTTTTAACACAGTTCATTAGTCACTGTAAATGTCTTTCCAATTAAAAATAGCCTATCCAAGGGATACATTAAAAGGGTCAGGTTAGCCACAGTGGCGCAAATGATTTGTAGGGACAGCAGAACATCCACTGAGATGATGATGATGATGCTCACCTGCTCCGCTCCTCGTTACAACCAAAAACAGCCAACAGAGCGCGGCCAGCATGTGATGTCGATCTTTCAGCATACTAAACACTTGTATCCTTGTTTCTTTGTTTACAATATGCATGGCGCGACACATGCCTTTCAGCAGAGTTTAGTCCTGACATTATGTGCAGCCTATAAGGACAAGCGCATTTCTCTGCCAATTACGCAATGCGCAAAGCATCCAGGATTTTTTTTTCCGATGCCCTCCCTGGATCAATGTTTGGGAAAAAAAATCTTTGTTAAAGTTTAAAGCATCATCAGGAACAGCATGGATATCTTTCTCACAGGACGTGTGCCCCAATGGATCATCGGCTAGTCCAAAATGAGCACTCCACATTCAAAGAAATGTAACCGAGAGACGGTTGCCTACTTCGATTTAGCGCAAGAAACGCGTCCGGGCAAGACAGCTTCAACGATGAAAATAATAGATCCTTATATGATAATACAGTCCTGTTAATGTCTCCATTTATCACCGCCGCGTCTTGGCCAGGTCTCCTGTACGTCTTTACGCAAAGGGTGCGCTGACTGCGCTCTATTTATCCAACACCATTCCCGCCGACGCACGCATGCATACACACCCACACACCCACACCCACACACACACACACACACACACACACACACACACACACACACACACACACACACACACACACACACACACACACACTCCGCGAGGACGTTGTATTTCACTCACAGAACTAAACCAACTTTGGATCGAGAAGATAATTTTTTCCTCCACTCTAGCCGACTCTCATCCATTGGGAGTCAGTGAAGGATCATGCGCAAAAGAGGACAGACTTGCGAACTGCACGCGTTCTTCCTCGCATTTAATGTGAACCAGCTGCAGAACGCATACCAGCTAAACCAGGTACCTCACTAACCTGGTCCTCGTAATGAGGCGGGGAAATTAGTTTATCTGCTTCTGCCCTCCTGTTTTTCAGCTGCAGTAATTCCAAGTTACAGGTCTCTTTGAAGTCTAGCAGCAGGAAATCTGAGGAGGGAGACAAAAATAGTCCTCAGTGCCGTTATTTGCAGCTTGATGGCGCATTGTGGCACCAAGAGAATCTGCTTGGAGTTTAATGCAAATGACTTGGACAAGAAACGGTGCATGTCTGCCTGCCAGATAGATTATTCTGCCAGTCTTCATTATAACACTGGATCATAAACACATGGTCTGACACATGACAGTCCTCTTTTCAAATTCTTTGTGACCACACACGTCCACACACACACACACACACGCACGCACGCACGCACGCACGCACGCACGCACGCACACACACACACACACACACACACACACACACACACACACACACACACACACACACTGTCTTTGAGTTTGAAGAATAAACACCACATCTCTACAGTTTTATGGCTAAACATCAAATACATGGGACTCATAAAATTGGAATAGACACACAGAGTAAGATCTGTTTCAATAAATGTCTCGAAGTCGATAAAAAATGTTTACAGACCTGTTTGCTGGTGCTCGTCTTGGAGTGGATGACAGAAACTATGTGTGTTGTTTGTGTAGAATTGCCAGAATTACTCATAATTCCAGTCATCAATCTATACTGATGTGACATTTAACATCATTTTTCAGTAAAGTGTCAGCAATGTCATATGCACATTTGTTTAATTTACCACTTTCTGTTCTTTCATCTCTCTCCACTCTAACACCAGCCATAGTGTGGTTGCTATCTACACAGTGAAAGGCCTCAGAGGCTCTCTGTCTTCTCTCATCTCACAGTTTCTCCATTCCTCTCACTGCGGTGGTGCAGTATGCTAACCATGGCTTTATAGGAGATTAGGGTGATGCTATATATAAGGGATTAGCAGTTATCTGGTAATATAAGTGGGTGCAGACATATTTTCTGGCTGCTTTCGACTGACTCAAAGTCAGTTCTGACTCAGCTGGACACAAAACAGAGATTAACATCTTTTTGCAGGTTGTAGGATGATAAGACCTGTATTTGTGTGATTATTTAAAGAGGAGAGATAATGGATATGACATATAGAGACAATCTATCAGCATGGTCCTGTGCTGGTTTTCCTTTCAGTGAAAGAATCAGTTCTCAAAGAAGCTCATAGTTGACTCGGCATGTTCAACTGTTCACACTACAGACTGTATGTGACTGTATCTGAATCTTGCAAAAGCAGGAAAACTGCAGGTTTCAGTAGAGTCACTGAGGATTGAGGTCAAGGTTTGCAGCACAGCCATAAAACATTTTAAGAGCAGCTGGTTTAAGTGCAAGTAAACTATGTTTGGTTGCTCGTTATGGCTTCAAAATGCGCAACACAGAATTCTTAATCGAATAAACTGTAATTAAGGGTAATTTTCTGTCATATAGGAATGCAAAGCTGCCCACATCCAATAAAGTACTTGTTTAGAATTTGAGCATATAAACCAGGATTAACTACAGAACCCATGCTGTGGCTCCTATCACGTGTTACATTTCCATTGGTATGAGAAAAATGTCTGCTTCTTTTTTTCTTTCAGTTCCTTTGAGTGAATACATTCTCGAAATGTTCAACATGTATCTTCATCATGGCCCCCTGCTGTGACAGTTCAAATACCAACCAGGAAAGGTCACAAGGATCTCCTACCTGCCCCATGAATACCTCTCTAATTGCTCCTTTTTCTCTCATTTACGAGGCTTAATGGGGGCCGGGGGGTCAGAGAGCTAGGGTCAGACGAACAGAGATTCCCCCTTCCCATCATTTTAATCCCTATAGTGTTTGTCCAGGGTGCTCATACATGCCTGTGTCGAGCACGTGGTGTCACTCCACACTTCTACATCTCTGTCAGTCTTTGTGTTCTACATGTCACCTCACATGTTCCTCGAGGGATGAAGAGGATTAAGCTGCTTCCCAACATGACTTTTCTACCTGAGGGCCTCACGGGGCAACATGATCCAACATTCATTTGTGTCTCCAAATACTAAATGTATTCACTATGTGGATTTGGAACAATAAAGTTAAAGCCGCTGTACTTTAAATGTCTCAGGGTTTCTTTGTTTTTGTTGTTATGGAGAATATAGCGTCACAGAGTGGGTTCTCATGTGACGTTATCCACTGGCCACAAGAGAGACCGTGAGTGCCACGGTTAATAGGCTGTGCTTGAGTTAAGCTCTGAGGTCAGAGTTAATTATCCTGTTGCATTTTTGGAGAAAGACTCATAACTTCTGCAACTTAAAGAACACACAGGTGACATATGATGTTAACATCAGAGAAATTGTAGCCCACTCAGTTGCACTCTTTTAGAATTTTACCAGAAATAATAACTCAATATTTTACTCTGAGGTCTGTGAGCTGACATAGTTTAAAGTTAAAGGGTCAAGGTGGAAGGTCAACTGCAAAGGTCTGGGGTTCAAATCCAATAAAACCAAGAGGACTCTATTTCTTTAGCTCAGTTTGAGTTGAGTGTTCCTTGAATTTATTTTCACTTTGAGCATGATAATCAGTGTGGACAGCTGACAAAGAAAGCCCCCTTACTCATAAAGTTTAGTATGATCATCATGTCACGAATAAGCTCGAGGAGACTGTTTAAAACTTGTTAACATTTGCACATCTACCTTGTCTGTGTGTAAAGCACGCACGACGGGTTAAATTGCTTGTTGCCTCTTTGATGTGTGAGGATGAATGACACCGATTAAACTGTCAGACCAGAGCGTGATAGAGGCCAGATGAAGCAAGATGACAAATCAAGGCCTCTGTGAAGCACTCAGGCAGCTTGCCAAGCGTGTGCATCTGTGAGCTTGTGTGTGGATTTGTGGGTGTTTGTTCATGGAACGGTTTATGGTTGTTAACTCTCACATTATGTTTAAATGACGGAAAACCATTCGGAAGCGTTGCCATTTATGTTTTTTAAATTCTGAACAAGATGGAATGACGGGAATGTTAAAGAGTGGCTTTAGTTTAGCAGTGAGTTATTTATAGCTGGAAGCCCTGCTTAATATTAGACATCAAATTAAACTCCCTCCCACTTGCAAACACACACTCCCAGTGGATGTCATCGACTAACAAACTCAAGATTTACTTTATTACGTCACTAACTTACTCACATAAACACATTGTCACGCTGACACACAAAAATATGCACATAAGCAAACACTCACACAGTTTCTTGATCCCTCTTTCTCGACTTTGCATTGGGCCCCCCACACAGAAACAAACTGAATGTCAGAACACATGCTCTGGTTTTCCACCACAAAAACACATACAGACATGTGTTACAGATTCCACTCACCGCTTTCTTATTCTTCCAGCTCATATTTGCACACCCACTTAGATAAAGCATACTGACTTGGCTTACATAACAATTTATTTTAACTATCTAAAAGACTTCAATGAATTTAACGGAAATGTGGTTTGGGCTGTTAAAAAGTGATATAAAAGGGTTACCAGAAGAACAAAGCTAATATCATTAAGTCTGCTTGGGGGCGACGGCCAGCACAATAAATCTTCAATAAATATTGGAGGCTTGTTGCAGGGAGAATCAAATGTAAGGTTTCAGTCATATGACTTATCATCACTGTGATTCCCCCACAATGTTGAAATATATTTATAGAGTGTGGTGTTTGACTTTGGTTCCCCTCCTAAATGTCAGGAGCAAATGAGAGGAAAAATCAAATGCAGCTGTTTTAGGTCCTGGGCCTCAGGTATGGGAGTTCCAGTCCGTCTGTCATGTCTCACCACTTTGCTGCTTTGAGGTACTTCACAGTCAACCTGTGAATCATGCCATATTGGCAAACTGTAAGCTATGCAAAGAGTCACATATAGGCCATACAGACAAATAAAATAACAAAGTCACATTTTCACTGAAGCAGCTGCACACATATGTTTCTTGAATCTGCATTTTCTCCTGTTAAACTGTCCTGCCATTAAAACAGTGGGATGTTAACGTAACTTCTGCTGCCTTCAGGCTGCTTCTGTTTCATCAGTGACCTGACAGCAGTGACATTAATTGGCCACAGTGGGGTCGGCCTTCAGCTTGGAGGACTGTGAAATTTAAAAATGGCTTTGAAAATGGAATGCAGTTTTTAGTGGTAGGTACAAAAAATATTCCTACTATGTGTCCAGGAGTTGTATGTTCCTGTCCCTGTCATGTGCATGTCTTTTTAAGCATAAGAAAGATAGCTGATCCCTGCATGTTTTCCACAGTTTTTAAATGTAAACAAGCAACATTTCAGTAAAGTCTTTTTTACTGGAAACAACAGCATGTGATTGTATTTCCTCTCCTCTGTGCAAATATAATCTCACTGCAATTTAAGGGTGTGCCCACTTCTGTGGTTGGATTGTGGGTTTGCAGGAGAAAAGAGGTATGTGGGGGTATGTGCGACTGCCTAACCCTCTTTGCTTGCCCAACAATGTGACAGTAAGAGGGGTACAGCCAGTGTTTGATGGTAGTAGCCAACATCTGGCCCTCAGGGGGAGCTAAAGTTAGCAGCACATGCTGATGTCATTAGCATTAAATGGGAGTTGTGTTCACAAAGGAATGACCTTCACAACATCCCATTACTGTACAAGTAAGATAGGGAGTAATAGAAGTAAAAGTTAAATATGATGAATCCAGGATGAAGGGCCACATCTGTGTGATTATGTAAGAGACTCAATCTGAAGTTTTCTAATGGTTGAGGCTGATCCTGATCTTTCATATCTGCTGCTGGACTGTGAGAAGGGATGCACACTGGAAGAGAGGGTAGAGTAAAGGTCGGATGAAGCTGTTAGGTTCTGCCTGAGCTTCAAGCCACATCTGTCCAATCAAGTCCCATATCATGGTGGGCTCCTGGCTTCAGAGATGGTTACAGTTCTGCCAACCAAGCTTTGGTGGGGACCATGTTTGGAGGAGATGTGTGGTTTTTACGAGGTTTTTTTGAAACCCTTTCTGGCCAAGATTTTCTAGCTGCTTTAATCAATACCATTAGACATGTGTTAATGTTTAATGAACTGCTGTGGTCAGGATGATTTAAGTGCTGAGAAAACTCTGATATGATAATGTCATTATTAGATGTGGGTTATTTAGACCCTTGGGGAAGTCTTTCATTGGGTTTATGCCTTCTCATTGGTTGAGGTCATTGCTTTGAGACTGGTCTCTATAGCAGACGCCAATGAAGCGGAAGGTCTATTGCTCAATGTTTCCAGAGGCCTACATAAAGTAGGGACCAATTGAAGTATACATAGCATCCAATTTAAAACATGCTGAGTGTTTGAACTTCACTCTTTTTTTCCAGCGTCTCACAGAGCTGAGTACTGCGATAAACTGTCACGATCCTGTCTAATCTCATGAGGCATGATCAGATTTTCTTAGCACTAAAAGAGAGACAAATCATTTAAAGATATAGCTTCCCTGGCATCAACTTAGGATGCAGCATACCTTATAGAATCAGGGAGTTATATTTGATCTGTGTATGTCCTTTAACTCCCACAAGAAACAAGAAAGTCATTTCAGGACACTTTTCATCTTTACAAAAACATAATTTCTCATAACAATGCAGAAAAATAGTTCATCTTCTGTTTATTCTAAAATGGAGGATTGTAATTCCCTGCTATCAGGCTGCTTTTATAAGTCTCTAAAAACTGTTCAGTTGCACTACAATGCTGCAGCATATGTATTGAAAAGAACAAAGTGAGAGATAATATATCCCCAACAGTGAGCTTCTCTGCACTGGTCCATATGAAATCTAGAATATAATTAAAAATCTTTATTTTCAACTGCAAAACTCTCGATGGTAATGCATTGTCATGTCACAATGACGGGGCTAAGGGTGGCTTTATCTTACGGGGATAATAAACATTGAACCGAAAACCATAACAAGTATTACAGAATATTGAGAATCCAGTTTCTGGGATTTATAAAAAAAAAACACACAACAGCACACACTCGTGGCAGTCTGAAGCGCTGACCTGATGGAAGCACTTCAAATTGGGAGTGCAATGGATGAGTTGGGTTACTTGTTATGTCAATGGCTTTTTTTTTAGTGATCAGTGTACATGCCTGTCACAAAGTAACACCTGTGGTTTCCCTACACCTGTGAGCTGTATTGCCCACTCTTATCAGTTGAAATGTACATTTGAAGTGCCTGTACCATGAAACCACGTTAAAAGACAAAATACTATCTACCAGATTCTTGAACACTAAGAATCAAGATTCAAGAATCTTTTGACTCACCCGAAACTCATTTAGCTTCCTGATAGCTGTAGTCTCTGCAAAGCTGTCCTTAAGACAACTTCTTTGAATTTGAGGCGCTATAGATGTTAGTTCCTTAATTCAAACGATTAACCTTTTCATCAAGTTGTCCCATGATTGTTAGGGGTTCAGAAATGCAGTTTTTACTGGATATAACCATTTCTTTAGTTTTACTAATGTTTATCTCCAAAGCACTCGATAGGCCTAGTGTTGGTTTTACAGTAGGCCTGTCACTAGCCTACTATACTTTCAGAATCAAAATACTTTTCTCACATGTTAAAAATTAGAGGACAACATGGACTTCAGATTAGGAGTGGCTTGATTTGTGTGAAAGAGAGATGGTCTTACTTTCTGTAACAGTCCTACCACCTCAGAGAAAACAGTCAGTTTCCATAGGAACAGGCTCATAATGTGGCCATACTAACATTTTCAAATGGCTTAAGTAGACTATCTTTGTTATATGTTTCCTTGTTCTTCTTTTGGCCTCCATGTTAAATTCATTGGATGACTTTGGAAAGTATTTTTATGTCATAGCTTGCGAGGAAGCCTCCCTACAACTTGTGACTTACAAATAGGGTATTTTCGTTTCAAGTAGGCCTAGCTATTTTATAAATCTGTAAATTCTATAAAAACCTGGATCTAGTGACCAAAGCTGTTAAATGATGAAGCAGTGCAAAAAAGTAAACCTGAAAAAGGTTTCTTCCAGTAGCATATTGTTGTAAGTCAGAGGTAGCCTATAAAAACCGAAAAAAAAACATAAGGCCTATAAGTAGCCTGCACCAAGTAGTCCAGGGCCTATACGCTGAAATTGAACCCTTAATTGTGCACGGCAATTAAGCATACAAATTACGGTAACTAAGCATACAAAGCCTCTTTTTCCATCCCCTTGTAAGTTCTTTACTCTTCTTTAGTTTTCCTTTTCCTGAAACTGTATCCCAAAAGGAAAGCTGTGAAACATTACGGAGACAGTCATGGTCTTTCAAGTGGAGAGATTCGTCTCCATGACAACCGTTGCCGCGTAGCCTACAACATGTAAGCCTACATACCGGTAGTTAATTTCTACTTGGAAACTGAGATTTCAGCTCGTCCAGCTGTCTATGTTCAGCTATGTTGATTATACTTTGAAGAACAGTTACCACCTGCAATTTAATTGGAAATAAGGTATGTATATTTCTGTTTTAAGTTGTTTTCAAAATAAAATTGCGAGAGTTTGGTAGCATAGGCCTACGTCTCAGTCAAGAAAGGAAACACTTTTAGCTGAAGGAAGCGATAACTAGCATGCTAATGTTATAAAAGCTATAGCTTATTTTGCTATTTCCCTAGTTATTTGACTGTAGCACTCGGTTAAAAAGGTGAAAAACTGTTGTTAAAGTTGACTTGCCTGAAGTCTTCGCAGGTGAATATTACATAGATGACAGTAGCCTATATCACAAGGAAATACAGATTAATTTATGCCTATTGTGTTAGTACCTAAAGATGATTGTCGCATTAGCTCACTTTGCTGGTGCTAACATATCGATCGTGTTCTACTTCCAGATGATGGAAAGGAAAAACTTCCCTTGCTTTGGTGTTCTGGTGCCTCATCCTCCGAGCAAACCTGCGCAGCCCAAACCTCCAAATCTTCCTCCACTCAGAAACTGCTCTGTGACTGAACAGAAGGGCCTCTACTCAGGTGGCATCAGTACTCTCAATTTTCAGGTAAAAGAACACAAGCATTTGCTTTTGAAACTTCAAATTCTGACGTTTTATTAGTAATTAATGCTGCCCCTATATGTTCTTGTTATGTATTATGTTATTATGTAATACTCTAACCTAAACCAATAGTAATTGTATATTGATTAGTCTAATAGAGTTGGACCTGAGATCCGGAAGAGGTCACAGCCTAGACCCACCCTGAAGTTCAGGGATCACAAAACAACACAATGTGAGATGAAGCACATTAAGTCCTCATTTAACTGATAGTCAATTGATTTTTAATAAAACACGGTTCTGTGTAAAAGCTTAATCTTTTGCACTGTTTGCCTCACTTTTTTTTTACTGACTTCTTCTGGGATGAAGATACATCCAAGGTCCAGCTGCCCTACCAAACAACTCCTGGGCAGATCCCCCGCAAGTTAAAGATAGAGAGGTATGTACTGTTTGTGTTTAACATGTATTACAGAAGAGGGCATTTCCTATAGAGGTGTTTGAGCTTTCCATTTTAAACATGTGATGTGGTGTGCATATTCTGTATACAGAGCAGATTAAGTAGTGTAATGTTAGTGTTACTATGAGCCTCTATCATACATTAACTTAGCCTACTTATTTAGTATGGTTAGCTGGTAAAGTGTTGTCTGTGAATTTGTTTATTTGTAAATGTTTAACTTCAACTGTTTTTTATTGTTTGCATAGATGCCAAAGGGAGTACTTGAAGTTGGACTTGGAACAGCTTCTGGAAGAAAAAGGCATATGTTCCAGTCACCTCATGAGCAGCAATGAGCCTGTGACTACACTAGACAATTCTGTGTCACCTTACCTCCCCCTAGAGGTGAGTCTGTAACTGCTGCAACCTGTCTGTGACACTTCCATTACTCAGAGCCATTACATCCTTGAGCACATCTCTTAATCTTTCCTACATCCTTTACTTAGATATTTGACAATGAGGAGTATGACTGCCGGACTCCAGAAGACTGGCTGGCCTTGTGCAATGCTGATGGAAAAACTGTTCACGGAAAAGCCTTGCTGCCTACAGAGAACAACCTTCCTTCTGGTAAGGTTTCCTCAGAAATACGTTTTCTTTACCACTGATCAGAATTCAGTTCTCTGATTTTTACTTTGATTATCTCTCATTAAGATGATCCAGAAAGCTCCCTGCTGGAGTACAGCTGGCATTTAGTTGCAGTTCTTGAATTCAGTAAGGAGAAATGCCAGTATCGTGTACAGAAGGTTCACCAAAACACCACGCCGACGGGTAAAGAAACAACTTTTTTGTCTTTAAACACAGACAAAATTATTACAATATTTATTTTTACCTTCTAAACACTCTGATAATTTTTTTTACTATGTATTCATGCATTCCATCTCACTCTGTTGCTTAGAGGTAAACACACTGCAAACAGACACTGGGCACTGGGTACCCAGGATTAGATTGTTATTCATTGCTGAGGACCCACGTGTATTTGTCGAACGGATCCAGTTTGCCTTACGTTTGAGGGATAACATAGAAGCTCTGATTCTCTATCACTTGTCTGTGGACTGCATGCCCATCTGGAGTGGAACACCATCTCTTGATACTGACAGTCTACAGCGTATCAAAACGCATACCCTTTCAGCCCCTGGGATCAGGCCAAAAATGTGAGTATAAGTGAATAAGTGCTACTGCTGTCATTCTCTCCTTATTCAGTTTAATATCAGTCCCTCTGAGTTGAAATGTAAACCAACTTCTTAGTTGAATTAATTAAATATCATGTGTGCAGTCTGGAAAAGTGTTTAGGGGACCTGGAGATGGAGGTCAAGCTAGAGTATGACCGAACAATGAATCGCATGAGCTTTGACAAAGTTGTTCAGAGCCAATCAGAGGATTTTTCACACATCACCTTACCACAGAAGGACCCCGAGTCTGTACCACAAAATGGTAAAGCTGTTAGCCTTGAATCCATTAGTTTTAGTTAATATTAAACAAATGAATTACCACCAAATACATGACAAGCATTCTTAAAATTGTTTTGTTTTTTCTTTGCACAGGTTGCGTTCCAGTACCTTACTTTGACTATAAGAGAAACAAAGCTGCTTTTGAATCCCATTCCCTGCTAAGACAGCCCGAGGCGATCCGTGTGTTATCTATAATATGGCTGGAGTGCCACAAAGTAGCAACCATGAAACTGTTCAACGTCACTTCAGTCAAACCACTGCGACTCGACGAGTTTGAAGTCATGCAGTTTCAAGTACACACTCAGGTATTTTGGTGAAGGGGCTGTTTTATATCATACTGGTATACATACAACTGACCTTTAGAAGCATTGGATCTCCTTCTTCCTCTGCAGATAAACTTGTTTCTAAGAGAAACGTGGATAACCACGCTAAGCAACAGCATCTGTTCCAAGCTTGGGGGTCTGGGCAAGGGCTCGTATAACGTCAGTGAGTCCTGCTGGAAGATGTACAAGTTTTCCAAGCTTCACAGACTGATGGCTGTGGTGCGCTTCAACATGCAGGACTCCCTGCGCTTCCTTGTGCAGGATTCAATGGCCAGCCTGACTCAGCTGCTTTTGGATGCCTGCCACGGTGTGCTGACATGTCCTCAGGAACTGGTCTGGGGAAACAACCTAATCAACAGCCCCTACAGGTAGGACAGAATGCACATCACCTAATAAAATGACAGCACATTTGCAATCAGATAAATTATTTTCTTTTTTTATCGTATTTTATGAATATACCTTTGAGCCTGTTTTATATTTTGTATGCTGTGCAATTGTAATGAGTGTTTGATGTGAGTAAGACATAACCAGTTACTTTTGAAATAGTCCATTTTGTGTTGGTAATTATAAATCATTCCCAAAAACAAGGCCAAAGAAGAACCCTCTGTTCCTGGTGGACTTGGTGCTGGATCAGACTGGGGTCCATTACAGCCCTCCTCTGGAAAAGTTTGAGCCATCCATCGTTAACCTTTTTGATAAGGGTATTTTGGCCACAAAAAATGTACCACAGCTTGAAAAGGTAAACTAAAATCTTCAATCACACTAAATACAGATAGTTGAATTAAGAATGTGAATATGAGGATGTGAAACTTGTTAACTGGGGGCTCCTTATCGATTGATGATAACAAACACATATGTGCTCAAAGTGGCGATGATGTCGAGGATTCAATTTGACCTCTTTTGTCCATGCCAGTTTGTGATGAAAAATTTGTTATTCGGCGATGATCTGTTGCTTGACTCTGTGAGTTTGCGGGAATCAGAAGTAACTAAGCTAAGAGAGAAAGTCCGCAGTGCCATGAAACAAGCAGCCGTTCCTCTCAGGGCTTACGCTGCTGAATATGAGAAACACTTGGAGCTACACAACCTGGACATAGAAGCTCATCTCAAGTAAGTCTGTTTATATTGATTTGGTCAATTCTCCTACAAGTGCATGGGAGTAGTCATTCTGGTTTATGCTCTATTCTGCTAGTTTTCCTCTTTTAGTAGAATATTTTGTCTTCTCTTCCAGATCAATTACCAATGCAGAAATGACATCCCAAACAGTGAAGGGAGAGGTGGAACAGTATCTAAAAGACCAGGAATTAATCGAATATACCCTGCCAGCCTCGATTGTCATCGGCCCATTTGTAGTCCGTGTCGAAGCTGTACGTCAGGCCCTCTCAAACAAAAAAAAGTCTTTGGCCAATGCTATGTTGGAACAGCTTGTTCACAAGTTACGCAAGCAGGTTGATGATGTAAGTTTTTTGCTTGAGAACAGTTTATAATGTAGGGGATTTATGTTCAGTAAATGTAAACAAAACACCTCAATTCACTTCATCTTGAAAATGACCCTCGCCTGCTGAAGTTTGTATCTTTTCTGTGTGTTTTACAGGCGTGTGAAGAGTATAATATAATTAGTAGAAAGTTGCGTGAGAAGCCCAACAGCATTGAGGAACTGACTGAAAAGAGGGACTGGATGAAGCAAATCCCTGAACAGCTCAAGATTTACAAGGTTTACATCAAAGACAGAAACTGTCTATTTCAGTTCTGTTACATACGAAGAATTTATTTTCTAACAAATCTGCTTAATTTTCACTTAAAATGTTCAACAGGACCTCATTGACAAGACCCTGACAGATTATGATCTGCTTGAAGAATGTGTCTATAGTCTTTCAAACGACGATGTCAATAAAAAGTAAGTGTTACTTCTTCAGGCTCATTTAAAAACAAATCTGGTTAGTTTGCACATTGTCATTTGGGATTAAAAGTGATTCGATTGGTTGATAGTGAATAGAGGGAAGTGGAGAGTTATCAATGTGATTGCTTAAGTGACTTATCTATGCAGATGGTCAGCTATTGGATGGCCACAAAGGATTACCAGCCAGATGGAAGTAGCAGTGATTCAAAATGTGGAGGATGAAGAGCGCTTCCGTAAAATCCAGCTGCTTGACCAGAACAACTTTGAGGAGCATCTGGATTCTCTGCAGGTGAGCTGTAATATCTACACTCGTGTCAACAATTTAAAAATTCACCTGCTCAGACCTTGGTTTAGTTTGTATTAAAATGAGAAATTATTTCTAATTCCTCACCTAAAGATGATATCATTTGTTCCTAAATCACTACAACTTTGTTTATAGATGTTGGTTGCTGGGTTTGCGGGCCACTCGGACATTGATCATGCCCATGAGGTGGCCAATGAAATGAGGCGTACAAGCAAGCAACTTAAGGAGTTCCAGACAATGGCTCAGACCTACAACACCAGAGAACGTTTGTTTGGTACTCCTGTCACCAATGTGAGTAAAAGAGAAACCAAAGTTATCTAAAGATACATTTCGTCATTCCAACGAAATGGGAACTGACGTACTTTTGTCGTGCCTTTCCTTGGCATATGTAAATTACAGTATGATCGTCTGCAAAAGTTGGTAAAGGACTTCCAGCCTTATAAAGACCTCTGGACCACCACGTCTGATTGGCTGCGTTCGTATGAGAGCTGGCTCAATGACCCACTGTCTTCCATCGACCCTGAGCAGCTTGAGCGCAATGTTTCAGATGCCCACAAGACCATGCACAAATGTATTAAACAGTTCAAGGACATTCCTGGTACGTCACACATCCATCAAAAATCACACTTAAAAAAAGTGAAGTACAATAATTTGTTTGTTTGATGTGTATATTTTTCCTTTTCCACTTTCTTGTGTTACCCCACAATAGACAGCCAGTTGGTGGCAACTGTAATCCGCAGCAAGATCGAGGACTTCCGTCCTTATATTCCTCTGATTCAGGGCTTGAGGAACCCTGGGATGAGAAACCGCCACTGGGACATGCTTTCAGAACGGATTCAGATGAAAGTCAAGCCCAAAGCAAACCTGACTTTCTCACGTTGCCTGGCGCTTGGCCTACAGAACCATGTGGATGACATAGCTCATGTTGCTGAGGTGGCAGGAAAAGAGTACACCATCGAACAGGTACTTTTGAGCAGCACTTCAAGTGCAGTGTTTTATACATTGTTAAGATGTGTATTGTAACAGATGTCTGATCAATTCATTGTGAAGGTGGATCTGCAAAGATTGAATAGGATTCGGTTAACACACCATAATCTCCTTTGTGAAGAAGATATTAAAGTAGTTATGCATGTCCACACAGTTCAGGGGAAGTTAGACCAATTCAACAATGCTGTGATAGAAGCACAATGAGCAAGCCAACTCACTTTTCTTTTGATCAATACTGTCATGTCAACTTTAAAATAACTGGCTGCTACTTATTTCCCAACCTGACTTGCAGGCCCTGGAAAAGATGGAGCAAGAGTGGGCGAATGTATTCTTTGATGTGTTGCCTTACAAGGAGACAGGCACCTACATCTTAAAGAGTCCAGATGAAGCTTCCCAGTTGCTGGATGACCACATAGTCATGACCCAGAGCATGTCCTTCTCTCCCTTCAAAAAGACCTTTGAAGCCCACATCAACAACTGGGAGAGCAAGCTCAGAATGACTCAAGTACACACAGACTCACTTTAACTTTTGTGTCCTGTCTTATTAAAATGCAGTGTCTTATGCTGTGCTACTGCCCTCGTCTGGTGCTTTTAGGATGTGCTGGAGGAGTGGCTTACATGCCAGCGTTCCTGGCTGTACTTGGAACCAATTTTCAGCTCTGATGATATCAACCAGCAGCTGCCTGTTGAAGGAAAAAGATACCAGCAAATGGAACAAACTTGGAGGGGAACAATGAAAAGTGCCTTCAATAATCCAAAGGTCAGATTCTCCTAAAGATACCTTATATAGGAGGATGCTTAATCAAAATGTCTTGTAAAAAGTTAGTGTAGAGCTAAAAAATGAACATGTTGATTTGTTTGTATAAACCTTTAAATGTATGTTTCTGGATTTATCTGCAGGTGATAGAGCTTTGTCCAGATGCTCGCCTATTAGACAAACTGAAAGACTGCAACATACTGTTAGAACAGGTGCAGAAGGGTCTCAGTGAGTACTTGGAGACAAAACGAAGTTCCTTTCCCAGGTAGGCATCACCACAACTACTACTACTGGTTACATGATGAAACACTGTTGATTATACAGACTTAGTGAATATTTGTTTGTAGGTTTTACTTCCTGTCCGATGATGAGCTCCTCGAGATTCTGTCCCAGACCAAAGATCCTACTGCTGTGCAACCACACTTACGCAAATGCTTTGAGAACATTGCACGGGTTTGTTGTGGCTGGTTCTTCCTTTACTTTATTCTGATCTTTTTTTTTTAGATATTACTTAAAATGCAATATGCATGCTGCCTGCGACTAAGTTTTCTGTCGGTTTTCAGCTTAAATTCCAGTCAGATCTACAGATCACTCACATGTACTCAGGAGAAGGAGAGGAAGTGAAGCTTTTCCTGCCTGTGTGGCCGACTGGAAATGTGGAGGACTGGCTTAGGGATGTTGAGAAATCTATGAAGGCCACATTGAGGGATAATATTGACCGGTCTCTCAAAGTCTATCCTGAGGTCTGCAACCCTCCTCTTGTATAACTTTTTTGTGCAATTTCAAGCTGAGACATATTTAATGTGTGCAGTTTATGTTAGATCTGTGCTTCCTCTCTTGACCCTTCAGCAACCTCGTACAGAGTGGGTCTTATCGTGGCCTGGCCAAGTAGTCATCGCTGGCTGTCAGGTCTTCTGGACCACTGAGGTGTCTGAGGCCTTGGAGCAGGGAGACATGGCCAGCCGCCTTTATCCCCAACTACAAACACAGGTATGATCAATTTCTGTATTATTTTACTAACATTTACACCAAACATCATGCACGTGGCAGTTTACCGTATGCTGACGCTCTTAACATTTTCACATTTGTTTCTGAAGCTGGGGGACTTGGTGCAGCTAGTGAGAGGAGGTCTGTCAAAGATGCAGCGAGCTGTGCTCTCTGCACTTATTGTCATAGAAGTGCATGCTAAGGATGTTGCAGCCAAGCTGGTGGAGCAGGAGGTCTCAAGCGTCAATGATTTTGAGTGGATCAGCCAACTCAGGTTATCTTTTGATGTTTTTGGCCTGTCTTTTTTGGGCTGTTAGTTGTATCACTCCTATCACACCTTTCTGCAATGCTGTGGGCGCAGAATAAGTTAGACACTGCTCTGTTTGTAGATATTACTGGGCAAAAGATGACCTGTACATCCGTGCAGTAAACGCAGAGTTTTTGTATGGATATGAGTACCTTGGTAACTCTGGACGACTGGTCATCACCCAGCTCACTGACAGGTAGTTGTTTAGTCTTAATTATCCACTCAGTTCTAGCTCAGTGCCACACAGCATTTTAAATACACAATTTCCTGCATCCTTCAGATGCTACTTGACCCTAACAGGAGCTCTACACCTGAAATTTGGAGGGGCTCCTGCAGGCCCAGCAGGTACAGGAAAAACAGAAACCACTAAAGACCTGGGAAAGGCTCTGGCTATCCAGACAGTTGTTTTCAACTGCTCTGATCAGCTGGACTTCATTGCAATGGGAAAGTTTCTCAAAGGACTGGCAAGGTGAGTTAATAAAGTGTGAATATGTATCAGTACCAAGTTGCTTGAGTTCAATAATACAAATCTTTATTTAATCATATCTATGCCTTTTTTTCCATCCTTCAGCTCGGGGGCCTGGGCTTGCTTTGATGAGTTTAATCGTATTGATGTGGAAGTGCTGTCAGTGGTGGCACAGCAGATCACCACTATACAAAAGGCCCAGCAGCAAAGGGTGAGAGGCTGTTTAACTAAGAATTCACACTCTGGTACTGACTGCACTTATTAACAGAAAACTTCAGTTATTCATGTACTGTCTGCATTTACAGGGAGAATTCCTGTTTTGTGTGAATGTTTTTTATTTCTTTTTTAGCCTACTTCTATAGTGTTGCATAAAATACAGAACTATGACAAAGTTATCTGTAATGTAAGTACAAAGTGTAATGTCATGTTATGTTTCATTATTGTAGAACTACAGAGAATGTTAGATGAACCGAATATACTGTACAACTCTTACATGAATTGCATTTTACATTTTAGGTGCATATGCAAATTAAAGTGATTTTAATTTTTTGTCCAAAAGGAAGTTTCCAATGTTTTACGAGTGTTTTTACAATTTATTGTAAACATTTGTAACTTCGCTTGGTACAAAAAATGTTAATAAGTTATAATTTTTCAAAATGTATCAGCTGTTTTTTCATGTTAGAACTGTTTTTTTAATTATTCATTTTTATTATTTATTATATTAAAGAGTCAGTGTCATCCATTTCTAAATCAGTGTGTGTGATGTGTCTTTAGGCAGAACGGTTTGTGTTTGAAGGGTCAGAGATCCCTCTTGTTCCTTCTTGCGCTGTGTTCATCACTATGAATCCAGGATACGCTGGGCGCACTGAACTTCCTGACAATCTCAAGGTTTGAAAATGCCATCTGAAATTGAACAACTCTTAATCCCTGAGGACGAACAGATGGGGTTTATAACACAAGAGTATCTATTTTCTACAGGCCCTGTTTCGCCCTGTGGCCATGATGGTCCCTAACTACGCTATGATTGCTGAGATCTCGTTGTACTCATTTGGCTTCAGTGATGCCAAAGTCCTCTCCAAGAAGATCACCACCACGTTCAAACTCTCCTCTGAACAGCTGAGCTCTCAGGTACTGTATGGATTCAGATGATGTCACAAATGGGACCTTTTTAAACTAAATGTACTTTATGTATACCAAGAAAATGTGCTTTGGGTCCAATGAAGTGAGTATACATGAAATAGAAAGCAAATTAAACTCACATATTGTACAATTTTGTAAATTGATACAGACCTCTGACTTTTTTTACCTTGTACAACTTTAGACTTGAAACAATCTGGCATACAGCACATAATCACATAGGTAACAAGATAAAGTGTGTACGTACATAAGAAAAACAAACCTTTAAAAATGTTGTCTATTTTCTTGTATAAATAAAGGATCATTATGATTTTGGAATGAGAGCTGTAAAGACTGTGATCTCAGCTGCTGGCAATCTGAAGAGAGAGAATCCTGACATGAATGAGGTAAGAAATGAAAAAATATAAGAAATACTGACCTAAATTGTTTTTTTCAAAACTCTACCTGTCCTACGATTTCTTATGTGTCTTCAATGTTGCTGTCTCACAGGAGTTGATCTGCCTGCGCGCAATACAAGATGTCAATGTGCCTAAGTTCTTACAGGACGACCTGAAGCTCTTCAACGGTATCGTGTCCGATCTTTTCCCAAAGACTAAGCAGGAACCGATCAACTATGGTATACTCGAAGAATCCATGCGTAACGTCTGCATCAAGAAAAATCTCAAGGATGTGGATGGTAAGTGATTTTGGGACAACAGAAAATATGTTTTGATGCCCCTGTTTTCTCATAAACAGTCACAGTCACAGTATTTTGTTGATTGTAGGATATATCAGTAAATGCATTCAGCTGTATGAGACCACAGTGGTGAGGCATGGACTGATGTTGGTGGGGCCCTCTGGATCAGGGAAAACCAAGGTGAGTCTTTGACTTTCACAGTTTAATTCACTGTTCTCAAAAGAAAACAATGACATTACTTTTTCAGTGTGTAGTTCCTTATGTAAGTTTATCGTTACGTTTGTTAGTGTTATGAGATACTAGGTGCTGCAGTAACAGCTCTGAAGGGCCAGCCCTCTCTGAGTGGAGGCGTGTATGAATCTGTTCAGACATATGTCCTCAATCCCAAGTCTATCACTATGGGACAGCTCTATGGAGAGTATGACTTGCTCACACACGAGTGGTAAGAACTACAAATAGCAAACTACAGTACAAAGACAAAAAAACTCTGAGATAGACTAAACACAAGTTTTGCTTTTTTGTCCATCACTATAGGACCGATGGTATCCTCTCATCTCTTATCCGTGGAGGTGCATCATCCATGGACGAAGAGAAAAAGTGGTACATGTTTGATGGGCCAGTGGATGCTGTATGGATTGAGAACATGAACACAGTGCTGGATGACAACAAAAAACTGTGCCTCAGCTCAGGAGAAATCATTAAACTGACAGATGTAAGGTTACGCTTTCACATTCATTTATCTTGCGCTGCTTCTGTCAAATATACAGTATACAGACATTCTGTGTCTTCCTTCTGTAGGTGATGACCATGATGTTTGAAGTACAAGACTTGGCAGTGGCATCTCCAGCCACAGTGTCTCGCTGTGGTATGGTCTACCTGGAGCCAACTATTTTGGGCCTCATCCCTTTCACAGAGTGCTGGCTGAGGCGGATCCCTGAAGCCATGAAACCTTTCACAGAGCAGCTGAACTCCCTGTTTGCCAGGTTCCTGCAGGTCAGAGGGGAGACTAGCAGGATATTTAAATATGTTTTTACCCGAGTATATTATGATAGGTAAAAGCTCCTGACAGCAACTTTCGTCTTGTGTTGATTTTGGTGAGCCCTGTGTTCAAAGTGGTTTGATTTGTCTCTGTTGATTTTGTTCTCTACATGATGTGTAGTTTCTGACAAAAAAATCTCACCTTGCTTTGTTTTAAAAGTAATCCTTATCACTTACTGTGAAAAAAACTTTCTCCAGGAAATGTTGCTTCTGCAGTCAGACAAGTACTTGCCTACCTGGCAGCAGTGATTACAAACACTAGAAATTACTCTTTACAAATAATTAAAGTTGTTGCTGATGGTCTTGTTTGCTTTTGTTGGTCATAAAGAGCCGTCATTATTTGCTTATAACTGCTTAAATACTCCTCGAAAGGGGCTTTAATGATTGTTATACTTTTGGCTTGTTTTGCTTTCTTTTTACACAGGACTCCATCAAATGTGTCCGAACATCAGTTAAGGAGGTCATTACATCTTTGGACAGCAACCTGACATGTAGTCTTCTTAAACTAATGGACTGCTTCTTCAATCCCTTCAATGTTAAAGAGGTTTGGCATCATATTTATGTTACAATCCCCCGTACAGTTTATCGATTTCTGGACAAATATGCTGTTCCACCTAGAACTAGAAGTCCAACCTTTAGCTTTGTGCAGTAAATATGAAGTTATTTGGGGAAGATGAACATTCTTCTTTCAAACTAAATGTTTGATGTTTCTTATTTAAATGCATCTGTTATTGAAATACCCATCCTGTGCTGAACTATTTTTAATCAATACAGACGCTGCTCTGTTATTGTACTTCTATTCTGTTTCAGTAAATGTTGTTTATGCTGTCATAGTTCTTGAGCATATCACTGTAATTTAACAAACTACCCACATTAAGAATAATATGCAGAGAGCTACTGATATTACCCTGGAGCTGAGGAAAGACTTGTTGCTTATGTGAGTATCTGTGGCTTGTGATCCCCTCTTTAACCCCTTATTGTTCTGTAGGGAGAAAAGCCTCCTCCCAAAAAGAAACTGGACCGTCTTAAAGAGCTCATCGAGCCCTGGTTCTTTTTCTCTCTGGTGTGGAGTGTAGGAGCGACAGGAGATGCAGCCAGCTGTAAGCGCTTCAGTGCCTGGCTCAAAAACAAGATGGCAGAAGAAGAGGTCAGTCTCAGGTCATATCAGTATCTGTGCTTTAACATCCAAATACCTTATTAGTTTTAATTTCTATCCACCTGTCAAAGGCAGATATTTCTCTATCCACCTTTGACAGGTGGATATATTATGACGACTGAATGTTTTTTTTTTTTTTTAACACAGTATGTTTGTGCTTTAGATTCAGCTTTGTTTTCCCGAAGAGGAACTGGTGTATGACTACAAGCTTGATGATGCAGGGATTAGTAATTTTGAGGATGACGATGAAGATGAGGAACGAAAAGTAAGTAGATGGTGCATACAGGTGTTTCACGAAACTAACACCATAGGATGTATTGTTTCTTTATTATATTTTCCTGTACTGTAGGTCCAGTGGGCTAGCTGGATGAAATCTGCAAAGAGTGTTGTTATCACCCCGGAGACAAGCTATGCTGACATCATTGTTCCCACTGCGGACACTGTGAGAATGGCTTTCCTCATGGATATGCTTTTGGCCAATAGGAAACCAGTGAGTACCTGATGGTTGTTTAACCTCACACATCAGTCTACAAACAGTTTAGATTCAAATAAATATTAGATATGGTAAACACTGTAAAGCTAAAGCACTCATTCAGTAACAATGATATATACTTTACTGAAAAGTCACCATTAAACTAGACTTGGTAGAAGTTCTTGTAGACATTTTGCTTTCTATAAACGTACTGCTCGATAGACCCTGATGTTTGCCCTTTGGACAAAAATTAAGAATGACCACTTTCAGAATGAGGAACCTTCACAGACCATTAAATTACATTTACAATTAAATGTGTGTGTGTTCCAGGTGCTCTGTATTGGGCCCACAGGCACAGGAAAGACCCTGACCATGTCTGACAAGCTGCTGAAAAACATGCCTGCTGAATACATCACACACTTCCTCATGTTCTCTGCCCGCACCTCGGCCAACCAGACTCAGGATTACATTGACAGTAAACTAGACAAAAGGTGGGCTTTTAATACAAGACTTTGTCTAGCCCACTACATATCATCTACATTAAAATAATTTGTGACCAACCATTTCAATCCTTTATGTCCCTGTCAGGCGGAAAGGTGTGTTTGGACCTCCACTAGGGAAGTACTTCATCTTCTTCATCGATGACCTAAACATGCCAATGTTGGAGACCTATGGCGCTCAACCTCCTATTGAACTGCTGAGGCAGTGGATGGACCACAGAGGCTGGTATGACAGGAAACAGATAGGTTGGTATTAAGTGTCTCATTAATCTACCAATATGTGTTGCTCTAGAGTACATCTTTATGCCTCATTACTATTTGACATAGATCTGGATTTTGGTTTTTATTCCTGAATGTGAAACATCTCATTAACCCCCACAGGGACTTTCAAACACATAGTGGACATCAATTTTGCCTGTGCAATGGGACCCCCAGGGGGAGGCAGGAACCCCATCACCCAGCGCTTTACACGCCACTTCAACTTCCTGTCCTTCACTGAAATGGAGGATGCCAGCAAGAAAATGATTTTTTCCACCATTTTGGGCAGTTGGATGGGTCAGTTATGGCTGCTAGTCTGTTTGGATTTACATGCAGGACAGGTGTTGCAGGGTAGAGAGTACTGTCATTAGCCTGTGAAACAGAAACCAACAACAGCTTTTAACGGAATCTTTGCTCTTTTTCAGATGGAAATATGAGTAAAAAGGAGCCAGGCAGTAAGTCAGGGACACAGAGATACTAAATAGACAGAATGTAAGGTGTGAAAAATGCAGTTTAATAATAAGAACAAGTTGGTATAGCACACATGGTATAAAAAGATACAAAACACATCAGAATATTTGTCAATGAAAGTATTTTTATTGATGGAGCATACGTTCTGTTCTCTGATGTAGCTGTTTCAATTTTCTACTGTGTATAGATTTATAGTTCTCTCCTAATTGCTGCTGTTTTCCCCAGGACCCGTGCTAGCAATCCAGCCGCTGAATGAGTCTCTGGTAGACGCTACTATCAGAGTCTACTCTACCATTACATCACAACTCCTCCCAACACCAGCCAAATCCCATTACACCTTCAACCTCAGAGACCTGTCCAAAGTCTTCCAGGGCATCCTGATGGCTGAGGCTGGAATGATGGAGGTTGTCTTATCCCACAGAATCAAATTAATATGACATAATCAGACGACTTTTATGATATAGACTATTTAAATTTACTTTCAGGTTTAGAAACTTGATCCATAAGGTACAAACAATCTGAGCCAAAGTGAAGCAAATACTAAAAGCATTGATATTGTATTGCGTATGTCACCCATAGGATACATGCAACTGATCTTATTTGAACCCTAGAGATATGATGTATGAAGAAGATTGAACTGTTGCAAGGATTGAAATGTCCATCTTAATATATCCAAGGTAACAGTAACATTATTTGGGTGATTTTAGGACAAAGTGCAGCTACTGCGGCTGTGGTACCATGAAAGCTGCCGGGTTTTCCAGGACCGCTTGGTGTGTGCCGAAGACAGGGACTGGTTCAACCTGCTCCTAAAGGACTGCATTCAGAAGTTTGACTGCAGCTTTGATGAGGTTGTGCCATTCCAACCAGTTTTATATGGAGATTTCATGATTCCTGGAGCTGACAACAAAGTGTACACACTCATAGAAGACAAGGAAAAGGTGAGCTGTTCCATCAGGTTTGATATGGTCTTATTTTAAGATTTCTTTTTCTTTTTGCCAAACAGCTGACCAGCTTGTTCAAGGGTAGTTCCATTTTTCTTTCTACCCATCGTCAATGTTTTTGTTCCACTCTATTGCGAAATTTGGTAACTATATTTCACAACAAAATGGTAGCTCTTTTAATTGTATATGATGATATGTATTAGTTGGCGAAAGTGATGGAGGAATACATGGAGGACTACAACCAGGTCAATACCACCAAGATGAAGCTGGTGCTCTTCATGGATGCTATTGAGCATGTGTGTCGTATCAGCCGCATCCTGCGCCAGCCCCTGGGCAACGCACTGCTGCTTGGAGTGGGCGGCAGCGGGCGCCAGTCCCTTACTAAGATGGCCTCATATATGTGAGATTCACACTCTCTTTGCAACAAAAAATCATCAGTTATGAAAAATATCAAAGTTATTCTTGATCAACTGAAAAAAAAAGAATTTGTGGATAAACTTAAATATGCTGCATGCATAGGTATGGGACTTAAACATGTTGTAGCCAATTTATGGGGCCTTTTTTTCTACGATCAGGTCAGAATATGAGTGTTTCCAGATTGAGTTGGCCAAAAACTACGGTCAGACAGAGTGGAGAGAAGATATTAAAAGCATCATGCTGAAGGCCGGCCTTCAGGACCAGCAGATCACTTTCCTCTTTGTTGACACACAGGTAAACAGAAACTGTCTCTTATCACCTTCTACATTATATTCTATACAACCACACAGTCCTTTAGAATGTACTGTGATTTTACAGTATGTACTAGGCAAACAGCAATCCTACACTGTGTTGTTTGAGATTATGAACTTAAATGTGAAATAAATATCTTAAGAATTTGAAGCTTGTCATCTACACAGTAATGTATGTCAGAAGGCAGAGTTTGACTTATCATTGCACTTGTGTTATTCACCCAGATTAAGAGTGAGTCATTCCTGGAGGATATCAACAACATTTTGAACTCTGGAGATGTCCCCAACCTGTACGCGTCAGACGAGCAGGAACGCATCCTAGCAGCCATGAAGCCAGTGGTGCAAGATCTGGGCCAACAGCCAACTAAAGCCAACCTCATGGCTGCTTACATCAGGAGAGTCCGCACCAACATCCACACTGTACTTTGCATGAGGTTAGTAATTGCTCAAAACATACATGATCAAACGTTAACCAAGATAATTCCTTTGAGCTTGTCCATCACCCTCCCCCCTATTCTCCCCCCTCTCCCCTTCATTTTTTCCTCCACAGTCCTATTGGTGAGGTGTTTCGTGCACGGCTCAGGCAGTTTCCCTCACTGGTGACATGTTGCACCATAGACTGGTTCAGTGCCTGGCCAGAGGAGGCTCTTCAGGCTGTTGCCACATCATTTCTTAATGAGTTGCCTGAGCTTGAATTAAGCCCGACAGCTACAAGAGGACTGGTGAGGATGGTGTTTGAGTGTTTATTTGTGTGTGGATGTTAGAAAGTTTTACTGGCAGTAAGTTCTTAAAATAACACTGGAAGCAGGAAAGTATTGTACATTGAAATATTGACATAATTTAAATAATATTGTATCGAAACCAACTTAATCTCACCATTAAACAAAATCTGGCAACAAGGTGAGTGTTACCTGATGTAGAGAGTCTGCACTGTTAGTGTGAGACAGAGTTATAGTTTGTGTGGACTGTGGAGTAATTCAGGCAGTTTTTAATGCGATGCCAAGTAACCAATCAATCTTTATTTGTGTAGTGCCTTACTCTTTGTTATATTATATTGCAAAAGAGCAGGTGAAAGACCTTACTCATTGTTATATTATCAACAAAGACCCAACATCAATCCATCACGAGCGCTGAGCATAATTTAGCAAAGTTACAGTGGCAAGGAAAAACCTCCTTTAAACTCCTGTAACAGAAACAGGAGTTTGCAATCAGTTGAAGCAGTAAGTGCACGGTGATGGAAAAAATTCTCAAGCAACTTTCCAACCACTGAAGACAACATGTTATCTTGTTGTTAATAAATACAAACTATTGGCTGCTTACAAAAGGAAAAATAACGCCCAAAATAAAAATTCTCATAAAGCGTTGTCTTCTCCTGATGGATTCCCTTCTCCAGACACTGATGTGTGTTAAGATCCACCAGACAGTCGCAAAGAAGTGTGAACAATACCTGGCTGAGCTTTCCCGACACAACTACGTCACTCCCAAGAGTTACCTGGAACTGCTCAAAATCTTCTCAGATCTCATTGGACGTAAGAAGCAAGAGTTGTGTGGTGCTCGTCTGCGCATGAAGACTGGCCTGGACAAGGCAAGGCGTCTTAATAATAATGATACAAAAAACATAAAATAAACAAAAGACTTAGATTCTTTGATTTTTTTTTTTACATTTGTAATATATGAGTTGTAAGCATTCTTATCTGACTACCTGCTTTCTTGTAGCTTCTTAGCACAGCTGAGGACGTGAGTAATATGCAGGAGGAGCTGGAGGCGATGAGACCTCTTTTGGAGGAGGCTGCCAAGGACACCGAAGTCACTATGGAGACCATCAAAGTAAGAAATATAAAGAAACATTTTAGAGCCAAAAGCTTTTCAGTTTAAATGGCTTTTAGTTTTTGAAAAAATCTTGAATGAGCTAAAACTCTTTGTTTTCATGACCACGATTTTTAAAATCAGTGGTGGTGGAACAAAAGAGTGGTCACTGTAAAGCATTTGTCCCATGTACGTTCATTAATTTATTATCTGGGGTCCTTGATTGTAATTTCTTTTGTACACTGACAGGTAGACACAGTGGTTGCAGAGGAAACCCGTAAGTCAGTCCAAGCCGAGGAAGCCAAAGCTTCAGAGAAAGCCCGTTTTGCAGGAGCCATCGCTGCAGATGCCCAGAGAGACTTGGATGAGGCTCTCCCAGCCCTGGATGCTGCTCTCACTAGCCTCAAGTCCCTCAACAAGGGTGATGTCACTGAGGTCAGAGAGTTTGATGATGATTGGTTTTACATTCTTCTACTGTTTGCATGTAAAGATATGAATGAATGTATTTTTGTCTTATAGGTACGAGCGATGCAGCGACCTCCAAATGGGGTGAAGCTGGTTATCGAGGCGATGTGCATTATGAGAGGCGTCAAACCCAAGAGAGTTCCTGGAGAGAAGCCTGGTACTAAGATTGATGACTACTGGGATGCTGGCAAGGGTCTGCTACAAGACCCTGGCAAGTTTCTGGAGAGCCTCTTCAAGTATGATAAGGTAAAGCACACATCAGGTTGAGTTGTTATTGCCATGTCTTAGTATGTATGGGGAATTGTTCACATATTTTTTTCAGGAAAAAGAGTTCTGTCTCTTGTAGTTAGGTTTTATGCTCTTGAATTCTATTACATACTGTACAGTGATTGTTGCAGCTTTGACCAAACCCTGCTTGAGTTGTATTAAAAGCAGCTCTTTTCCCACTTATCAATTCTGCAGGAGAATATCCCAGATAGTGTGATAAACTTAGTCCAGCCCTACATAGATAATGAGGACTTCCAGCCAGCCTCAATTGCCAAGGTTTCCAAAGCCTGTACCTCCATTTGCCAGTGGGTGCGAGCCATGCATGTATATCATTTTGTGGCCAAGGCCGTGGAACCTAAAAGGGTAAATAAAAATATCTACATTGTTCAATATCTTGTTTAAGACACCTTTTTTTTCTTCTAAATGTGTTCAAATAAGAGAGTCATCTTCTCATTGAATTGTAAATGTTTTCACAGCAAGCTCTCGAAGAGGCTCAGGAAGACTTAGCAGCTACCCAGCTCATCCTGGATGATGCCAATGAAAAGCTGGCAGCAGTAGAGGGAGGCATTGCCACTCTGCAGGCCAAGTACCAAGCCTGTTTGGCAAAGAAGGACGAGCTGGACAATAAGTTTCAGTTGTGTGGAGCCCGCCTCGTCCGAGCAGACAAGGTCAGGGCGATGGATAAGACTAGATAAAACTTAAATTGAGCATTTTTGTGGCACAAGAAACAGAGTGATGGTAAGGAACAGGGTACACATAGGTAGAAAATAAATGAAAAATAACATTTTAGGAAAACCAATAATGAAGTGGCATAAACATTAAATGTAGGAATATATGTAGACTATTTTCTGTGGATAATCAGTGCACTCAAGAGTAAAGTGCAAATGTGTTTTAGGAAATATATAACTGAATATGTTTTTCATTTTTCTTCATTTCTTCTCCAGCTTATAGGTGGTCTTGCAGATGAGAAGGTGCGTTGGAAGGAAACAGTACAACATCTGGATTACATGGTTAATAATGTGGCAGGTGACGTGCTGCTCTCTGCAGGATATATAGCATACCTGGGACCCTTCACTGTAAGTTGAATGTACCTCAGTGATTAAAAATGTAAAAGGTGCATTTACTTTATAGATTCATGTATCATATCACAATTGACTGCATATGATTGATTTAGTTGAGTGTTTGTTGACTAGTCAAAAGAAAGTTTGGTTCTGCCTGTTGACATAACTCAAACTTTATTAAACCAGAACATCTGAACATTATTGTTTTGTACTGTTGGAGACATTAGTATAAGTGTAGATTTTTGTTGGAAAGGCATTGTGTGTGACTGTCTGTGTGGTCCTTGACTTGCAGTACATATATTTGTGCTCAACAGTTCAGCATTATTGCATGATTGGCTGCATAAAGGTTCATTTGTGTGTGTTTAGGGAGAGTACAGGGCAGCCATGGCAGAGGAGTGGCTGGTTTGTTTCAAAGAGCTAAGTGTCCCACACACTGAACAACCTAACCTGATCAGCACTCTTGGAGATCCAGTCAAGATCCGTTCCTGGCAGGTTAGAGACAAGCTTTCATCATCTGACCTTCAGATCTACACTTCTCAAGAGAGATCTTAGTTGTTACATAATAAGAATTTGAACACTGTCATTTCTATGTGCATAGATATCAGGATTGCCAAAAGACAACCTTTCAGTGGAGAATGGTGTGATTACCCAGTACTCTCTGCGCTGGGCTCTCTTCATCGATCCTCAGGGACAAGCAAACACATGGATCAAAACTATGGTGAGAACACTTTTCCGTGTGCTGATCAGACCAAGACTGCAGAGGGTGCCAGTGAGACAAAAAAATCGTCAAAGAAACCACATCAAGATTTTAATTCATCCCTTCACACCACATGTGAACCTTATTCACCACTATCAACAGATGAAAAAGCTGACTATGCAGATGCTAAATATGATATACAAGGTTCCAGTACAAACACAGGTACCAGCTTTGGCTGTGTATTGTTGGTGTTATCTCTTACTCACATCATCCATAACTACTATAGAAAGCCTCTCTATGTCTGAAGTTTTATTTCGAGCACTGTTCATTCAATCTTGCGTCCTTTCATGATGCAGGAGCGGGACAATGGATTGGAGGCTATGAAGCTAAGTGACCGGGACTTCCTACGCAGTCTGGAGAACGCCATTCGCTTTGGGAAACCCTGCCTCCTGGAGAATGTAGGAGAGGAGTTGGATCCAGCCCTAGAACCTGTCTTGTTGCAACAGGTAAATACACACACATATGTTCCAAATAATCATTACCCGCACTGTATGTTAGCGTTATGCAAATATCTACCATATAGTGATGTGTTATGCCCATTTTGGGCCTGTAGACATTTAAGCAGCAGGGCAGTACAGTGCTGAAGCTGGGCGACTCAGTCATCCCTTACCATGAAGACTTCAAGATGTACATTACCACCAAGCTACCTAACCCACACTACTCTCCAGAAGTTTCCACCAACGTCACCCTTATAAACTTCACTCTATCACCCAGGTATGCATTATCAGCAAAATGTATTTCTTCATAACATTGATCTTATTTTGGTAGACCTCCATCTGTGCCACACATATGTATTTGTAATGATGCTATTTTACCAAGCTCCCTAATTTTGTGCTTATGTGTTAATGCTTGATAAATGATGTTTTAAATCTGCATTCTTCATCACAAAATGAATTCTGATCTATGGTGTTTAAGAGTAGATCAGTTATAGATGGACATGTGATATGATAAAGATGGACAACGTTTCTCCAGTTCCTCCTGTTGTAAATATAAATTAAGTCAACCAGAAGGTCCAGGGTTCAATCCCCAGCTCCTGCAGCAACATGTCCGATGTGTCTGGGACTAGTTACTTCTGATGGTCTCACTGCTTAGCAACCACTCCCATCAGTGAGTGAATGGTTGTGAATGGGAAGCATGAACAAGCTGAAGTCCGTTTACCATTTACTCTGCTTAGCCCATGCAAAGAGCACTGCAGGATCCCCCTTTGTCAACTGAACAGTGAATCATGGAGGTGAACACTCAGACATAAATCAGGATGATAAGACCTAACTTAAATGACAGAACCCACGTTTGACCCGTGTCCAATCTGTTAACACAGAGGAGGAGGAGCTTATGACATGTACTGCAGCCAATCAGTAGGTGAAGCTCCAAATGTTTTGGCTTCACTTTAGAGAATCATATCGTCCATCTTTTCATACAGTCCATTTGGTAGATAAAGAACAATGGTTGTGACTGTGATCAGGACAGAAAACTATTGTTTTTTCAGAACCAAGTTTAAGGTTGTTTAAATTGTGGATTTTGTATATTTTCAGTGGTCTAGAGGACCAACTGCTGGGTCAGGTTGTGGCTGAGGAACGTCCAGACCTAGAGGAGGCTAAGAACCAGCTGATCATCAGCAATGCTCAGATGAAACAGGAGCTAAAAGAAATTGAGGATGAGATTCTGTTCCGTCTGAGCTCCACAGAAGGAAACCCTGTGGACAATGAAGAGCTCATCCAAGTACTGGAGGCTTCCAAGATTAAAGCAGGAGAGATCAAGGTCAGTTCGTTGTTCAAAGTGTTTGTTTTTTTCAGTGCTCTCCCAAAAAAACCTTATGTAAGATACCTTTGCCATCAAATAAATAATCCACTGTTTTGTATTTTCTTCTTACACGATTATTTTGGCAGGCTAAAGTGATAGCAGCAGAGCAGACAGAGAAGGACATTGATGCCACACGTCTGGAGTATGTGCCAGTGGCTGTGCGCACACAGATCCTCTTCTTCTGTGTATCTGACCTGTCCAATGTGGACCCCATGTACCAGTACTCTCTGGAGTGGTTCCTTGGTATCTTCATGGCTGGCATTGCAAACTCTGAAAGAGCAGGTAGTAAGATATTATCAAAGTACACTTTACTTGGTAAAGTTATCATTTTGAAACAAGAATTTGCAGGTAAAAAAACAGAAGTGGTATTATCTCACCAGCTAAAACTGATTTTGTCTTAACATGTCTTTCACAGACACGGTGGAGAAAAGAATCGAAAACATCAATGAATTTTTTCACCTTCAGCCTGTACAGCAACGTGTGCCGCAGCTTGTTTGAGAAGCACAAACTGATGTTTGCCTTCCTCCTTTGCGCTCGCATCATGATGAATGATAATAAAATTAATATGGTGAGTCACAGGATAGTTTGCTGTCTCTCACTCCTATCATTAATTTCCTGTAAGAACTCATGCAACACATTAGTCAGTTTATTGTAAGGATATGATGAATGTGTGTCGTCTCCCTGTGGCAGGCTGAGTGGCGTTACCTGCTATCTGGAGGGATGCCGGTGCAAGAGCTGACTAACCCTGCAGTGAGTTGGCTGTCAGATCGAGCCTGGCAGGACATTCTTGGCCTCAGTGCTCTGGACAACTTCAGCAACCTGGCAGAGAGCTTCCCCGAACATCTTGAGGGTTTCAAGAGAATTTTTGATAGCAACCACCCTCACAGGTGGGCAAACAAAAAACACTTGCTCGCTTGTTACCCTCATTTGTTCTGTGCAGAAGCTGTCATACTGTATCTAACATGGTGTGCATGTAACTTTGTTTTTGACAAAGGGAGCCCCTGCCAGGAGAGTGGGACACAGAGCTGGACTCATTCCAGAGGCTGTTGGTCCTCCGCTGTCTGAGGGCTGACTGCCTCATTCAAGGCCTGCAGGACTTTGTATCAGCTCAGCTGGGACAACGCTTCATAGAACCTCAGGTAGAAAACCTGTCCTTACTCTTCTTGCCTTCCTTACTTTAATGTAAAAAACATTTCCAATGTTTGCTGAAACAAAAACCTATTTTCGTACATTTGACATTGAACACTCAGAAGTTGTGGTAAAGTTGACTTTTTTAATTGTTTGCTGTAGTGCAAACTTAGTCTAATAAGTAAAGAATTTACTTTGCAAACCTGGCTAGTCTGAAAATGATTTCTGGGTATTGGCTCTACATTACATGACAGCTAGCTTTATGGCTTGTAACTTTATATTTTTCCTGTCTCTCTCCAACAGACTTCAGACCTGGCTGTGGTCTTCAAGGATTCCTCCCTCTCCACTCCCCTCATCTTTGTGTTGTCCCCTGGCACTGATCCTGCAGCTGATCTCTACAAGTTTGCTGACGTCATGCAGTTCTCAAAGAAAATGAGTGCCATCTCTCTGGGCCAGGGCCAGGTCAGGGCCAGGGGGGATACCTTGGATTTCTTTCTCTTTCTCTGACACTCTTCACTGTCTGACCCTGGAGGAAATCACTTTCTCACAGAACCAGGCCATTCTCCTTTGTCTTGTAACGAATGGCCACCCTGGTGCTAATTGTGTTCCCTCTTTGTGACCATAAGCAGGGACACTGTAATGTTCTTCTTTTACACATGGTAGATTTCATCACCCCACTAACATCATGTGCAGTTGAACCTGAAGCGTAGTAACCAGCCAAACATTTTCACAGCAACACACTCTCCCTGTGGCTGTTTAATACATGTCAGTGTGTTTGTTACTTTTCTTCCAATAATTTGAGCCCGAATTGCTGTTTCACGCTGGGCACTTGCATTACCCTGTCCCAAATTTCTGTCTGCATCAAACTAAGCACTCCAACTTCCTGAAAGTTACTTAGGGCGCACTCACACTAGGCAATCTGTACCGTGCCCAAGCACACTTCACCCTAAAGTCCAGTTTGTTTGACTAGTGTGAGTACCATGCTCAAGCACGGTACTCTTCCTTGGCCCTGGCACGCTTGGAAGAGGTGTGGTACAGTTCATGCACAAGCACAAGCGCGCGTACACAACGTTGACAGCCTTTATTATGGAGAAATCCAGAGTGTTCTGGCTGTATCTGACTAACATGACTTAAATAAGTCCCAAAGTAGCTGTCATGTTCTCCGTGTTGTTCTCTGATGTGCGGATGCAGACTCGACTGCGAGTCCCTTTTAAAAAAAAATCTCGAGCGGGGGAATGGGGGGGGGGCAATCGTGCTTAAGCACGGTACTGGACAACTTTGCTAGTGTAAGTGCTCCCTCAAAAGATTAAACTGGTTATTGTTAGTTGAGCTGAATCTATGCTGCCTGCTCCTTAAATAAGGATCACACTTTAAGGAACTTGGATTTTACCTATCAAATACGCCTTACTTAGTTGTTTTTAGCACTGCTCTTGTTGTTGTCTTCACGTCTGCCTTCTTTCTTCCTCTGCTGCTTGTGTGACTTAGGGCCCCTGGGCTGAGATCATGATGCACGCTGCAATGGAACGAGGTCATTGGGTCTTCTTCCAGAACTGTCACCTGGCTCCCAGCTGGATGCCCTCCCTGGAGAGACTCATTGAGAACATCGACCCAATAAAGGTCAGAACATCTGCAATTGCATTATGCACACCCAGGTAATACTGTATGTTAGACACACCTTTACTAACTTTACTAATGGGCACCACATTTATCTTAAACTATAAAACAGGTGCACAAGGACTTCCGTCTGTGGCTCACAAGTCTTCCCAGCAACAAGTTCCCTGTCTCCATTCTCCAAAATGGATCAAAAATGACCATTGAGCCTCCAAGGGGAATCAAGGCCAATCTACAGAAAACCTACCTGAGACTCACCAATGATTTTATCACCTCTTCAACCAAAGTTCGCACTCACCGTCCTACTTTTTAAATGTACTCTTTATTACACGCCCTGCTATGAAAACTATGTTCCATTATGTCTTCTGTATTCCTCTCTTATTTTCTCAGGTGGCACACTTGAAGTCTTTGCTCCTTTCTCTGTGTCTCTTCCATGGAATTGCTCTTGAGAGAAGGAAGTTTGGTCCATTAGGCTTTAACATTCCCTACGAGTTCACAGACGGAGACCTGAATATCTGCATCAGCCAACTCAAAATGTTCCTGGACGAGTACCAGGACACCCCATTCAAGGTGGGGGAGAGTTTATATTTAACTACAACCAAGCAATAACAATTCTAAAGCCACAAGATTTACAATGTAGTGTTTTTATTGTCTTTAGCTTTCTTTCTTTTTTCTTTCCCTCTTTCTGTTTTATCATCATCACTTTAATCCTGTCCCAGTTATTCTCCTTATTCACCACATATCCATCGCTGTTCTGGCAGTAGGCAACATAAACATTCCAATGAAAATAACCTTCTGGTCACCCTCTGCTACTTCCTATTAACTCACTAAGCCACTACCACTGAATGTAGCACCTAAATAGCACTCCAGCCACTGTCACAACAAACTGTCTTTTCCACTCTGCTAGTTATGTCACACTCAGAGAACAGAACCAGGTGTATTGATCAATACACATGTGAAAAAAAGCGGGGAAAAGTAGCAACTGGTGTGTACTGGCACTGCACAACATTTGTGCTCTCAGCACCACGAGGAGAGGAGTGAGTGAGTGAGTGAGAGAAAGAGAGAGAGAGAGAGAGCTGCCACTAAAAGACACGTGGAAGCTTGATGATGCAGTTTTTGCTCGGGGGCTGTGATTGGCTAGTTTTGTGCAAGCTAACCCTGATCGTTTTCTGTTGTTCAGATCAGATTATTTAAAAAATAATAATAATACAAAGGGGCAGGAGCTCGTAGACTCAGATCAGATCCGCATTTATTTAAAGAAAACTTTCAATTTAATATTGTTAATAATATGCAAAGATCAAAATGTGCTATTGAAGCAGTGTTGCCCACTGGAAGCTTTAATTGCAATTGTAATTTTCTTCTGATCACTGTGGATAACTGATGTGTGGGCAAACAGAAACAGTCCTTTGTAAGTTTCAGAAGTTTTTGTCTCAACCAGAGAATGTGTGTTACTGCTTGTTTATATGTCTGTCTCCCCTTTTTTGTTTACCACCTGTCCAGGTACTAAAATACACTGCTGGGGAGATCAATTATGGCGGCCGTGTGACAGATGACTGGGACAGACGATGTTTGCTCAGTGTGTTGGAGGATTTCTACTCTCCCAATGTGCTTGTTGATGAACACAACTACTCTTCATCCGGAGTGTACCGGCAGATTGACACAAATCTGGATATCAAGGTCAGATAAAGGCGTAAGAGCTCGAAAGATTGTAATAGAATTGACTTCACCTTTGTCTAGCGTCAGTTTGTTGCACCCCTAACTGAACCACAGATTGGCTCACTAGTCAGGATAGATCACTGTTGTAGTATGTGAAGTATCTCAAAACTTCTGTACTGCTGAACCTCAAACTAATTGATGACAATTCCTATCAGCAGTTACTATCAGTATGTGACCTCACATGGTAAATCTTACCCTAGGGTTATTTGTCATACATCCGTGGTTTGCCCATCAATGATACACCGGAGATCTTCGGCCTTCATGACAACGCTAACATCAGTTTTGCCCAGAATGAGACTTTTACCCTGCTGGGAGCCGTAGTTCGTCTCCAGCCTCGAACTGCATCTGCTGGGGGAAAAACTCAAGAGGAGGTACAAATATACATTGATGAACGAATTTTAGTACAACTTGCATAATTAAATGACATGTTCTGCTTCATCGATGATCTCCCTCTTTTGTACTCTAGATAGTGAAGGAGATAGTGGCAGGCATCGTTGAAAAGATCCCCCAGCCTTTCAGTGTTCGGGAGTTGATGGAAAAGTACCCGGTCCTCTATGAAGAGTCCATGAACACAGTGCTCATCCAGGAGGTCATCAGGTAACACAACAGGCTGTACTATTAGATAACAACATAAAACACACATTAATGCTCTGCACCCACTCCAGACCAAGCTTTTATAACTTGCTTTTAGCAGAATTTTTAATGATTTAAAATAGTATGATTGTTTTAAATGCAGACAAAACCAGTGTCATGATGTTTTCTAAAAAATCTAAAGCATCTAACCTCCCTTCGATCTCCACCTCTCATGGTACACAAAATGAGCCTGTATGGAGTGACAAATATCTATCTTGGTATTTTGATTGAGTCTCTTTCTTTTACACCTCACATTCAGCAGCTGGTAAAAAGGTTAAAGCTGAAACTGGGATTCTACTTTAGAATCAAATCCTTCCTCTCTTTTCAATCTAAGAAGAGGCTGTTTGCTGCCACTTCTCTGTCTGTGCTGGACTGTACGGAGATGTTTTATAAGCTTACATGCTCTTGATACTGTGTATTATGGAGCTCTGAGGTTCATCACTCATTTTAAATCCCTCACTCATCACTGTTTGTTGTATGCACGTGTTGGATGGACTTCACTTGGACAACAGGCTGTAAAATGTGCACTACTTGATCAAACTAATAAACCAAAGTGATGCCTGTGTCCAGTTATCTAGATTCAAACTAGACAAACATCAAATGAAAACATGAGTAACATATATCATGAAAACGTCAGTACTAAAGTGGTGCCTGCGTCTTTTTTTCTTTCAGATATAACAAGTTGCTGGAGGTCATCTCGCAGAGTCTCGGTGATATTGTGAAGGCTCTGAAGGGTTTAGTGGTGATGTCATCAGAACTGGAGCTTATGGCCAACAGTCTGTTTAACAACCTGGTGCCTGATATGTGGAAAGCTAAGGCAAGACACCACTTTTACGATGCTCTTGTGGATACCAGTGGGCTTATAATCACTGTAAAGTTCAGAATTTGAAATCTTACAACTGTTTTTATTATTTTTTTATTAAAAAGAAATAAAAACACAAAATGTCATAGTACAGAGAACTGCTGCTTGCCTGGAACTGAACCTTAAATATGATCTCTGTCTTTGTCTTTTTGCATCATGTTGGAGATGAGACTCTTAAGACGGTTTATTAAACAGGGCAACATAAACATTTTGATAATGTTTCTTTAATTCTGTTATCAATGCAGGATCTTATTTCTAACAATAAATAACTGGTGGTGTGTCTTTCTGACCCCAGGCCTACCCGTCTCTAAAGCCTCTGGCCTCCTGGGTGTCAGATCTGCTCCAGAGGATCAATTTCCTGCAGAGATGGATCTATAATGGCATTCCACCTGTCTTCTGGATTAGCGGCTTCTTTTTCCCCCAGGCTTTTCTCACCGGAACCCTCCAGAATTATGCCCGCCGCTCGGGCTCCTCCATCGACACTATTGGATTTGACTTTGAGGTGAGACGTAAGCTGTTTATCAGAAAGTCTTTCATTTCTACTGTTTCTGCCTCACTAACAAAAACCTGCTCACTTTTTGTCTGGTGTATTAACTATATAGTATATCAACTTACTGGATTGTGAACTGCCAGGTTTTGTTAATTTAAAAATGTAGTTTAAATGATTTGGGCTGACTGTCTTTTCAAACCTTTTTTTTTTTGTTCACTTTTCTTTTTGTTTCTTTTCTACCTCAGGTTGTATTGAAGTCAGTGTCAGAGATAACAGAGAAACCAAGCATTGGCTGCTACATCCACGGTCTATTCCTGGAGGGTGCTCGCTGGGATAGCCAGGAATGTCAACTCACAGATTCCAGGCCCAAGGAGCTCTACACAGAAATGGCGGTCATCCGGCTCATCCCGGAACCTAACCGCAAACCTCCACCTACTGGGGTCTACATGTGCCCCATCTACAAGACCCTCACACGTGCTGGTTAGTCTGCGCAATGTCCGATTTAGAAATGTATTCAATGTATTTTCCCGTTTGGTAGGGAAATAGGCAACGGAAACTTTTGCTGCATCATTAACACTTTCTTAGCATGACTTAGTCTCAGGCTTCTCGCTCTTGTGTTTGTGTGTATCTCCTCTTGGTGGTTTTATTACCCACCCAAAATAGACTCCAGTTAGTGTCCTGTTTCATGAAGCGTCTAAATGTGCAGCTCTGTTTTTTCCACCCACAGCATGAAGCTGACACCTTCATGTTGGCACATTGGACCAGCAGAGAACTCAGTGCAGTAATGGAAAAATAACTTACTTTCTGAATTTTCTCACTAAATGGCTTTGTTTGCTTTGTAGGGACTCTGTCTACAACCGGCCATTCAACCAACTATGTGATTGCAGTGGAGCTGCCTACAGATCACAGTCAGGGACATTGGATCAAACGGGGAGTCGCCCTCATCTGTGCATTGGACTACTAAACACAAATACACACATTTTTCCCTAAACAAGAAAAAACACCTGTGGTGACTCTGTGTCTTTATTTTAAAGCCCACATGTATGATTACTGCAGTTGTGGCTGCTTAGAGTGAATCAAACACAGACACTTAATGTCAATACAAATGAGCCACAGATCTGATAACATTTGTGAAATTAACTGCTTTTAATAATGCCATAATTGTGTAATATTACTTTGAAATTATTAGTCCTAGTGTCTTTGAAACTACTCAGAGGATCCAGTTTCAGAGGTTTCTGTCATACTTCTAGGTCACGGGTTCAATCCCCAGCTCCTGCAGCCACATGTCCGATGTGTCCTTGGACACTTAACCCTAAATTGCCCCTGCTGCTTTGTCGCTGGTGTATGAATGTTTATGAATGGATTAGTTACTTCTGATGGTCACTTTACAAAGCAACCTCTGCCATCAGTGTGTGAATGGGTATGAATGGGGAGGTGTGACCTGCGGTGTAAAAGCGCTTTGAGTAGTCAGAAGACTAGAAAAGCGCTATACAAGCTCAAGTCCATTTACCATTTCCTTCTCTGTGACTTTATACATCCACATAGCCTACATCTCCTCCTTCAACTACGAGTTGTAGCTGTTATCAGATGTAGAGACAAAAGATTCATATCCTTTACAGAAATTAAGGCGCCAATACATCAGAAAACCTATCATAAGTGCAAGTTCAAGTTACACTAAAATACATTAGAAAAGTAAAAGAAACACATTGAGCAAATAACTCTGTGAAAACATAATCTTATCATATTATTATTTGTTTATTTTATTCTGAAAGGGGGGATTACTGTATCCTACTTTATTTAAGTATTCTCTGTTATTAATATTCTGTCTTGAAGATGTTTTGAGAAGTCAAAACTTCTATTTCTCATCAACAATCGTGGTAAAATAAAGTACAAAATGACAGCCAAAGAAAATAGTCAAGTATTAGGCAACTCATATTATCTCATACCGATATCTCACACACACACATCACTTATAATTATGGCAACAGAATGAGAGCCTCAGGCCTTTCCAAATTTCGAACTTGGCCCAAGTTTACCTGATTGCAAAAACCTCTTTGCAAAGAAATTGGAAATCCTTATCTAGAACTTTGCCTCCAAACAAAATCTCGAACCCCTGAAGAGAAGAAGACCACCTGACTGAAAAGCTATAGGCCTACAGCAAAACTCACTTGCTGGGGAAAAAAATGCCTGTGGCTGGACCCCCTGTGGAGGAGACCCTGCTGAACAAAGTCAGAGCTGCTGATTGCCACTCTGGTTGAAAAAAGGTGAGTATGAGTTTGAAATAAAAAATGAAGTACTCCAAACGCTGATCACGTTTAAGTCTCTTTTATCACTAGTGAAATACTTTTTTCATCTTTCACCATATAATATTATTGTTTTTTAATTTGGTGCTTGTTAACCATACTAACATTTGTTTTCTTACTCCACAACCATGCTGCTGCCATTCACTGTGTTGTAACAGATACAGGCACTGCCGCCCATAAGGAGGGATACATGGGAAAGCTTTCTCCCAGTCTCATGGGGACGGCCCAAAAATAACATGGTCCATTCTAATTTAAGCAACAATGACCACATTTTATTTTACACCTAAATACTCACCATGACCTCTTAAAAAACACATTTTATTTATGGTTGATTCAGTAAAATGTTGCCTGTCTCTTCTTAAAGTTATATGAGACTTGTTTTTTGTAATGTTACTGACGTAAACTGACCCAGTGAACTTGATTGCTATTCCTGTTAATCCGAGTATAGCCATTCCAGGACCTGCACAAAGTTAGTATGCCAGAATAAAGAGAAGTAGAAAGGGAGGGAGCTGGGTCGGGCATTTGACCTCAAAACAACCTGTTAACAAATGTATTTCAGTCATCTCTAAAGGCTGATTGGAGCCAGGCAGAGGGAGCTAATGTTAGCCAGGAGGCTAGCACTAACAGTAGGCCTACCTTTGAATGTGCATATGTTGATTTAAATCTTATCCTGGTAGGGCCCATTCACTCAGCCCTTTACAGGCCCAGGCATTTCTGCGGGTGGGCCTGGGTACAGGAAGAATGAGTCACTATACTATATATAGAGAGTATAAATCTGACTAATCATCAATTATTTTTCTCTCCTTTTATCTTACTCGACCTCATGAGCAGCGGACAAGCCTACTAGCTTCTGATTTGGCTCTCACTGTAAATAACTTTGATTATAAAGAAAGAGAAGTTGGGTTTTTGTTAAACCTGATTATTCATGTAAAAATACATTTAATTCATCATATTTTTCTTTTTTCTCATCCACAAACAGAGCTCCTGCAGTTCCCTTGTGGTGGTCAAAACAGTGAAAATAAGATGGAATACAAGGACAGCAAATTCAGCACATCCATGATTTGCGTGACGGCAAAGATAAAGCGATGACTTCTGACCTGCAGGAGAAGCTGGAGAGCAAAGGTACGCTAACAAAAACAGACGTTTCCTAAAAGTGCTTATTTAATCAATCAAAGAGGATTGATCAGCAGTGCTTGTGTTATTTAGTCAACAGTGTAAGTATGCAGCTTTTTAAGACTTTAATAAGAGAGTAATAATATCACTGAATGTGACAAAACTAAACCTTTAACAAAATGCTGATGATATTTCTTATACCTAACCTCTCTCAGGACATCTGATTGCTCCAATCGTCAGTGCAAAAGATAAGGCCTGAGACGCCGGTGGTCTAGTGGTTAGTTTTTGCGCACCATGTACAGAGGCTGTTGTCCTGGAAGCGGACAGCGCAAGTTCAAATCCTGCCTGTGGCTCCTCTCCCACATGTCATTCCCACATATCTCTCTCCCTGATTTCTATCCACTGTCCTGTCTCTTAAATAATGCCATAAAAGCCCCAAAATAATTCTTAAAAAAAATTAATAATAATACAGTATATATATAAAGATAAGGCATATAAATGTCTATGTCACCAAAACACCTTCAAAAACAAAGGAATTAATTTTTCTGGATTGTGTAAATTAATAGTCCATTAGTATAAATTATTTTATATTCACTTATTGTAAAATACAAACGGCTAAGAAATATTTATTTCTTGTTTTCTTCTATTTCATAGATCTGGACTTGATCCTTGATCCCCTGGGATTGGATGTCAACCAAACTACACAAAGCCTGTATGTCATCATCCTTTCTAAACCTAACTGGTTTGCTTTTGAATTCAATAATTCAATAAAGCACTCACACATCTTAAGGAGTATTGGTATTTGGTGAATTGATTTCACTCGAGGGATGTTTGGTTGGTGGAAGATTTTTAAATGTAATCACTTGAAAGTGTTACAAAACGTGTCGTGGTTAAACTCCTCCTCATACAACCTTGTCACCAGGAGCTTCTTTTCAACAAGAAGTTACACAGAGTAATCTTGATCAGTTTGTAGAACCCTGAACAGATCTGTTTAAACCATTACCGCACAGAATAAAAGCATGTAAATAAATCAACAGTTCAGAGGAATCATCACAAATCAGTGCAATGAATGAAGTATTTATTGCAAACATGTATTATATTCAAATGTTGTGCAAAACGCAGTAATGTATAGACAAATAACATTTCCTCAAGCTTTTCATAATTGAGCTCAATGTAGCATCCCTGGCTGAATGATGGTCTGACGGTTCACTAAGCTTGTTTGATAATAGCTCCAAAAACATGGCTTGAACGTATGCGTCATTATGTTAATCCTTGTGTATTTTACACCTGATGTTTGTACTCTTAATGATGTATCAACCATTTCAACTTTCAAAGTGTTTCATTCTTTGCTGTGATTCCCAGACTGTGGAGATTGTCACGACACACTTTGTCACAACTTCCCACACCTCATAGAATGTGAGTAAAGGTGTTTTTGCATGCAGCACATCTGTTATTGATCATGCTCTGTGGGATTTGACTCATGAACAGTACCTACGCTCTTTATTTTGGACAATGAAAGTTTGAGAGTTTGTTTTGAACACTTTTCTTTATCTATTGCAGTTATTACAAACACATATGCATCGGTTAATATATGAACAGTTATTGGGTCATTGTTTTGAAAGTCTAAATGCCATCGTGTCTGTCATTTATTACCCTTAGCAGGACTGTGTCAGAGGACAACAATATTAGAGTTTGAGTGGAGGTTAACTGTATATCTCTTTTTTTCATGTCCTGAATGATGCATGACATTGTTGATTTAAAATAATCTTATTTTAACATACACTTGATGTAGTGTGACAGTCATATCAAAGTGTCTTACAAAAAGAAAAAAAATCACAGTGATTTAATCCATTATTCCTTACATCTCTAACCAACAAAGCTCAGTGAACACTGGACATAAAATAAGTACGTCCTGCTCCTTTAAGGCGACAGCTAGGGGTTGTTGAGAAATATGACTTAACTGTAGGTGGGTGGTGCTTAAACCAACAGTGACAGTGACTGACCACAGGACTCCCGATGAACGGGAAGCTGAGCTCACCAGGATCAACAGAAATCCCCACTGTTGCTGTCTGCTCAACACTCTGACTGGAATTATCCTTTTGAGACATTCGGGTGTTTCTTTGGATTTCTATGAAGAGACAGATCCGACAAAGAATACTTCTTAACTAGATGGACAAATATTAAAGTCAGATGAGAATGAATAGTTATTAAGTTGCGCAAACAATGTTATTGGTTTTCTGTGCTACACTATAGGCTCATTTGGATTATTTTGTGGAGTCCCCACAAGTCTGCGGCGCCAGGACAGCCAGACGCACCAGCGGTTTCTCCCTCGCAGCTTTACGCAATTACCGGAGGGCAGCAGGAGTCATCGCATTGATTGACTCACGCTTTCTTCCTCTGCTGGTAAAAACAAGCCGGTGTGACCATGTTACAAAATGAAAACGAAAAGGACAAACCACTGCAGGCACCGAAGGCTGAGCCTGAACCCGACTCCCCGCCTGACGACCCGAAAAAGCAGCAGCCCGCTCCTCCAGCTGCCGGGGGAGAGGACGCAGATAGCGACTCCGCTCACTTCCCATTGCCCGTTCATCCTAAACTTGAGATAAAGCGCAACGCAGTGACAGACGATTATAAGATATCCACTCAGGTCCTGGGCTTAGGGATCAACGGCAAAGTCCTTCAATGCTTCAACAAGAAGACAGGAGAGAAGTGCGCACTGAAGGTACTCATGTCACCTGACACTATTAGGCTTTCAGGAGTTTATTATAAACATAACGGTAGAGCCCTCAGCTTAAAAACCTCTTATAATGCAGTAAGATAAGGCCAGTCTTTGACTTTAGCCTAAAACGTAATGATTCAATTGTTTCTTTACTTTTGGGATAGCCTATAAACCTGCAGCTCTGTTGAAGATAAATCTTCTTTTTTTATTTCCTACAATGTCACCTTTGGAAGTTTGTTAGCTGTGCTTTTACAAACACCATGTTGGTCTAAGGCGTTCATCTGTGTGACAACTGTTTCAGTTTCTGTCTGGTGTCTTCTCCTTTTAATCAGTTCAAAATAACTCACTGCAGACAAGTTCTTATTTGTGCTAGCGAATCAACACATTAGTTTTAATTACGGCAATGACATCCTCTCTCAAAACGAACAATTCTAAGTGACATGCCAGAATATATGCCAGGTGTTTGTTTCTTAAGTTTATTGCTTTACATCTTGATTAAGAACCATGTTTGGCCTGTATCTAACAGTTGAGAACTGCACATCTAGCTGAGATTCAAAATCTCTGACCTTTATTGACGTCAGACTTGTGTAACAGAGCTACAGGACTCAAACCATCACCAAGGCTTCAAGCTGAGTCTATGACTGGTGTAGATGCATGTCATGTACATGCTCTGCATATGTGCATGCTAAAAGTGACCACGGTGCTGTGTTTCGTGGAATCTCAGCCTATCTTTGGATCAGATGAAAGTTGTGGGGCGCACAGTCACACAGCCACGTGCTTTATGTTACTCTGCTTCATCGAGGCACATGGATCTTGACAGTGGCACCAAATACTGGGAGTAGTGGTAACTCGGTACGCCTTAAAACACGCCCAAATAGAAACAAGCATGGGTCGTAAGGCTGTCACCTGTCACCACAGACTCAAAGATTTACTGGTTTACAGTAATCTTTCTGCATCTGAGCAGCCTAACCATACAGCAGTGTCACAGGCAGAGCTGTTGGCCCCTTCTCTGTGATTGAGACAGAGAATGAGAAAAACTGCAGCAGAAAACAAGGAGACACAGACAAAAGACGACAGGCCAAAAGGGGATAGGATGCTTGATAGCATCATGTCAGACTGGGAGAGAGAAGAACACAATTAGTGTCAAAAAACAGCAACAGAGAGACAATGATATGTAGCTGAAAAACCTTAAGGCAACTTGCTGAATTGGATCTAAGATATATTTTTATGTCATAGTCCGAAAAACAAGCTTACATTTTAAGTAAACACTGGAGCAAGACTGATGTACAAGTACCGCAGGTCACACCTACCCATTCACACTTATTCACACACTGATGACAGAGGCTGTTATGTAAAGTGTCCAGAAGTGACTTCATACACATTCACACGCCACTAGAATTTTTAGACAATGTATAATAGGGCTGGGCAATTAACCGAAAATGTATTGAAACCGACATTCAGAACCTCTAATCGACGTAATCTTGCCCATGTCGATTATTTCAATTATTTTCAGGGCAGAGTCACGTGACGACACGTCCAATACGCGACATGGAAGCAATGTCCGTCATTTGGACAAATTTTGTCTTTAGGGAAGACGACGCCGAACAAAAGGAAGTCAAAAGTAAACACTGCAGAAAAACTGTTTGCAAGAAATACAAGTTATTTATTTTCTACTGTTTTAGAGAAGTTAATTTCTACGTTAAAACTAAAATGTGTCGTTTTCATTTCAAGAGACGCTTTGATTTCAGTTCCAAATATTCAATAAATAACCACAAAATAGTTCATCAGATATGCACTCTTTAATCACAAAAAATATCCCAGCTTTGATAGTTGAGCATATTTACAGTAGAGACCATGTCAGTGAACTATGAGGGCAAAAAACAAAAACGAAATCGTTCATTAATCGTAATCGAGGTCAAATGTTCAATTAATCATGATATTAATTTGAGGTCATATCGCCCAGCCCTAATGTATAATAACATTACATGTTCTCTTTACGAAGTTATTTGGTTAAGAAAGCTGCTGTCTGGGCACATTTGAATAGTTGAATAGAAAATGGGTCTATTTTCTTTCTAGCTTCAAACGTAATCATAAGCTGAAATGGTAATTTATTTATTTTCCCCACAAAAATCTGTCTAAAAAATGTGCTTTAACTTGATATGTTGGAAGCTTCTTCTTTGCTTTCAAGAAAAAAGAGTTACACTGTCACACACAAAAAAGATCTGTTCAGTCATTTAATGGCTGACTGCTTCCGAATTGCATCCCCTGGTGCTTAACAGACTTCAGCTTCCAGCATGGTCGGTGGACAGGAGGTCAAGGTGACCCAAGCTTAGAGAACAACACAAATCCATCATATTTATAATCTTTTCACAATAGCTCTTACTGGCATGTGTGCTGTTCTGAACAAGTGGCATGGTTTGAGTGTACCTGATAGGGAATTTATTCTGCTTTATTGCTATTTAAGCTCATTTACGACTTCCCCTGAGTTTTTTAATCTCAAGGCAAAAGGAAATAATGGAGAGTTCTGAGGAGAATTGACCCGCTCACTTGCTTTTTAATTAAGTGTTGCTCTGAGCGCTAAACGTAATGGATGGGGATAGGTTTAATCCACTTTGCAACAGAGCTGGAGAGGAGCCATCCTTTTAATGTAATGCTGTTATAGTCATCAGGATTCTTTTAACTTGTGTGACTCCTGGGAGGGGAGGGACCTAGGAGAGCCCTGAAGTCTAAGCAGTCCATTTGACAACCATAATACCGCTGGAAGCACTTCTTGGGCCTGTGATTGTTGGATTTCAGTGTTTCAAACAGTGTTTCAAAGTAAGATGTACAACCTACAGGTTTATGTACAGCTTTTGTTGTCAAAGTCTTCCCTTGGACTTGTTTTTGTGTGTTGTTCATCTCTGGACTCTGGAGCCATTTGATATGATGGTGGCACAACTGGGCTTCCTATTGGATCCACAGAGAATAGTGATGTGGTCTGTTTCTGCTGAAAACTTTACTCTGATTTTATGCAGACTCACTTTAGGCAGCTGGGGCTGAGTTAATTTGTCTCAGAGTTTTGGGCTTAATCGTCTCCACTGACTTTTAGGCTTCAGCTGCTTGTTGTTCACTTTAAGTGCATTTTGTGTAATTTGGAGTGAAGCTCTACAAGGTTGTCTTCAATGACAATAACAGGAGATCCCTCATAGCGGAGGATCTTCTTGGTACTCAGAAGATGTTGCATTGGATTTGTACACACCAGTTGTTTGATGTGTTTGTGTGCTGTAGGGATTAACTAAGTATTGTTCTCACAGGGTTACCTTTGATGTTTAGGATAAACTTGTATTGTGTGTTTTACTTACTTAAAGTGAAATGTTGAAGTGTTTTGAGTATGTCATTGTGAGACTTGACTTGATGTATTTATTTTTTTAAGTTAATTATAGGTGTTTTCGGACCAAACAGTTCTGGAGTTTGGTCCAGAGTTTGTTTAAAGGTCTCTGTGACCATGCCTGTTAGAAAAAAGGGTATTTGATTGCTTAAAAAAAGGAGTCCCTTGGAGGGTTTCATTTGTTTCTGAATGATTCATTTTGATGAATGCCTTAAGATTCAGTATGCCAGGGGATGAATCAAGCTCTCAGTCAAGCAGTCTCTTCCAAATAACATTTTGTAAGTCTGACATTAATTTGAGCTTATGTTTTTATTTGTCCACAACTTTTGTCTGAAACTAATTTTCTACCTTTTAAGCAGGTTCATCTACACTCTGTACTAAGTGTTAATAAATGTTAGCATGCTAAACTAAGCTAGAAACCTAGGAGACATCCATAGACTGTAAATAAACATGGATAAAGCCTGAGTGACGCCACCTATTGGTTACTGAAGGGGGCTTTTAAAGCCCATTGATGGCTGTTGCCATGCTGGAAATACTGTCTCAACTTTACTTTCAGTCAACCAAAGACAGGGCAAAGAGCTTGATCTGAGGCTGGTCTTAAGCCTCATGACAAACAGCTACAATGCGCAGTTCCTGATAAAGACATGCACTATTTTGTTAATTAACCAGATTGTAAACATGTTTATTTCTGCTGTTAAAACGGGTATTACAAATGGGTCATCATAGACATGTGTCACAGACATCACACCGCTTGAACGGCAGAATGCTGGATGCTACCTTAGCTAGCCTCCAGCTGACATGCCCAAGTTTAGCCTGACAGAGCTGTTAATTACTGTGGACAACAAGTGTTTTTAAAAACGTATTTTTAACCATGTAACAATCTGACATGTTATTAGTCGTTTTATTAAATAACCATTACTTGTAAGATAAATGTAGTGCAGTTGTAGAGTGTTACCTTCAAATGCTTTAATTCTGCACAAGAGGTTCAGACAATCATTACACACTTCATAGACCACTTAGTTGTAGAGTTTATGAGTGACACTTTATTACTTTCAGTTGTAAAGATAAAGCAGCTTTTTTCTTTATCAAGATAAAGACCACAGCGCCCTGACAGCCGCTAATATGAAATACAGACTAAACATGTTGGAGCAGTAACCTATTCGTGTGTAAGAGGGATAGAGAGAGAGTTTCTGTTCTGCTTAACTCATCGACCATCAAGGTTAAGGTGTGTGTGTTCCAGACTGTTCATTAAAGACAGAGATCTGATTGGTTAAGAGGAGTGAAAGGATGTGGTTCAGTGGTTTACAGCAGATTCAGTGACCCTGCAGTAAGTCCCAATAATGCTGCCTCATAAAAGAAAAGAGTTCTTTAGAAGATTGACTGTACGTCCCTCTCATTCACTTCTCTCTCTCTCTCTCTCTGTCTCTCTCTCTCTCTGTCTCATGTTGTTTCTGTTTGTGTTTAATCCACATAGTCCTTTATTGTAGGCTATTCTGGTTCAGTGCAGGAAATTAAGGAAAACCAGCTCACATGCTCTGTGCTCTAATTAAGTCATAAAGATATGAATGAACAAGCCTACACAACACCTTGCTTTACAAAAACAGGCCACATAGGGGATCAGTCGAGTAAGTTCCTGTAAAACCTCAACTTCTACTTTCAACACGCTGCTGCTCTGAAGCACTTCGCCCTCACTTCCTCTTTGACATAAGCAAGCTAACACTCAGTGTCGTGTGCTGTTTTGACATTTGGAGCTCACAAAAAATACGATGTTTCATTTCCCCCTTTACAATTTTACACGAAATTGTACAAATGTTCAGTTAAACTTTGAGAACGTAATCTGTTAAAAAACAGTGCGTGTGTGTGCGTGTGTGTGCGTGTGTGTGTGTGTGTGTGTGTTTGTCATGTGTCAATGAGTCAGCCCCTCCGTGTTTTGTACACCAGGCTTGGTGTGTGACCAGGCCGGCCTTCTGAACACCACTCCGTCAGTGTCACTTCCAAAAATACCCGCTGACTGGAGATGTGTGCTATGTTAATGTCCCCCCACCTGCTGCATGTGTGTGGGTTTGTGTATATTTATCTGCTCAAGTCAAACATACATCCTGTCTTGTGACCACACCGCAGCTTGAGGACAATATGTACATACGTTAGGACTTTAACGTGTTCAGCGTGAAGACAGTCAACATTTTGCTTTGTAATGGTTCTTTGATATCAGCTTTATGGCTGTGATTAGCAGATATTCTCCTTTTTTAATTGTTTGTTTTGTTTATTAAGATCTCCATTAACTTCTGTGTTAAACAGTATAGCTACTCTTCCTGGGGTCTCCATATCTTCATTGACAAGATTTCATAAAAACACATCCATGACATTCATACTCAAATCATCACATAACCAATACAACACACAACAAACAACACACATTCAAAACACTGTCTAACACATACAGTAGCTCAACAGAAATATTTAAGATAAGAAAAGAAAAAAGAAAAGTACCTGGCAACTCGTTGGTGGACGGCCTGCCTGAACGCCCCCCTGTCCCTGTCCCAATCCTTCTTCCTGCATCTTATCCCATCTCCCCCATCCCATTTTTCAGGCCCTGCGCAGTTTCGATTGATAGCTGTTCCTCATGAGCCTGGATTTGCCCAAGATTTCTGCCTCTTTGCTAAATGTTGCTAAAGTGCTACACTCATGGTGGATAAACACTGGGTCGTTGTAACATAACAATGAGTAAGGTCTTATACCTGCTTTTTGTAAAGTGTCTGGAGATAACATTTGTTATAAATTGGCGCTATACAAATAATGATTGATTGATCGATAGATCACAAGAAGAAATCTACAATACTATTTCTTGTGTAAATAAATACAATCTTACTTTTTTGTGGAAACATCTTGTATTACTTTCTGAAATCAGAAAAGTTGGTAATGAATTCCATGCCACCACCGCTCCATAATGCACTGTTCTTTGCATTAAACTGGTTCTACAGGGCAGCAACAAAAAACGACCATCTGATGACTGTCGAGTAGAGTGATTATGTCTATCCCCAAAAAAAGACAGTTTACTGTAAAGTATATCTGGAGTTTTGGTTGTAATGATAAATCAAAGGATTCTTCATTAAACTGACTCTTGTTCTAGATGAGCAGTGAAGAACAATGCGAGCTGCTTTGTTCTGTGCTACTTTCAGTCTCTTCAAATTAGTTTCTGCCGTGTTAGACCAAATAACTGAACAATGATCTAACTGTGATAACACTAACGCTTGGACTAGTTGTTTAATTAAACAGCCAGGCATGAACTTCCTGCAGCGCCTTAACCTGTTAATCATTTCTTAAACCTGTTCTGTTCAACCAACAGCCCGTTACTCTTATTGGACAAGAGAAAAAATATAAGAAAAATGATAATTCTGCAAACCTGAGGGCCGCGAACCAGTCAGTATTCAGCAGTTTTGCCTGGAACATTAATAAGAATGTAGTGGCAGAATCTTTTGTACATCTTTTTACATGAGAGAAAACACTTTGTATATATAAAAGTTAAAGTTATAGAGCTCATTAACACAGCATGTTCTGCGCTTATATTTATATGAAAGATCATTACCACAAAGACATTTTACTAAATAAAAGTGATGACAGTATTGACAACAGTATTGAATTACTTTGGAATATATCAGAGCCCATGTAGTTGATCAGTCCTGTAATAGAAATGTTCATCTTGTTTTCATCTTTGTTTTTCTCCAGATTCTCTACGACAGTCCCAAAGCCAGACGAGAGGTGGAGCTTCACTGGAGAGTATCAGGAGGACCTTACATTGTTCGGATCCTCAGCCTGTATGAGAACATGCATCATGGGAAGAAGTGCCTGCTCATCATCATGGAGTGGTAGGGTTCACATTTCACAGCTCTACTCATCGCACATCTTTACCTATCTGAAAACCAGTTTGTTCTTACATTGTCTCCTTATTTGAACACATAAGTAATCAGATAAACTAATCGTCAAACTTTCCAATAGATAACAATACAATTAAAATAACACTGTCTTTAAAAGGGTTGCTATGAAGTAGATTAATGAAGCAAAGAGTGATGAGTCATTTCTGTTTTCAAATAGGGCTCAAAACTGGCAATAGAGCTTTGATTGATCAAGTCCTATAAGTCACAGCACTGCTTAGGTGAACTAATCATAAAATCGGGTATTTGAATTATTTATTGCCTCTTTTAAGCTAATTCCAATTTCTGACAAGTTAGTGGGAAGTTCCAGTTTCTCTGCCCAGTTTCAGTTGTCATTAATTAGAAACCTCTGGCTCTTTCGTGAATAAAGACTCGCAACACTACATGTTTCCTTTAACCAGAAACTGGAATCTCTACCAATAAGCACACAAACAGACACTCAGCTGAAACGGTACCAGCCTAACATGTATGTTTACACTACACATAAACCTCCTAAAGATAAATGAAAATAGTTTAAAACCATTCTCTTTGTACATTATATGTAAATATTTTGTCAGCCAAACTTGAGTCTTGTGTGTGTGTGTGTGTGTGTGTGTGTGTGTGTGTGTGTGTGTGTGTGTGTGTGTGTGTGTGTGTGTGTGTGTGTGTGTGTGTGTGTGTGTGTGTGTGTGTGTGCGTGTGTGTGCATCTACTGTGGAAAAGCTTGTAACTGAGGGGCAGAACATGTATACATGGTAAAGGTCAGATATCAGACATGACACTCAGAGGAGACAAAGAGCAGACCCTGGCACTGACGAGGAGATAGAAGGACACAATTCCACCTGGGCTTCATGTGTCACGACCAGTTGTCCACAATAATAACCTGAGTTCCTCCAATGACGGTGTTAACACAAAGCAAGTGTGTGTGTGTGTGTGTGTGTGTGTGTGTGTGTGTTTGAAGTGCATACAGGTAGTTGATCTTTGTACTTTTTATTGCTCTCTCTCTCACTTGAGGTGGAAAAAAACTGCAAGAATTCAGAGGAAAGGGCAGAAATGAAATCATGCTGTCATCTGTTCAGAGGAATTTTAAACAGAAGCTACTGCTTCTCATCATCACATTTTTTTTACACAGCCACTGTTTGTGTGACACTGTATGTAGTGACCTTGTGTGTGCGTGTGTGTGAATATTCTTCTGGTTAAGTGAGGGTGAGAGGAGGAAGGCAGCACAGCCCACTGCAGTCACTTTTGCACAAAATCACACACTTTTTCTCTCTTTTATCTGCTCATCTCTGAACTCATCGACCACAAAAAGTACACTCTTTCTTTATGAGCACAAACACATTCATATTGGGTCAAGAAGGGAGAGTTTCAAACACCAGCGAGGACTGAAGTAGGTGTGGTTGTGAGAGTAGTGAGTGAGATGATTCTGAAATGTTAAGGTGGTGACAGTGTCGGAGAGAATCAGGTCAGAGGTTACTCAGTTACAGTAACATGAGAGTTTGTGTTATAAATAATGGAATACAGTATAATATGACATAAACATCGTGGTCCTTGGTCCTGTTTTCTTTCTGTTTTCAAGAGGACTTTCTCTCAGTTCTTTTGGACTTTCAATTACACTTTTTTATTTCTCTTTTCAAAAAAATAAAAGCTTAAAGAACTCTCAGTTGCTCACAGTGCAAAAATCTGAAAACAGAGTATTGAAGAAAACAAAACAAATATATACTTTGCCTAATAGTAATTATTCATTGTTGTTAGTTGTGATTTTGTATGCACGTTACTTGGGTAATGTTAGTCTATTTGTGTCAGTCTACTTTGCCCATGCAGAGTTCACTGTTGCTGAGCTGCTTGTTTGTATTAAGCTTTAAACAATATAGATTTTATTGAAAAGTTTCGGCCTCCGTTTAAGTCTAGTCACATTGTTGATTCACAGTTTCTTTACTGAACTGCATGAAAATGAGGAGATATTTCTTGAAGTGACAACACATTTATTTTGGCATTTATAAAAGATGTCTGACTAGATTTGTTCCGTCGAAGGTGAACACGTCAGACTACAAAAAAACAACAATTTCTTGTTGAAAATCAAAACAGGAAAAGCTCAACTGCTCAGTGAACACACATTAAAAGCTTGCTGGAAATGTCGAGAATTTGCAAAACATTACTCAGTGATTATGGTTGTCATATACAGATGATACTATGCGTATGAGAGTCCTTTGTTCTACTTGTAATTGTGTATGTGTGTGTCCTCAGTATGGAGGGTGGAGAGCTGTTTAACCGCATCCAGGCCAGAGGAGACCAGGCCTTCACTGAGAAAGGTGAGGACTGATGGAGGGATGGATGGTGTACAAACACATGACAGGATGTTAGAGAGAAGGAATGAACCATGATTTCCAGGAAAGAGCAGTCAAAAGCAGACATGTTAACATAAAACAGGAAGTAGCGGAATAGAGAAGAAAATCTTTTTGACTTCCTGTGTTCCCTTTGTAACTTTTGTTGTTTGATAGTGGAACTGATTCTGGTTTGAGAGATGGTGTTTTTTTCCCCTCTTTTCTTCCCAGAGGCTTCTGAGATCATGAGGGACATCGGCACGGCCATCGACTTTCTCCACAATATTAACATTGCACACAGAGACATCAAGGTGCTGAATGGTCACCAACCAACCACAAAGATTATATATATTGTGTACTGTTTATACTTTTTACATCAGGTGTGGGTTCTTAATTACATTTTGTCGTATTGTTTGGTTCTTCCTCTGCCTTCTAACCAGCCGGAGAACCTGCTGTACACAAATAGAGAAAGAAACGGGGTCCTCAAGTTAACAGACTTTGGCTTTGCTAAGGAGACGTCGCTACACAACCCTCTACAGACCCCCTGTTATACCCCGTACTATGTGGGTAAGTTGCTTTACATTATTATTCTGATTTACTGGGAGGTTTGACCCATTTTCAATAAAATAAATAAATAATTTTACTAAAGCATTTTCTTCTGCCACTCATCCACAATTATATTTTTGTCTATAATTGTATAACTTTGATCTTTGTTTGTGTCTTGACGATAAGCGCCTGAGGTTTTGGGTCCAGAGAAATATGACATGTCTTGTGACATGTGGTCGTTGGGTGTCATCATGTACATCCTGTGAGTACTGTGTGTGTATGTGGGGAGGGGATGCAGCATGAACGACACTACAAATGTTTTTTTGTATGATGTATAGATACCTTAACAAAGCATGGTTTAAGTGTCTTACCATGTTTCTCTCTGTAGGTTGTGCGGCTTCCCTCCATTTTACTCCAACACAGGCCAGGCCATCTCTCCAGGGATGAAGAAGAGGATCAGGATGGGCCAGTATGAATTCCCCAACCCAGAGTGGGCTGAGGTGTCACAGGAAGGTAAAAAAGCCACCCCAAAAATAAATGCTTACTTTCTGTTTTGCAGTCCTTTTTGGAGTGGACATAGTTACGGTCAGAAAACCACAACAACACAACCTGTAGTTTCTTAAATATCAAACCTGTATTTAAATGAGGTCAGAGGTTAAAACATTTTACTTTTCCTGCAATCTTACCAACCAATCAGACAAAATATCTGTACAATTAAACTCCTTACAACATGATTCACATTTCAAATCTTATTTATTGTGTGAACAGCTAACAAGACTCTTGTCATTCAAATGTTTGTCTTTGCCCGTGGCAATTGTTTTTTGAATTACTTGTCTGTTTGATTTGTGCAAATAAAAAAAAACATTGTTAAGCACGGGTGTGAAGAAAACCCGCATACACACACAAAAAATAACATAACGTCTTCTTTCCTCTAGCAAATGTCCTCTGCAGACAAAAACAGGAGAAGTTAGGCAAACAGAAAAACTGGCTCTCCTCACAGCCTTCTTAAAAGGGACACACATCCACCAGCCTGCTGCGCTCACACACATTAAATACCCTGTTACCTGTCCTCTTTAGCCAATCAGAGAGGAGCTCTGTAATCAGTGCCAGATTGACTACAGGTGTAATCAATCTCACCTCCCATGGAGGGAAAGACACTCAAGCATGATTGGACAAAGAAAAATATACCAAACTTCCAAACAAAGCATACATATTAAAGAAATAGATAACGCAAACATTCTGTTTGCTTTAAAGGTACAGTATGTAGAATTGCATGCTAATGTTTACATTAAAATATCTAACTTAAATTAAAAATGGACTAAACCCGTGTTATATATATTTTTTAGTTGAGTACTTACATCACCTCAAATATTTCCAAAAGTTATCAAAGCCAGAGAAATCCGTAATTTTATAGATGTAACGTGCCGTGTCTTGTAGGCGGCCGCCATGATGAACCGCCACGATAGACACGAAATGTTGATCGTTGTCAAGGAAACACCGGATGTTACGTCAAAGACCGCCGCATAAGCTAGCGCTAGCTGCTTCTGAAAGCTGCCGTTCTGTCGCTGTATGTGCTGCTGTGATATAAAACGTCATGTAAATTATACTTGGATACATCGTCAGTACACATGTTGACTTTCTCAGGTCGGTTTCGCCCGTTCGTATTGATTCATTCGTTTTTACTCCCATAATACACCGCAAGCCTCGACGTCATCTTTTATTGTTTTGATTGAGAGCCCCCTAGCGGCGGATTTTACATACTGTACGTTTAACTTTAAAAAGAAAAAAAACTAGTTTAATTTATGAGGTAGTCATTTTAAAGTCATATTAATTTAAGTACTTTTATTCACACATATTTTTACATAAACATTGACTTAATGAGTGAGAGGAATGTGCACCTTCCTCTCGGCCTAAACATCTCTCAGACAGTATGCTCCATTACAATCATCCTCAGCTGACACCTCCTCTTAGTCAAACACTTTGATTTTAGGCAGCAACAGTTTACATCCAGTGCGGCATCAACTTTTTCAGTTTTACGTGTCTTTGATGTCTTTGCTAAGTGCAGTATTTGCAAACAGACAACATATTTGGGCGACGGTTTAGGTAAACTATGGTCTCTGTTTGCCTTTGCTCTAAGTATAGGTCACTCTGGTTCATCGCCCACTCTCACTGACTGTTCCTGCTGCTTTCCTGTAGATTTTCTAAAGACTTATGATAGATCTTTATTCCCAAACTGTACTGAGATGTCTTAACGATAGGTTAGAGACAACAGCCTCCTTACCAAAGGCAATGGCAATATGAGAACATGCACTTTTTTTCTGTTTTTCATACATTTTCACTTTTCACTCCTCATTAATCCTATTTGCTGTTCAATTAGGCCAGTCTGTCCGAGAAGAGGGAAAAGTTTCATGATACACAAGATGTGCACGTGTGTGTGTGTCCTGCTACTGCTGCTAAAGTTATTTCCTTTGCTTTGTCTCTTCCAGCAAAAGATCTGATCCATCAGCTGCTGAAGACAGACCCAAACGAGAGAATGTCCATCACTCAGTTTATGAACAACCCCTGGATTAATGTCAGTATCTGTGTGTCAAGTATAGACATTGTATACTTACAGTATTGCTGCCTGTTTGTCTGTGTATCTCGGTGCTCATATATCCATCTGTTTGTGGTTGGTGTGTGTGTCTGTGTCCGTGTCTTTAGCAGCAGTCTATGGTGGTTCCCTCTACTCCTCTCCACACCACCCGGGTTCTGACTGAAGACAGAGAGCTGTGGGAGGATGTGAAGGTATGAAGAAAGCCACACTGACCCCTTCTGGTCGCACATTTACATTACAATCTTTCACTACTTAGCTGTCAAACTTCAGCTTGATGGCAAATGATAAGCATATTTGGATTTCAGATTTCTGGTCTAATCCAGACTACTCAATGTACAGGTCACATTCACTCATTCACACCACATTCACACACTGATGACAGCTGCTGCCATTTAAAGTGCCCACTAGTATTAACTAATCCCATCCATACACATTCACTACTGCTGGTGCAGCAGCAGGGGCAATTCTGGGTTTAGTGCCTTGCCCAAGGACGCTTTGAGATCAAACCCCCAACCTTCAGTCTAAGAGAAGACCGACCATACCACTGAGCCACAGCCACTACAGGGACGCACCAGCTGTGACACATCAAGTAAACTAAGGGGGCATCTTAAAAAGGGTCAAAATCAATACAGCAGTGGTTGAGATATCTTAACTGTGAGACTCTGTAATAGGAAAAGTTCCAAAAAACTAATTGTCCTACATTTCCCATCTATTATTAGAGCGTGCAGACTTTAAAACACGATCGATCCATTTGTAGAGCTCTTTGATGACGTCACATTTGGAGGATCCATCCCCAGGCACACATACCCTCAATGCCATTATTGATTACATGGATTATTATCGCTTCATGAAAGCCATCTGAAGAAACTGTCAAAATAGATTTTTTTAACTCTTCAGTGATGGTTATTTATAAATCTGAATTGTTAGATTTTTTCACATCACCATCTTGATAATATCCAAACGGCCAGCAGAGGGCACAGTCTAGCAGTCAAATTGGTCAGTAAAACTTTGTAGAGTAATATTTAACACACAGAGTTCAGCTTTTAAGACCCCCTTAAACACAATGATGCTCAGTTGCCTTATGAAGTTATCTTCAAATCTTTTCCTTGGATTAAAGAAATAAATTATTTTAATAAACAGAAACACTGTTTGCTCTTAAGTCACTGCGGAGTTAATTCTCCAGTGCTGTACAAAATGTGTCCAATGTGCTATCACAGTTTTATCACAGTGGCTGTAAATGTGAGCAGAAATCATGAGCAGAATGTCACATTCCTTCACATCAGCTGAATAAACAAGTTTAGAGCGATATGGTTTGAAAAGGACATTTGTCCACAATGATACGCTTACAATATGCCACTGTCGTTAAGTTCGGCAACGGGGCAAAGCTACGTTGCGTAAAAATGTCAGAGATTGCACTCCTAACTGACCGCTTCTCAAAAAGCACAAAAACAGGACGTTATATTCTTTCTACATGAGCAGTACAGATTACAACTTTGGCCTGAAGTCATGAAACATATAAGAGGAAGAGTTTGAGGGTTATTACTTCAGGACAGAAGCTGTAAAACCTTATTGTGCAGGAACAGTCCTGAAACTACTACATTTTGTGTGGTGTAATGTTCATATTTGCTCAAACTTCTCCTTTTCTTTGACCAGGGTTGACTTGATCTTCTCTCGACTCGTAAAATGCTCTCAGGAACATTTTTTTTTACCCAGTATACATTTTTTTGTTTTCCTTAAACTACAAATTAATTTACTGAAATACAATTACTATAAAACAGCTTAAGAGCTTAAAAGCAGCTGTACATTTTTGAAGAATAATTGATCATTTTTTTAAGTGTGCTTTGATAGATGTCATGGCCCTTGTTTTGAAGTGAAATATAAGACCAAAGGCAGAAATCTGTCATCTTAACTTATACACTGGAAACAGCTGGCCTTGCTCTGGCTAGAGCCAAAATCTGTCCACCAACACATCTAAAACTCATTAACATGTCATTTCTCATCTCATGTCATGTCATTAAGTAAATCATTACACAAAGTGAACCTAATATTGTGTTTTTAAGGGAGTCCTGTGCTGGGAGCAGTACCTTCCTTAACTCTCTGCTAGTCTGAAAACTGCACCCTGCAACAAAATAGTGTGAAATATAACCTCTGTTTACTTGACTGTTACACTCTGTTTGTTTGTTTTTTTATTGTTTTTTTAAAAGACCAAACAAACAAGATATAACAGTTTGATAACTGAGTTAGAGATACTGGCAGGCAGGTGTTGTATTCCCACCATTTAACATTGCCAGGCTAGCTGTTCACCACTGCTTCCAGTCTTCATGCTAAGCTAAACTAACTGGCTGCATGCACCATTCACATACGAACAGGACAGGAAGGAGACTGGCGTCCATCTTTATCTTCTTCTCTGCAGGAAAACTGATTGCATTATCCAAAATGTCAAGCTATTGCTCTGAACATGTTTCCTCTAATGAGTTCAAATGTCTTGGATGTAGAAGGTTATGTCACACAATAATGTATAAAGATTGGACAAAGACTCAGAAAGGTGTACTTATCATTGATGCCCCCTGTATAGTATTCTCCCCTTCCTTTAAAACATACAGGACTAGTCTTCTAAGAAATAACTCACATGATCCTCTAACCTGTCTGTCACAGGAAGAGATGACCAGCGCTTTAGCAACCATGCGTGTGGACTACGACCAGGTGAAAATCAAGGATCTAGACACTTCTAGCAACCCACTGCTCAACAAGAGACGCAAGAAGGCTGCTGCAGGGGGCAAGAGGGGATCCACGGTGTGCCCAAGTCAATGAAACACAGAGGACTGTTGATGGAAATCTAGGCAGAGCTGCCAAAGATGTAGAAAAGCAGCTCAGAAGATGGAGTCAAGTTTGTGTTCACAGGAGAGGATTTGAAGAGACCTGCTAGGGACTCTTGACAGACTAAATGTTGGAGTTGAAATAAAGGGACAACAGTCAGAGCTGGACATTTATGAGACATATCAACACAGGATAGCACCTGTTTCCCTTTTCAGTGTAGAAATCAACAGCTCTGATAAGTGTGGGCCTTTCTCTTTTTGATTTTTTTTTTAATGTTTGTACGTACATTTGAAGTATTGCCTGTTTGTATGCAGACATAATGTATTTGTAGTGATTTGAATGCTGTGTGTGCTTTTTTAGGACACCTACGTAGCTATCCTCAGTGTCCAGATCACACACACACAGACAAAGCGACGGTGGTCACACTGTGAAACTAGAACACTCACTTTTACCTGCCTTGTCTTAATGTCTTCTGTCTTTTGCTAAGTCTGACATTGACTGTCTTGTCAATACAATGTAGCCAACATGATGACCTGCAGCTAAACCGAAGGGAGTGGTTTACATTGAAGCATCAATAAAATGGCCTCAAACATACTATCAAGCATCATGTTTCACTTTCTGTCCCTGCAGATCATAATTGTGTCCTCTAAAGAGGCAGCACACAACTTGTCTGTTTGCTGTCAGAGTGAGGACACAGCTGAATGTAAGCAGTGAGGTAATTGTTGGTTTTGCTTCATGGATGAGTTGTGACACTTCTCTTGAGAACCGTCCTGTGTGTGTATGTGCATATGTGTGTTAGCCTGTGTGTGTTTACGGGGCTTCCTAAAAATACGGGCTGCAGTTTCACTTCACATTAAAAGACGAGCAAAACAATACAGCCTTTAATAATGAACACCTCGTCTGTAAGCCACTTCTTTACAGGAAGTGTTCAACCATGCACATTTCTCTCCATGGTTGTAACTTTTTATTGTTTATAAAGTAAAACTGGGGTGATTGTGTGCAGGATGTAACGTCTGTTGACTTTGTTACCATTGTTTTTGGGACTGTGCCTTTCAGGCTTTGTGGGGCGGCTTTAAATAGAAGCAGTAGTTATTTGGGACGCAGCCATCTGACTTAGTGTTCGACTGGAAAAGGTCAACATTATTATGCTTAGATTATATGTTAGTACCTTTCCCCCACTTTGATCACATGGTCCCCTGCAGTATTTAGCGAAGAGGTTAGGGGAAGCTTATCATACGAACTCCATGGATTCCCTGCTGTAAATATGGGATGTCAGCCATGATAGGATGTGGCCCAAATAAAGCCTGACCTTTCAGCTGTTGTTTATCTGCAACTTACAGATAAAAGTTCTCAGGATAAGACAATAAGATGTACACAGAGAGAGTATTTTTTTGATAGTGGAATTTTACAGTATGTTGCAAATGACATATTTTCTCATAAGGAAGCAGTGGTAAGTATTTTTCCTTTGTTAGTCAGCCATTAAGCGGACAAGTGTAGTCATGATTACAACATGTATCTGTCAACACAAACAAGATGTTGACATACACTTCCTGCTTGTGTTATTTAAAAAAAAAAGTCACTGATCCTAACCCCTAGGGAGGTTGACAAACTCCACAGTCCTTCACACTGACATCAAGACAACAGCTTAATAAAGCAGCAGCCAACAGCAGAAGATCAAGAGTCAGATGAACGGTTCAGAAATAGGTCAGTTGTTTCCGCACTATTCACATGAGACAGGGGGATATGTCTGAAATACTTTTTTTATTTGTAATTCTTATCAGATATCAGAACTGTCCCTCTCTTGCCTGGGAAGCTTCAGTGCAAGTCCCAACCTGCGCAGTCGTTATCATGAAGTTAAATGTTCATTATCAATGGCAGACTGACAATATGTGTCCTGACATCAGGTCTTACTTGCAACCAAAGTGGTCTCGGTATAAACAAGCCTCATGGTGTTTGGAGAAGAATGAGATGCAAATATTGGATATTACAGGGTAATTAAAGGCGTATTTATTGGTTATTTATAGAAAAAAGAACATTTGAAAACAAGGAGTATAACATTGTTGGTGGATGCTCTACACAAGGTCAGGCAAGCTTATACCTCAGAGCAAAAAAACAAATCTGAATTCAGTTTAATTCTGCATGGGACTATTCCAATGGTGTTTCTCCTGCTATAGGCTCTGTGATGAAGCACACTGAGACAGGTCTGACCAGTATGTTATGCATTTGGTGTGCGGGGTGTGCTGCCTGAAGCATGGGTGTGAGACATACAGGGGTAGTGTAGGAGGGGTGGGGTTGGGGTTGTGGTGGAGCGTACTAAACTTTGCTCTTTAGTGAGGCATGTGTTGAAGGTTGGTTGAGAGTCACTTGACCTTCAAATGAATCTTTGTGAGCTCTAGTTGTCCCCTATGTTTATGGCCTTGGTGTGTAGATCATAACAAATCCCTGATGTCCTTTTTACGCTGTATTTCTTCATTGTTTATGTGTGTGTGTATTTGTTTGTTTCATTTATTCACAGCTGTGCACTTATGGGCCTTGTGTTTTTCAATAAGTGTCATCTCTATCATAGTTTGCTGATAAGGGTCACTGACACTCAAATAGAAAGATTAGGACAGAGTCTGAGCTTTCTTTCATATCACCCTCAGGGTAAATGAATGGAATATGATCTAAGATCTGTGTCCATAATAACAAATATTTAACTGAACTTTATCCACCTTTCCCTTTTTTGAGTTGTTGTTCTGCATTTTTAAACCAATTGCTGATGGTCTAGTTTGCTTTTATTGCTCATAAGGATGCATTAGTTTTAATTTCAGTCTGTTTCATAACCAGTAAAGGTACGTGCAATCGAACAGTTCCTCATTCAGACAGATGTCCACATACCTTCTTGACCACTATTAATAACCTGTGCAATACTCTTTTAATCTGTATATGACTCATCTCACTGTTAAGGATAGGCCCTGTTTTTGTTTTTGGAACCTTCACTGTGATTTATTTGTTTTTCTTAACGATCACACCTTGATTACACAAAGACGATCACTGTTTGACATATAAAATCCTCTCTCGAAACAATAGGCTGCACTAGTAATGTTTATGTGTCATAATACAGTCCACAAGTATGCCATCCGATCGGATTCTGTGGGACTTGCTTCAGGTAAGTGTTCGTCAAGATTTGCGTTAGTCTGATATGAAAGAGACTGTTCTGCTTATTGTTTGTTGAAATTTATAGTGTTACTTACATGTTGAGCAACCAAACAAGGACAACAGAAAAGGAAAGTATGTTTGTTTGAAAAACAAGTTAAGCAAGTATTTTGTTCCTGGAAAACTCCTGCTGTTATTTTCCTGTATTGACCTTACAGTTTTACATTAAGCATTTACTGCTAAATGTGTTGTAACTCAACATGTGTGCCATATTCTTTATTTAATAAAGTGCACTAAAATACAGAATAATCCTTTATACAACTCTATGTCATTTTAATGTAGGCCTATAACATTGGTGTAGGCCTATTAATATTATGGTATGGTTCTAGGACTTTCTGTGGTAGTTTGGGTGCATGACTATATGCTGTAATGGATCCAAAATTAAACAGTCATATGAAACCATACAGCCTAACTCGGTCCATGTTATCAACTTGTGTTGGGAGGAGGAGGATGTTTGGGGCAGGTAGGCTGCACCTCCCTCTTTCCAGTTTTGGAGACAGCCTTAGAAAACACGCACATTCACAAACACACGCATACAGAGTGGGTGTGTGCAGGCTGCTGTTGGACGCACGTACACATCGCCAGGCTGCTCCGCGCTCCATCAGACAGACGCCCATGATGAGAGGCTGCTCCAGCCGACCAAAGCTTGCGCAGAACCAGGACAGAGCGGGTAAGGCAGCTCGCTTTTGACGCTCAAAGAGACTGTGCAGTTTTTCTATTTCGCATGTTGATCCGGAGGACAGAGATAGAGAGAGAGTGTTTGGTCGAGCAGCCATTCAATACGTAAACAAGCGCCGACGTGCTGCGCCTGTGTCGCTGTGTTGACGCTGCCACCGAGACCTTTCCCCTACATTTCAACTACAGGCGATTATCTATGTTTTATAGGAAGTTGCCAGTCTCATGTTATACAGCTGTAGTCGTAGTGTAACACAGAGGATGGAGGGACAGTCGGATGTTTATTTGAATTCAGAAATTTAAAAACACAAACGAAAGCTTCGCGGAGATGATCTCAAAGGTTTTTTTTATTATTTATTTTCATATTAATTTCACACACAATGATCGTGATGGAGAAGCTGTTACAGATGATGGTTCGCAGTTTGGTCTTGGTTTTTTTATGTTGTTGCTTATAGGCTGTTTTGGCTGCTGCGATGCGTAGCTACCATGAAAGTCTTAAAGACACTGAATGCTGGTTCATGCGCTGAATATGAAGCGGTGTGTCTGCAGGCTGCTTTACCGCTGATTTTAATGTCCTACTGTACAAACTGTAGCCTACTTGATGACTTGTCCACTATCTACACGCTAAAGTCTGCTAGCTGCAATCAGAGCTTGGCAGATACACTGAGAGGAGGAGGAGGAGCACTGATCTGTTTCCTGTTCTTGTCCTGGTGTACAGTGTGCAAGAAACCTCATTTACCCTCAATGGAAACTATCATACACAGTCCATACAGTGTTTCAATGAAGGACTGTCTGTTGCTGTTTGGCCCATGGTTTTACACAGATTAGGTAGGCTTCTTTAAATAGCCCACCAAATAATACAAGCTGCCCAACAAACTTGTATGTCGCTCACTTTGTATGGTTTTTTTCAAATAGGCCTACATCCCAGTGTATGAGTAAGTGTGCCATTTATATGTGGACCTGATGAACCTGACATGTATTATAGTCTGCTAGCAGTCAGGGAATTTGAGAAAGAGAGGGAGCTTTTTAATTATAGGCTAACCTCCATCTCAACCATATTTAGGTCACAGGCCTGTTAATCTATCAGCAAAGACTGAACCTAAAGCCTCAAAGTATGTGCTTCAGATATAAGTCCATAAGGGACAAAAAAACATCAACAGATGAGCCTTTTATTCTGAAAATGTTTGGCACACCTGTGCAATCAAATGTAATCTGATACCTCTGCAAAACTTCCTTGTAAATGCTTTACTTTAAGTTCTTTTGTTGGGAATAAGATAGAGATAGACTACACAACTTTTTAAGCATTACATCCTGCAGAGGAAATATAGAATCTGTTACAAGGCGGCTGAGTTGTATGGCAAGTGTTTCTGAGTCAACACACAAGAGTAGGCTGCCATCTCATGGACACTGCCTGCTCATGCAAAAAGTGTTTGCTTCTCTAAGTGCCTGTAGGTCACAGTTTCTGTGATGTTTATAAAGAATGGCATATAACATGCTTACTGTTGATGTTACCTTTAATGAAAGCAATAAAAGGGGGGGGGGGGTATAACTGAAAACTTGCATTACCAATAGATGACAGATAGGACTTATCATTATAGGCCTTGTTTACGTGAGATATTTTGTCATATAAGTGCTGTTAGTTATAACATTAACTCTGGTTATAAGTGCTCAAGTACTACACTGAACAAGGTCTCTTTGTCCCTTAACTGTCCAAAACGAAGTAAGACTAATGACCAAATGCCATTTTCCAGATTTAGAATCAGACCATATTTTTCAATTAAAATGCTTTGGGAAAAGAACGGCACAATTTAGAATATTTAATCATTCATACAAAACAGAGAAAACTGCTTCCTGTAGCACCAGAATAGCCCTTCCCCTCTTGACTGAGTCATATTAATGATACTATCTGTACAGTCCTTAAAGTGACAAGAACCCTGAATGGTTTTGTATAAACAGTACATTTTGCAAGCAGTCCTGTGAAATAGTCAAATTAAACCGAGGGTCATGTCTGTTGCAAACCTTTGTGCTATGATAATGCAATCTTTCATGTCAAACACTTGGTGCAAGCATACAACCACAGGTGTTCGATGCATTCAAGCTGATTAGGCCTCTGCTCATGTTAAACAGGGCCACGCTGTGGACTATGTGTGGTCCCCAAACTCAGTGCATCCATAAGGATATTTTTTTACCTTATTGATTCATATGTCCCTCATTATCATGCTGTGCCTCCTTAACTGGCAGAGCAGGAGAGATGACATAATGAATCAAGCACACTTCTTACATGCTGGTCTTGTGTTGAAACCCAGGGTCTGCTGGTTGGTCCTGCAGGCCTTTAATCCAACATTTGTAGCTTTTTTCTCAGCTGCTATTTCATAAAAGGGTGAAGTATTCTTATGCTAATAGTATTATTTTTACATGCCAAATTTTAAAAGATGATAATGTAAGAACATTCAAACTGAAATAATGCATTGTAAAAAAAACCTTGACCCTCAGCTGGCTTTTGTTGTCACCGTCAGAAACACAGAGGTGTATGTTGGCCCACAATTGGTGAGCAAAGTCATTTTTCACAACTTTTTCCACTCTTCTGGTTTCACTAATTAATATTTAATATGTTTCTGAAATTGTCTGGTCTGCTAAACTGAATAACATGTGTTGCAAGATAATCATAATAATAATAACATCAGTGATGTCACAGTTTCATGCAGCCATTTATTGCTTCAGAGCCTTTCAGTTAAAAGTCAGATGTCGTGTTGAGCAGCGTGAAGAAAGTCCAGTACTTTAACCCTTATTATTTGTGAAGCATAGCAACATTTTAACAACCTAGGAATATCACCATACCTGAATTTGAAATACTTAAGCTCCTATAGATCAGTCAGTACATTTAAAACAGTGCATTGTAAGTGTGAGTGTAAGTGTGTTAAGGCAGAGATGCACCAACAAGGATTTGTTTTAACAAGATTAAATCAAAGCTTAAATAATGTTGCACCACAGGAAAGAACATTACAATAAATAGTATTTTAAACATGTACTTCCAATTGTCTGTCCAATTCATTGTTTGTTTGTTTGTTAATTGTCCTTGACTACGTGAGCTACTGGATACCTGAATTTCCCCAAGGGGATGAATAAAGTATCTATCTATCTATCTATCTATCTATCTATCTATCTATCTATCTATCTATCTATCTATCTATCTATCTATCTATCTATCTATCTATCTATCTATCTATCTATCTATCTATCTATCTATCTATCTACTTACGCTTGAAGTGGTGTAACCTTTTAAAAAGGATTTTTAGATAAACTGAGCAGAGATCAAGCTCCAGAAAGTCAAGGGATAGAACATTTGAGTTCATGTTATGTGGTGAACTCCTCTGTAGATGCCAGTTCAAGGCAAACTGTAAAGGAGCTGAACCATTAGACTGGAACAACTGTGTGGAAGAATTGCAGCAAATTAATTTAAATTCAATAATAATTTGCACCAAAATGTATAAAGGTGGTGAAATTGGTTCTCTCTGCTGAACCATTATGAGTCGACTACTTAGTTTGTTTTAGCATCCATCATCCAATTATCCATCCATCATTTTTTATTATTATAGCGCTGATTTATAAAAAATGTAGTCAGTCAGTTAAAAAAAAAATCAAATTTCTCATTTCATTTGTTTACGTATTCAGCCTGAGTTTCAATAAGCTTGAATTTTCAAAAAAATGACTTTTAATGATTCAAGGAACCTCTGCTTCATCATAAAACTGGTTTCACTACATTTCAACCTGGTAGCCAAACTCTGATCATAAATATTTATCGATTTAACTAAAATCTTTGTTGGCGCAACCTTAAAACATCCTACTGCAGTAATGCTCCAGCATACTCAGCAGCACAGTTTATGTTATTTACGGTTCAGCAGAAATGTGCTGCGCCCGTACTGCTGTCATTACGGTCGACCACTACACGATGGGCAGACCGGATCACGTGACAACAGCACAGGGAGAAAGACCGGGGTGCTGGACTGTCTCCATCCTCGCAGAGCTGATGAAACACCGGTCACCTTCGGAGCAGCATCACGGGAAAAGGCCCCGTGTTCCCGCCGCGGCTACCTCCACCTCCCCGGAAGACACAATGGGGGACAAAACACCGACAAATCCGCGGGAACTCACCCAAAATCCGCTGAAGAAGATCTGGATGCCGTGTAAAAATGGCCTTCCTGAAAAACACATTTCTCAAAGAAAGGGTGCGGTATGACAACGTGGCGACAATTGTTAGCATCTTTATGTACAGCTATTCTTCTCGTAGTTTGAATGTGTATCAACAGATATTTATCATTTCTTACAAGAGAGCTTTGTTCGCATTTGCGAGCACGCAGCCAAACCCTCTGTGGTGGACTGAATAATTACCGCTACTCTGTCACCGGCATTTAGCATTATTTCACAACCTGCTTTAACAGTCCTGCTAATGTTACCACGGTTATGAGCGCGCGGACCACACAGTTCGCAGAGTTCAGGTGTCTTGCTGTGCTCGCCTGCAGCCATCTGGTTCACTATGTTATGTAAGGACTAACTGAACGCTCATGCAGATGAAGGCAGCTCGCATTGAGGAGAAAGGCCTGGTACTGGGATGTTCATATCATTGTTACTGATTGCCAAGTCAAGCACCAGCTGTAGGTAAACAGGAATTGTATCTCTGCAGTCATGTGAGTGATTTGCACTGTGGATGAGCTTTTGCATTTGATCTGCGCTTACAGTACATTGGTCACTTCACTGTGACCAGTGTCCCCTCGCTGTGGAGTGACTGAGAAAGGGTTTTTGGGTCATTCCACATTTATAAAAAACATGCATACTAGAGCTTGTGGTGAGCACAAGTTTACAGACTATATCTTTTAAAACCTGTCAAAATACTGTTGTGCTCTCTCACCCGGACAGCTGTGCAATCACTGGGTCTGAGTGTTGAAACTAGTGTCTGGGATGTGTTTCACAGTTCCTCACACATCTGGTGCCACTATGACCTCTGCTCTGGGTGACAGCTTTATCATGATTGTGCAATGTGACATTGTATTCATTGCCCATAATACACGATTACATGTGAAAATAAGGACAATGCAGTGTTAATATGAAACTTTGATATCTTTATATATATATCAATATTCTATTGTGTAATGTGCACGATTGTGTATGTGCAGATTTGTAACGCGATGGAGCGAAACATGAGGCTATGAAAGAAATGTAAGAAGACTTTGAGTATCCATACCTTTTCTGAGAATCTGACACATTTAACTCGGAAATCAGTACACACTGAAAGTCACATCTTTCATGTGCCTTATCTGTGATGAGCTCATGACTGACGCTACATTTCTCCTCCTTTCATTGCAGTATGCATGACCAACTGTCCTACCCTGATTGTGACAGTGGGCCTTCCTGCCAGGGGGAAGACCTACATCTCCAAGAAGCTGACCCGCTATCTTAACTGGATCGGAGTGCCCACCAGAGGTACCGCTTTTTAGGATTGTCTAATAAGGCCGAGCCATTTTTTATTTTGTCTTGAGATTATAATGTTCTTACCTCCATCTCTTCCACAGAGTTCAATGTTGGGCAGTACAGGAGAGAGTTTGTGAAGATCTACAAGTCCTTTGAGTTCTTCCGTCCAGACAACGAGGAGGGGTTAAAGATCAGACGGTAAGAGCGACAACTGTCCTTCAACGGCCTAAAGTTACTTCACACCAGCTATTCTATACCTTTGTTTTTAATTGACTTTGGACAGTGCACAGTTATTAACATTTAAGCATGCGTCTTTAAATACCAGAATTAGCACAATAGCTACATTTAATCTGTAGTCCTAAGGCAGGTACTTACAAAAGGATGTGTGAGAAAGCCCATTTCAAAGTTTAAAAATAAGAAAAACAGCCTTGAACATTTGGTAGCTGTCAGTGTTGGAAATGAAAAGGTTTCTTATCCAAAGTCCTTAATGTGTTAATGAAGAGAGACTCTATGGGTTTTTACGTGCTCGCTGTTATATGTGACCAAGTCGTGAAACAATATTTTACATGAGAAAATGTAATTTTGTGCATTTAAGCCTTTGCTGACTGAGAAGTGAGAAAAGGTCTTGTATGATGGAAATTTACCAGATTGAACTTAAGTAGATACTTCACCCGTTGAAACATGAATCTGTAGTGAAATTGGGTCATATATGTAGTAGAGATGTGAAATACATTTTGAAGTTGGTGCCTTCTTGACCGAAAAAAGGCAGAAAGTGTCTTTTTGGCTCATGTGGATGAAAGACAACAACTCCCAGAATGCACAGCACCGCAGGCCACTCCCACTGAAGCTAGGGTGCTCTATTTACAGTCTATAAGGCCGTTTATTCAACTGATTCCGAGATTTCTTCCAGAAGGAATTGGCATCTTAGAAATTCCTGGCAGCAAACGGACTCTATGTCTGTGTCCATAGGCAAACAGTGAGAGCACTGACACCACCAGTCCGCCCCAGCTCGAGCCGGCCTGGGCTCCTCGTCCTCACCGCCGCCTCCTGTTCCTTCCACCAGCCTCAACTGCTAGTTGCTATATTGCGGCTCGTAGAGATAGCCACGAACATCCGATTCAAGCTCAAGACCTTCAAAATCCCCTTCATCCATATCAGTTTGAAGTTGAAACATACTTTTTTCGCCATTGTCAGTTCTTCTCAGCTTTCTCCACAGAGCCTGTTAGCATAGCTTCCTAGCAAGATGGCGGACGTTGCTTTTAGATTCTGGCAGTGAGGTCCCACCCACTGATCTGTAATAGGTCTGTAGCTTCAGTGGGTGGAAAACATGAGGAACTAGCGATGTAGTTTCACCCCCTCTAACCACAGCAGCCTCCGATGTTGCAAAATCACGATTTTTGCGTCATCGGAGGCTCCTTTTCAGTCAAGAAATACGGAGCTTTCCCGACCATTCAAAAATACTACCAGGTTTCTGATGATACAAAGCTTAATGCAAATGGGTGAAGTATCCCTTTAATATTTAAAAAGAACGTCATGTCTTTTATATTTACAGGCAGTGTGCTTCAGCCGCCTTGAATGATGTGCGACAGTATCTCACAGAGGAAGGAGGCCAAGTTGCGGTAGGTAAAATGCTGTTCATGGTTTAAATGTAGTCGTGACTGTCCATACAGTTCACAACTCTTACAATCGATCTATATTTGTTCCATCCTAAATAGGTTTTTGATGCAACCAACACCACCAGAGAGAGGAGGGAAACCATCATCCAATTTGCAGAGCAGAATGGCTTTAAGGTAATTGGTTTGTGACAAATCAAAGAAAAGCGTAAACTGCATTAGTTAGACATTCACATCAAGCTTGATTCCTTCCTCTTGTTCTTCCTTCAGGTGTTCTTTGTTGAGTCTGTGTGTGAAGACCCAGACGTCATCCAGGAGAACATAGTGGTGAGTGTCTGGAGTTTATCTTATTTGTCTGATCTTAAGAGGCTTCTTTCCCGTTTTTTTTTCTCTCACTCATCTGCTGTTACTGTGTTCAGCAAGTGAAGCTGGGGAGCCCCGACTACACCAACTGTAACACAGAAGAAGCAGTGGAAGACTTCATGAAGAGGATCAAGTGTTATGAGAACTCCTACGAGACGCTGGATGAAGTCTTGGACAGGTGAGGTGAAGCTGGTGTCCAAAGTGTTGGTAAAGACCTGCCGGATGTTACCTTATTAAGCACACACTGGTCTTAGTTTACTATGGCAACATTTTAGTTGATATATATATAAATGATTGATATGTCTGTGATCTCTCCTCAGGGATCTGTCCTACATTAAAATTGTAGACGTGGGTCAGAGGTACTTGGTCAACAGGGTGTTGGACCACATCCAGAGCCGGATCGTCTACTACCTCATGAATATTCACATCACGCCACGCTCCATCTACCTATGTCGCCATGGTGAGAGCGAGCTCAATGTCAAGGGTCGAATTGGAGGAGACTCGGGCCTCACACCAAGAGGCAAAGAGGTATATTTTTCATAACAGAGATAGGTGTATCTTTAGAGCTGCCTTATTCTCTTACCAGACAAAAAAATAGCAACCTTTTGCCACGCACATAGTTGCATGTTACACATTTGTTTCTCCATGCAGTTTGCTAAGAAGCTGAGCCAGTTCATCCAGTCACAGAGCATTAGCGACCTGAAGGTTTGGACCAGTCAGATGAAGAGAACTATCCAGACGGCCGAGGCTCTCAGTGTGCCCTATGAACAGTGGAAGGTCCTGAACGAGATCGACGCTGTGAGTGTCACGTGTTTGACTGCTCACACGGCTGTTTGCTTCAATGTGTGCTGTCTACAAAGCTTAATCTAAGTGTAATGTCATTTTAGGGCGTGTGTGAGGAGTTGATGTACGAGGAGATCCAGGACCACTATCCTCTGGAGTTTGCTCTGAGGGACCAGGACAAATACCGGTATCGGTACCCGAAAGGAGAGGTCAGTCAGTTTGGATATGTAAAGTATGAAGTGAACTATGTCTCTCAGTTTTGAGGTTGCATACGTTTGTTTTTTCTGTTCGAATTTTAGAGTTTTTCCAATTTAGTGTCGGTCCACTTTTGTGATCAAAAGATAACTCACTCTCTCATAGAAATAGTCGTAACCAAAAACACAATTAAAAGTTACCCAGATGGCCTACGTCCCATAACTCTCCACTAATGAGTCTCAAAATGTACGAGTGGCCTCTAAAGACAAACCAGAACACAGTTAATAAAGGCTTCACTGTAGTTAGTGTGTGTGTGTGTGTGTGTGTGTGCGCCAAAATGTGCTGTCGGTTTGTTTACTGTGTGTCTGAATGCCCTCTGGTGTGTTCTCACTTTAAGTCCATCCCATTACCTCTCCATTAATCTAACACAGGAAGATGGATATGGGCATTAGTTGCTCTGCAGGCAGACGCTGCTGCTGATGTTGGGCTCTGGGGAATGGTGGAGCTAATGTTGGTCTAGACAGCGTAAATAGATTTTTTTTTTCCACCTTCTAAAGTGTCAATGTATTTATCTGTGATTGATTATTCACCATGTGTAAAGAAAAATGGACTGAATGGAGGTTTTAATCGACAGATGATTTACAGCTCTGGCTCTGATTTATTCCAACTTTAAATATAAAGATGATTTTGCTCAGGGTTGATCTCAAATTAATGGCTTGATTTCATAAAATAAAATCATCTACCCGGCCTCTATATCAAAGTCTTTTTTTGTCGTAGTCAAACAGCAGTCTGCATCTGTCTTATTTGTTTCTTTTATGACTCAGTCCTATGAGGATTTGGTGCAGCGCTTGGAGCCTGTGATCATGGAGCTGGAGCGACAAGAGAACGTGCTGGTCGTCTGTCACCAGGCCGTCATGCGCTGCCTGTTGGCTTATTTCCTGGACAAGACTGCAGGTAAGAACCTCATGTTTAAATAAGGCAATTTAACAGGCATACACAACGAAACACAAATGCTGTTTAATTCACTTCTTAAGAGCTTATTCAACAGAACTGTGGGAAATGTAGGAGGTCACTTATCTCACCAAGTAGATCAAGTTAGCTGAGGGAATAATGTTCTCTCATATATGGTCAAAACCGGCACAAAGACAAATTCAGTGAGAGTTTCTGAAAGTCTGAGAAATAAGAGTAGCTTAATTTTCACTAATATATTTGATAATGCTTTGTTTTGAAAAAAGGTATTGGATAAAACCGTGCCGTGACGTGTTCTTTGTAGAAGTGACATTCTGTGTTTCACTGACCTGATCATAATGTTGAAGAGTTGGGCACTGTTGAAAAAACAGTGTGTTGAAAGTAGTCAGATTTTCCTTGCAATCCCTTTTTATAAAAATACGTCTTTGTTTGTAGTTTATCTCTCATGTTTGGTTAGGTTGTTTCAACATATGAACTCTTAATATCCAATGACCAAAAAAACAACCTTCCTCCATCAAAACTATATTCTCTCTGTCGATGAGTGAACTTGCACATGAATTGTTGTTTATAATAGTGAATCATCTCTCTGTAGTACTGCCTATGAAGATTGGCTTGTTCATAAAAAGTGTCTGATAGCCTGAAAGAGTGTGCTGTGGTGGTGACACATCATTAGTGACTGGCTGACGTCTCACTTTGCGGGTTCATATTTGAGGTATTTTGTTAAGTTACTTGCTTTAAGAATGTAACATGGTAAGTTAACAGATGCAGAACCCCTACGATGGATGCCACATTTACCTACTTTATTTGCAAATAAAGGAGTTGAAGCTTCTGGAAATCAAATGTTCAAAATGAGTTTCATGACCTGTTGTTGTGTTTGCCTTCCCACAGAGGAGCTTCCGTACCTAAAGTGCCCGCTTCACACCGTGCTGAAGCTAACGCCGGTGGCCTATGGTAGGTCTGGTCTCCTGATTGCATGTAATGCACGGAATGATAATGGCAGTCTGAATAGTTGTATGAGACACCTCTTTGTCAACTCAGCTGATGAAACCAAACTTGTGTTTGCATGCTCAGGCTGTAAGGTGGAGTCCATTTGTCTAAATGTGGAGGCCGTCAACACACACCGAGAAAGACCAGAGGTGGGTATAACGACGACATGCAAACACACACCAACATGCACTCAATCAAACTGAGCCACTTACTGCCACTTACTGCAAGGTACGATGGTACAGGTTTGTGTTTCAGCCTCTGGTGAGGAAATTTAAGTGAACATTTGAGGCAGAATATTCTGTGCAGATTTACCAGCATTCTTCCTGATGAGAGCTTTTCACAATCTTCATAATCAGTGTTATGAAGAAAAACCCAGTGAGCTCAGAGCAGCTTTCTGTGACTGATTGTGTGGGTTCTATGTAACCATCATGGCTAAACGACACACCTTTTAGATAAATATGCTTCTCTGAGTAAATGATGTTCCAGTGTCTCAATGCAAATGTTGCCTTTGGCAGAAAGTATAAAGACTGTGAAAACACTGTTTTGTAGATGTGTAATGTGATGAGAATGAAGAATCAAATGTTTACTTACATTAGATATCTGCTTCCATGACTTTCTGACTATAGATAATCAAGATGAAGCAGATATTTAATCACAATCCATCCTTACTCATTTGCAGCATCATGCTCACCCAACAAACATTTCATATGGATTCAGGTAGACAGAAATAACTTCTTATGGGAACTGGGATCAAAAGTTAGCATCATTAGCATCTTGTTGTCCAGACCACTCATGATTTCTCCTCTTAAAGCAGTTACTAACATGTGACTGTACATTCAGTCTCAGAAGGACAACAAGGAAAAAATGCAATCTGCTCTCGTCCACTAAATGGTATCCAGTTTACAATCTGCCTGAATCAATTTGAACAAATCGCGGCCTAAGCCATGCTGTGGCATGTTACGCTCAGTTTGAGCCAACTTGATGGAGTATGGAGATAATCGTAATCGCAGAATTAACTAAAATGTGGTAACGATAAGTAAGCAGACCTTAACCAAAACTAATTATTCAAGCTTACAGGTGAAGTTTAAGAACTCGAGAAGATTCTTCATAACCACGCAGCCTCTGCAGGTTATTAAAGTATGTCATGTTTTGTAGCTGAGAATTATCTGTTTGAAGTGCAAGCATGCCGTGGTTCAGTTGAGATCCTTGCTTGCACTGGGAACATGTGCCTGACAACAACAGAAAATTAAACCATGTGAACAAAAAAACAACATCCTCTTGACAAAATCCTTCTTCCCGAGTTGTCCAGTGTTGACAGTTGATATATCTCCCATGTGTTTTGATTCCTTCCCCCTCTCTGTGCTTTTTGTTTCATCAAACAGAACGTAGAAGTGTCGCGGATGTCAGAGGAGGCTTTGCTTACAGTGCCAGCTCACCAATGAGGCAGTGCCCCTGACCCCACCCCCAACCCCTCCTCCATTCCCCCTCTGTACGCACACTGTGCCACTGTAGAACTGTACCAAACTCTGCCTGCATTGAATCACTCCTCACTCCACGTCGTTCTTGTGTTCTGTTTGTCCTTAAATTCTATTTTAAGAAGTGATGATGGTGATAATTGACTGGAATCCAGTTAAGACTTTTGATTATTAATCCTCATGGCACAAATCTTGTGTCTCACATGTTCTCCAATTTTTGGAGACTGCTTAAAAAGCAGATTTTTGTTTTAACTGAAGTGTCATGCAAACTGTGAAGCAATGAAACTCCAGCCCCCCCCCCCCCCCCCCCCCCCCCCTCTGTTTTTTGTTTGATTAAGTGTACTTTATTGTCTCATCGAATCTGTCTGTGAAATTGATTAAGCTATTTTATCTTAAGCAGTGTCTCATCAGTTCATATTTTTGTTGGAAGAAGTCAGGACACAGAAATCTCCGTTTCACAAAAATGCACAAAATAAAACCAGATTGTTTTCTTTTTTTTTAAAATTTTGCACATACAATAAACTTTTTATTTCATTTCAACATGTCTAATTGTAAAGTTTGTCTCTGGTTTCAAGGTGTCAAACACTGTCTACTGATCCCGGAAGACTCTGAAGTAGAGACACAGTTGGTTTTATTGTTTTTTTCTTGAACAGTGTGAAGGCTCTTACAGTGTATTTATATCAATGATCCGAAATGAGAGAAGCATTAATCTGTTTAATGTTTGAAATAAACACTCTTACAATTCACGTATCCTTTAAAACTCTTCTTGTGCATCATTTTAGCAAGTTTGAAATGAACACTGTTTTCCTCTGTAATATTGGAATCAAGATCTCCGGTTTATATGCTTTTACTTTGAAGGAAAGTCTTCAGCTTGCGTACAGTAGGTCTAGCTAGCCCACACTGACTGAGCTGGACATCCATTACGCATGTTACTCATGCTGATCCAAAGAGGTATTTCCTTCCTGATCTTCCTATCCACTGATCAGATGTGTTCAGTGTACTTCCTGCTCACTGCTGTGGAGGCTGGAGCCATTTGCCCATTCATTCATATGCAAAGGCTCTGCTGGGACGCATAAGAAAGTGCTGCTATTCATCAGCCTGAACAAAACTCTTACTGTGTGACAAACACACATTTCCCTCTGGCTAGAATAAGAGTTACAACAAAATGTATGTGTGTTATTCACAGCTGGAAAAACTTCCATTTTTCTCAAAGGTGTAATCATTAAAGAGATTTTGCAATGTAAAACATGGTAAGCCTTTAGTTAATAATTATAATAATAACTTTGTTTATATCGAACTTTTCAAAAACAAGTAAGAAGTGCTTTACAATTAAAACAAGCAAAGAAATAGTGAAGAAAAAAATGCAAACAAATTGACGAACAATAAAACAAATAATTTGGCAATTAAACAAGTTCATCAGCTCATGGTGTGATAAAAATAATAACACTGAAAACATGCTTAAATCACAAGCATCTGTCAACTGTTGGTCTGTATTTTAAATACTCAAGGAAGCTGAAGCATTCAGCAGCTTCAGAGGTCAAACCATCTGTGGCAAAAAGCAACTTCATTCAATTTAAAATTCCTCCTCCAATATGACAAAGTGTCCCGAGAATGTTACATGTACATTGCATCAACAAGCTGGAGTAACAGTAACTGCAAGAACAACGGGATAAAACAAAAAAACATGTCAAACTTTCCTTTGTTTATATTTGGTTCCTATCTCCAAATAGAAGCTGGTGTTTCCACTCTTTGTGAACATGTTGGCACACATACAGTCATTATATGAAATGCCCCTGACACTGATGTGTTTCCCTCTGCAGAATGTGAACATTCATCGTACCACTGAAGACGCCCTGCAGACCGTCCCTGCTCACCTCTAACAGTCTGCTGCAGCTCATTCTCTTCCCTCTTTGGACGCACTCTGGTGTTCATTCACTTTTACCCGTCTGCACAACCTGCTCATAGTGGTGACTGCCTGAATGATGTGCCTCGCTCTCCTCCTACAACATCTCCACCACCTTTTCCCTGTGTCTGTCTTTTCAAGGAATTTGAAGGAGCCCATCCTGAACACACGTTGTGTGTATGGGCCTTTTTTCCGAAAGCTACTCAGTGTTGCGCTGAGCTCAGCAGGTCCATTCGATCAGTCAGATGGTTGTCTTGCACTGAGGGGATTCTTTACACCTGACTCCTGTGTCATTGTTTCTATTGTCACTGTGGTGTCTTTATTTGTGCAACAGTGAACCTGGCAGTGAAGCTTACAGTAATATTTTAAAGTATTAACCATGTGGTGCCATCAAATGACCATGTGACTTTCTGCTCCATGTGTGGTATTGTATTATTCAACCACTGTTTAAAGTGAAGGTGTCTTAATAAGTGATCATGTGCAATATGAAGTTTATATCTACTTGGAAAGAAATACTAAAATATGAATTTAAATAATGAATACACGAACAAACTGGCTTATAAAGAAGTGTTATTTTATGAAGGGAGTGAACTCACATTCATTTTATACTTATGGGTTAAATAAAGTCTCTACGGAGGATTATCAACAGACCTTTAGTTCAAATAAAAACATAGTTAACACTTTTTAGTGAACAACTTACCAGAGGCCAGAAGAGACCGGATACTTAAACATGTAATGTACCTCCCAACTCAACTATAATACAGATATTTTTATAAACCAACCTGTCTGTCTCTCTTATTGTGGGTTTATTTAGTTAGACTCATTTAATACATATTCGTTTTCACCCCTCCCCCACCACAAAAAAAAAAGATATTGTTGCCAATATCAGAAAAAAGAAGTTCTACATTAACTTTCGGTGGCCTTATGATTTACTGTTATTGTCCATAAGTGAAGGAAAGGTGAGTTTTATATATTTACTGTTAAGGTGCAAGCTGACCAGTGTGATGATCCTGAGCAGTGTGTATTCAAAGGTGACTTAAATATCTATCTTGGCATTGTCATGGCTCAAAATGTGGCCACAAAGCTCCTCTTTGACTTCCAAGTGGGCTTAAAAGTGGAACAGTTGTTGAGTTAAACAAAAGTCCTTTTGCAAAAATGTTACCCAAGTAGCAGGTGTGTTAGTAGTTTTAATGAAATATCAAAAAAGACACGCACATCCCTAAGTGGGTCCAAAACCACCAATAGGTAAAGAGAAGCAAACAAGATCTCCACACCAAGAAGCTCCTGTTTGAAGGATTTATTGATAAATGATGTTTCAAGCCAACATGCTCTTCCTCAGACTTTAAAGTGTATTCTCACAAAATACACTTTCAAGTCTGAGGCTCGAAACGTCACTTATCAATAAATCCTTCAAACGGGAGCTTCTTGGTGTTACGAGTTTTTGCCTAAAAGAAACCACCTCAGGAATGTAATGAAAGTTAAAGGCAATACTGAACTAGACTACACTACAGAAAGCTAAAGTGAAATCATTTGGTTTTAGTTGTAAATGCAAACAAAGACTGTACAACGAAGCAGTCACACACTGCCTGCAGTGAGAAGTTATCACTTCCCCTCTCTCACAGATGAAATAACACCGTAACTGTAAGTGCTGACTAAAATCAACTTCCTGAGAAGCAAACCAGATCCATTTATAGGAACAGCAGCAGCAGCAGAAACGTACACCTTGAATCAGACAGAGCGGCAGTATTGAAATAAGAACAACAAAGCTATAAAACAACACAGTTTTATTATCTTTTGTTATTTTCTACATGGGATTTGGTGGTTTGTTTTCAGACAGCTCTTGCTCCGTGTCCTTGATTTGACCACAAACAGACTCCTTTCCTCAAATGTGGGTTTGAACAGAGACATTTTGAAACAACAGTGACAGATCACACACTCTCACATACAGAAAAATACATACACCTGGCCTTTCTGTTTATATCAACACAATCTCAGTGCCCCTGTATTCATGGCTATCAACGTGATTAATACTTTAAGGACCCGCCTTTGTTGGGGATTTGTTCTAAATGGCTGAAAATGAAACTGGTAAATATTTCAGTATATACAGTCATTGATATTCATGATTACAGGGGAATACTTGAGACAGGTGCTAATGGTATCATCAGATTGGTGATGTTCCTCTCATCTTCTTTCTGATTGGCTGTTTACTCCTTTTGTCCTCCACTCCTGTGCTGATTGGCCCTCGGAGTCGTTTCCCAGCTTGTGTGGGATCATGGACAATACAGTCCTCAGAACTGTGGAGAGAAGAAGTCAAATTAGGAAGTAGAAGTGGATTTTCCAACATGATAGTGAAGCAGCTTTGAACCCACACAGCTGAGAAGTTTCTTACATTTTTCAGGAATTCCTCTGCAACAATACGGGCCCTGGCATTAACGGAAAGTTTCATCTCGCTGATCTCTTTGTCAATCTCCTCCATGAAGTGGATCACATAGTCCACCAGCTTGTGTTTGTACATCTGCTCCGTGTGGAAGTTGGTAATCAGGAAGCTAATGTCATATCCCTGAAATCACAGTGCAAGAGAGTAAATACGAAAACAAAAGCTGTAACAGAAGTATCACTTCATGGTGTTAATGTGGTCAGGGAAAATGGAAAGTACATTGATAAAAATAATAAGCAATATGTTTATACAATTCTTAGTCCATCTGTGCATTTAAAGTTCACACTGTTCCTCTTTTTTATTTGTATTGTTGCTGTATTTACATCACTGTATATTGATTACTCTTGTCACTGGCTTTTTCTTTTCCAATGTATACAACCCACATTAGCCTTTCACGACTTACCTCTACTGCTTTCCTCCTCAGAATGAAGAAGTTCTCTGCTCTCATCATCATGAAGCGCATAAACTTGTGGCAAAGGATCTTCTCAATCTCATCAGCCTGCAGAGAAACAGTTTTTAAAAAAAGAAATTAGACTGTTGAAGAAAAATATTAATAGCCCAAACAAAAAACAGTCAAAACCCTGCTGTTTAAATCACCTGTTTGACAGCGATGCTGACTCTGACAGAGTTGATGGATCCCTCAATGAGAACCTTCTCCTTGTCATTGCGGCTGATGACGACAGGCTGAAGAAGCAGCTCTTTACTGCTCCTGTAACCACAACAACAAAAGGAATCAATCGCTATGAGATCAGGCCATTGATAAGGTTTAGGAATACACCTGCAAATAGCTGCTGCAAGTTCACACATGTCAGCTGCTGTTACTGTGCCCCTGCTTGTGTAATTTTCTCCCTGCTAAAATTTTCCTGTGCAAGTTTGCACAAGTCCACACTTGTTTGACAGCCATAGAATATCTGCAAACAGCTTAAGGGCTCAAAAACAGAAGGAAGCAAAGCCAGTGGGACAACCAGAGAGGCTGCAGACTCCAAACACACGACATAAAACCTACCTGACCTCCACTTCTGGCTTGTTGTGACGTTCCACCACCTGAGAGGAGAAGTTCTCCAGACAGAGGGCTGCCTGCAGGGTGGCCCTCACAGCGTTTAAGTAGGGACGCAGAGTCGCTGTCTGTGGATAGGTAACAAGTTCAATATCTGGATGAGTCCCACTATATTGAGAAACTTTTTGAATCATGTATTTGTTGTTAAAATCAGAGTCCATGAGCGAACTGAACCTCCCAGTCCAGTGAGGCTGACTCAACCAATGGGGTCAGCATATGAGGTCAGGTTTGATCAGGAAACAACATTAGCTGCATGCAAGGATACAGTGGCTACCTTACAGTACCACCTTCTTACAGAGAGCCATTACCAATACGTTAAAAAAGGGAAACACGATCTGTAGATGCAAGTTATGTCATTACATTTTAATGTGACGTATTATTTGCTTAGATAAACGTTTGTGGATGGGACGATCTCAGGTGACCGAGATTGCAGCGCATCCAAATGATTAAGTCAACCAAAATCACTGTGCCTATGCTAAGAAAATATACTCAAGTTTTCCGTCGTATAATAATCGAGCTTTGGAATCACTACCAGTCACAACGATGTAGAAAAGGGGCCCGAGAAAAAAAGACAGCTCAGCTCACTTTAGTTTCTGCAAACCGTGTTAAGGATGCCTGTCCTCTAATTTCACTGCAGCCAACCAGAAAGCCAGCGTGTAAGGAACACCAAGCTTGCTAGCTGATCTTAAGTTGAGTTTAGCCGTGGTTAGCGGAGATAAACGACTAAATAATGAAAAATAAAGATATATTCAGAGGAAGAGACTTACCATTTTTCAGCTGTAAAAGACGGAAGTTCCTCTGCCACGCCTGGGACTCCTCTTCCGTAAATCCTACATCGCCGAGTACAGATAGGGTGCGCTTATTTTACTTTACTCTTTGCTCTAGAAAGCAGATTTCACCACACAGCATCATTTCTGCCGTGTGCGCGGTTCGCCCCGCCCGGTTGGACTTTGTGGTATATGAAACCATCGTACACTAAGACGCGTCCATTGAGCTCTTTGAATAGGAGCTTTCTCATTCAGTTGTCGTTTATTAAGGAGTTGTTTTCATCTTGCGTTGCCCATTTTCAATAAAACCGTTAGAAAACAATAGTGTAACATAAATATGATCCAGTGTAATAGCCTTATTACGAGTTAAACTCGAGTTATTTTTGGTATGTACCTCGGCACAAAATGGTTTGTTCCGATGAAACCATTCTACAAACTGGGTAATAATGTTACAACTTCTCTATTTTTTTTATGATAAAAGGATGATCTGTAATGCTTCATCCATGCTTCTAATGTTTTATTATTTGTATTTTCTATGTAAAATTGATATTTTGTCAATAACACGACTTGTTTGTTCGACTATGGTTCACACCCCCATCATTCAATCAGAATGGTTTTTCCCATCATGGAAACCATGCACTGACGGTAAATATCGCTGCTCTTAAACATTTTAAAAGATTAATTTGGGCTACATGTGTATGTCTTTCGACTTTACGGGTTTTAAATCGCCTCTATGTTAGACATTTCTTGTACAAAATCGTGTAATTACCGTGTGCGACATCAAAAAGATGGAATAATCTTCGCAGTTTGGGCCCAGCTTGTGTTATCGATGCGTGCGTTCATAGACTGTGTATACTGTATTATTATGTGAAAGACACAAACTAACAGACTCCATATGGAGACCACAATGGGTAAATCTCATCATTTCTTATTACCCTCTCTTCCCTTCTGCTTTTATTAGAGACTGCAAATCTCTGCAAAGCAGCATCATGAGCGAGTTAAAGGACTGCCCCCCACTGAAATACTATGATTTCAAGCCAGTAGAGCATGTGAAGGTGTGTCCCCGCTACACTGCTGTCCTCGGCCGCTCAGAGGACGATGGCATCGGCATCGAGGAGCTCGACACTCTGCAGCTGGAGCTGGAGACACTTCTGTCCTCAGCCAGCCGCCGCCTCAGAGCCCTGGAGGAGCAGAGACAGGTAGGACAGAGTTTGGACCCTCCTTCCCACACTTTTCTTTACCATGTGGTATGATGTTTTCATCCCAAGTTTGTTGACTCCCACTTTATAACCTATATGACACACACGGCTTCTGTTTACATCAACTTCCTGGTTTGTATTTACTATTTCTTCTATGCCGCATCTTAGATCCTCACAGACTGGCAGGACAAGAAGGGAGACAAGCGTTTCCTGAAGCTAGGAAAAGACCCAGACCCCGCTGCCTCTTCCCGCCACAAACCAAAGAAGCAGAAGTTGGAAGGCAAAGGCAGTCATGGGCCGGGTCCAGGTCCTGGCAGACCCAAATCCAAAAATCTGCAGCCTAAAGTTCAAGAATATGAGTTTACAGATGATCCTCAAGACATTCCCCGCACTCCTAAGAATGATGCACCCAACAGGTAAGCAATTCTTAGTCTCTGACACTTCTTCTTTGCTCCTGAAGTGAAATAACATTTCAGGGGAGCCATATGGGGGAGAAAAGGTAAGACGTTTCTAAAGACCCATGACTGACGTGGGCCTGAAAGATATCAGAACATTAGTTAATTCTTTATTAATATTCAAAATCTATTTCTACATAGGGCCCCAAATCCCTGACAGCACTACTGCTCAGCATATTACTGAAATTAAGATATTATAAATAATTTGTATTTCTCTGGATTGTAATTTTGTCCTTTTTCCAGATTTTGGGCATCGGTCGAGCCGTATTGTGCTGATATCACAAATGAAGAAATACGATTGCTAGAAGAGCTTCTGAAACCCCCAGATGATGAAGCGGAGTATTTCAAAGTACGACATAGTATTCCATGTACTTGTTATGTTACACCTACATTTCTCTTTTTATCTTTATGTGAGTTGTATCATAAAATGTGTTGAGCTTTGGTACTGTCCTTGTTAAATGTAGATACCAGCACTGGGTAAACACTACTCTCAGCGGTGGGCTCAGGAAGATCTGCTGGAGGAGCAGAGGGAAGGAGCACGAGCCAACGACAAGAAGAAGAGCCTCATGGGGGGGCCGCTGTCTGAACTGGATGCAAAAGGTGGGAGAACACTGAAGCGTGTTAGAATGCTAGACTGTACATAACGTATTAGCATCTATTGTAATCGTTTCCATGTTGACTGCTTCAGATGTGGATTCTTTGTTGAAGAAGTCAGAGTCCCAACATGAGTCCCCAGAAGATGGATGTCCCTTTGGTCCACTCACACAGCGACTGCTCCAGGCCCTTGTCGAGGTTAGTATGTTGAGGACTTACTTGGAGTCCAGAGTAACCAATGATACAACTTCCAATTATACCCTTTTCACACATACGGAAATCTCCTGAGTTTTTCAGGAGATTACCCGGAGGAGCTGTGTATGTGAACGCAAACAGCTGCATTTTTCGCTCGGACTTCACCCGGAGTTTCTCCTGCCAGACCCATAGTATTTTTTCCACAGCAAGTCCGAGTGGGCTGATGTGAGAACGCTGCAGCATATTCTCCGGAAAATTCAGCTCGAGCCAATAGGAGGACATTTCTATACTGTTACTGCTGCACGGTGCATAGAGTGTCTGCACGTGACCACTACGATCTCTGTGCACATAATTAAAGGGGTGCATTAGGTTTTCTGTTCGTTAGTATGTTGTTCTCCGCTCTTTTGTGGATGTTGTCATTCCGTTGGACTACACTTAGTATTGATATAAAGTCAAATATTGTCATTATAACGTCGTGTAGCAGACTCTACGTCCGCTACTTCTGCATTGTTTTTTTACATCACGTCTTACCTCAGGAGATCCCCCGGCCCCCCTCCCGTCTTGACAGGGATAGTCTCCAGCTGTGAGGAGCATATGTGAACAACTAGATCGGGAGAATCTCCGGAGCAATCCTCCCGCAATAATCTAGATATTATCCGGAGTGCATATGTGAAAACAGCTTCTGAGATGCACCGATTGCAAATTCTCTGTCTGATTCTAATTTCCAGTTTTTACCTGGTCTGACCTGCAGATACCTATTTCTGGCCAATACTGATTATCTTTCTTCAACGCACTAAAATTGACAGCAAAAACAAATAATGTATGGAACATTTCTGTAATGGAATTTAAGTTCATTACAAAACACTGACTGTAAAGTAAATGTTACTATTCCAAAAAATCTTAAAAACATCACCAGGCTACATCTATCTCTCCTTCTCACTCAAGCTAATCTCCACTAGAACATTTTGAGAGTCACACCCTTTGTTACCTGTACTCTGCAATTATTCATGATTGAAGTGTTTTTATATTTGTAAAGTCAAACCAAACAAAAAGTATTAAATGATCTTTTAAAATAACACATGGATTTCATTCTCTACATTAAATATTCACACTCTAGAAAGAATCAGCCATTATTAACACTCTTCAGCCCGACGTTTTTATCTAACTCATTGATAAATTAAATAATAAAAACAGCAAAGTCTCTCACTGCCTCAGTGAACGCTATTTGTAGCAAAGAGTTTTTATCATGTAGGCTGGGCCTAATAATATAAATCTATGATATGTCCTGCAAATTCATCCTTCTCACAGGTCATCAAACTTTTTAACAACATGTTCATACACTGAGGTTATATTTTTTAAGTGTTCCCTCTGTAACCAAACTATATTATGGGAATATTAATTAAATAATATGCTGCGCTCCTCAGCCAGCGAGGGAGAAAGAGAGAGAGTGAGACAGCGGGAGCACACACATTCATACATGCTGCGCAGACACGCGGATCTGCCATATGCAGATGCAGAAAAACAGTCTGTGTTATCCTCCTGTTTGTCCAACCTTTTTCTCATCTGCTGATGGCACCTCATGTCTACACTGCTGACATGTTAGCTTGTTGTATGTCTGGCCCTCTGTCAGTGTTTGTGTAGCTGTGTGTACGGCATGAAACGGCTCGTGTGTGAGTCTTGAAATCGGCACAAAGTGGGCTATACTTGTTAGGACTGGCCGGTTTCGGTCGAGCAGGCTGAAAATCTGCAGATCCCACCGATCTTTCTGTGCACCTTTAATCCCAATAATGCAAAGTGTCTCATGACTGAGATATGCAATTTAAAATATCTGAATCCAAAAAATGTTAAAAACAATTAATTGACAAATGTGTATCTGTTTTCTTCCAGGAGAATATTATATCCCCCATGGAGGATTCTCCTATCCCTGACATTTCAGGGAAGGATGCTAATGATGGTGCTGGTACTTCTCCTCGAAGCCAGGGAAAAGCTTTTAGGTATTTGATAAAAAACATGTTGAATGTGTGAGATCTGAGAGGCATCTAGAAATAATGGTTTCTGCAACAGCTCTCCACATACTCCGGTTTCTATGCCTTATACCACATGTCTTCTATGTTTCTTTTACCCCCTTCAAGTGTCCCTCACACACGCTCTCTGGAGGCAAGGATCAAGGAGGAGCTTGTGGCTCAGGGGCTGCTGGACTCTGAGGAGCGTCCTGGACCAGGAGGAGACTCAGAGGATGAGGTCCTGGCAGAGCTGCAGAAGAGACAAGCAGAGCTTAAAGCCTTGAGTGCTCACAACAGAGCCCGTAAACAGGAGCTGCTCCGGTGAGGACACAGATAATCTATATTGTTACATAAACCATACTTTAAATTAAGTCTTATGTATAATCAGCTGCTGACATTGACTCTGCTGTTTCCTCACAGGTTGGCCAAAGAGGAGATGCGCAAGCAGGAGCTACGGCAGAGAGTCAGGGTGTCTGACAACGAGGTCATGGAGGGATTTCGACGAATCATGGCAGCCAGGCAGAAGAAACGCACACCAACAAAGAAGGAGAAGGACCAGGCCTGGAAAGCTCTGAAGGAGAGGGAGAGCATCCTCAAGCTCCTCGACGGATAGAGAAAAAACTGTTTTTGTCTAGTTTATTTCCAGAAGAAACACTGAAAAAGGCACACAATGACACAGATATGGACAGCTGTGACAGCTGTTACATGGTCAGTGAACAGATGTAGCTATGATGATGTATGATACAGTTTAAAGCAGCTTGATTTGAGTAGAGATGTTTCTGTAGTAGATTTTATGTTGTGTACAACAGGATGCTCATTTGATCAGCAGTATTCAGAAAGCATCAGATTTTTCTCCTTTTGTTGCTTTTTTCTCTTTGTTTTTTAAATCTTTTTTTCTATGTTTACTATTGTAATGTGAAGAAAACAGTACGCATGGATGAATAAATCAGTGCCCCTCAATCTAAAGGTTTTTTTTGGTGTGTGTTTAAAACAAACAATCCAAAGGTAATGCTGAAATGTATATTATTATTATTATTATTATGTATTTATTTAACAGGGACACATGCAGTGAACATTGCTTCATATATAAATACAAAGTAGATGCCATGAATACAAGTTTCTAGCCGTGGCTAATTTGCAACCCCTGTCCCTGGCTAGGCTTTTAGGATTAAAATAGAATTACTGAAACAGTGATGCTATACAAATACAGACATTATACACTAAATTAAGACTAAACTGTAAAATGAGGATTATAAGAGGAAACGGTCAGTGCTCACAAACTTGCTTCAGTTTCAGAGACTGTTTTACTTGTGTCTTAAAAAACCTTGAACTCTGTCAGTTTTTTAATTTCAGATGGTAATGTGTTCCAAAGGTGTGTTCCCCGTACTGAGAAGGATGACTGACCAAATGTAGTTCTGCGTTTTGGTGCTCTACATTTTCCACCTGATGTCGCCCTTGTTCTGATTACGCTGTTCGGTTTGCTTACTAGCTGACAGATACTGTAGTCTTTTATTCACATGAAGAACCTGAAAAAGTTAGCAAACACATGCACATCACTTATTCAGGTGCTGAGTCGTAAATAAACACTAGATATGATGCATGCTCCCAAAGATATACTTATTTATTTGCTACATGCATTAAAGAATGTGTGGAGCTGTGATATAGCACCTGATGAAGAGTCTGGTCGGGCTGCATCATATCCTCTTGGAACCTGCCTAGTTTCCAACATCAGAAACAGATGATCTGAGAACAGGTTGTTGCTACAGATTAAATTGTCCGAATGCTTGTCAACCATTCCCATCACATCCTTGGTACATTGACCACTATTTGACCTTTTAAAACAATGGAAACACTCTTCTGCCATATTTAATTCACATAATGCTAATGCTTAATTTGCTAGTACTTATTGACAAGTGTTTAAATAGAAATAAGCTGCACCTTTAAAAAACGATATTTTATTTTAACCCAGTAACATGGGTTGATGGGGTTGTTCCAGTTCAGTGTTCAAAGTCTTTGTTTAAGTCACTGCTAACAACAAAATATTTGGATGATTGCTCTTAGATTGTATTCCTTTGTTTGTTGTATGTTGGGGTGGCAGTAGCTTAGTCTGTAGGGACTTGGGTTGGGAACCGGAGGGTCACAGGTTCAAGTTTTGGTGCGGACCAAAATATGAAAGTTGATCTGGTAGCTAGAGAGGTACCAGAGCACCTCCCAACAGCCCCGATGTGCTCCCTGAGTAGCAGTGTGTAGCAGCCCCACTCTGACATCTCTCCACTAATGCATGTCAGCACGTCCTGCTTGTGCATGTGTATATTCTGGGCCTATTTGTGTGATTAGCATGTCTATCATTAACAGTGTGTAAACCCCAATTTCCCTCAGGGATTTATAAAGTATGTAAAACTTTTTTTTTTATAAATTTGTTTAAAATTATGTGAAATAAATATTGATCTTTAACCAAGGACTCACATGCCTCTTAATATTTAACTAAGAACAGAAACAAGTATGGAGACCATTTGCTCAGAAGCTGTCGGTGGGGTTGGATTATCTGTAGGTTCAATTTCCTCCACTGTTTATTTATTGATATTAAAATGATTGCATTGAAAAGTCTGTACAGTATTCCATCTACCATTTTTCATTTGTATAGCAACAAAGCACAAAGAGCCATCTCCTGACACTTCAGATAGATGTAGACATACTTTTTGTTTCATTGTTTAGAGATCAAACAATCTGTAATGAGCAAGCAATTTGCAAAGAAAACTTTCTTCTAACAGACAAGACATCACGAGCAGACGGACTCTTTAGTGAAAAACCATTTGTTCTGACCAGATGGGCTGTGGAAGTGGGATAAAGAGAGACAAACAGTCGAATTGAAAGATATAGAGAAGGACAATACAGTTTTAAATATAGAGGCTACACAAAGGCAAGTGCCTTGAACTATATACAGTATTTATGACAGACACCTTTTGATTTTGTTTCTCATAACATACTTTACTCCAGTTTTTTCCAGAAAGTTCTATTTTTTTTTACTTGCTGCTGCCTGTCTTAAAGCAGGGAAACATTTAAGCAGGTATTTTCATTTTTAACAGATTGATTAGTTGTGGGTCATTTTCCAAATTCTTTGAAAACATTTTCAGTGTTAAGTCATGCCCAACCGGAAAGCGTCCTCTTAACTGAGTAACCACTAGGTGGCAGTCATTTTCTTTTGACTGACCTGAGCCGCAGGATTTACACAGCAAAGGGCCCTTGGTTGACATTGACCCAACATGGTCAGTATGGTGGGTCCTGTCTTCATTTGAAGATATCCTCCTCTGATCTTTATCCCAGTGTTAAGCAGCAGAGTGTGAGTGTCACGCTGTGCAGCTGTTTCTGGGGGCCACTCGGTTCACATTACAACAGTCAGACAGACACACGCCTAACACCAATAATACAATACATTCCTGGAGCCACAATGACACTTTACCTTTTATATGAGATGACAAAATTATGAACACACTAAGAATACACAGAAAATCTATATTATAACATTTATTAAGAGTCTTCATTTGTATTTATTTCCTGGCTTAAGAAATAGATATAACAGGACTTTTTAATATTCTGATACAAGCCACCTACCACAAACCTTAACAACCAGGACTGTAGGCCGTTCTTATAAGCCAGATGTATGGAAGGATGATTTAATTCAGTTGTGCATACAGTGATTTTTACAAAATTAGCTGCAATAGAAAGAGCCTTTGTGTAAAATGACTTGATTTGCATAATAAAGCTAGAACATGTTTTCAGAAATGCAGCGCTTCAACAAAGACCCATTCGTCATTGAAACCTTGTCTTGTCTGGTGTCCTCCACGCAGATTCATCATGCCGTCAGCCCACGTGTGTGAAAGCTTTTAATAACATGCACTCCTATTGAATCGTTTTGCAGGTGAACGAGAGGCTGAATAGAAAGCTGTGGCGGCCCCTCGAGGCTGGGCGTATCACACACAACGCTTTTGTTGCATTTGTTGTCATTAGACCTTAACTGAAGGGCAGGTGGGTTTTGTTGATACAATGCTCATACACGCTCAATGATGCCCGTCTGCTGTTTGCACATCCCGTATTGAGCTGTTTTTGAAGAGCTAACCAGACTCCTTTTTTAAAAACCAGGTGGTGTGTCCCTGAAGGATCTTTGAGGCTCTAACTTCATCCTCGGCTCAACTTGTTCACCTAACTCTCTCTCTGTGTTCTCCTCATGTGAAATTTAGCTAAGTGGTGAGCTTCTTCACTCCTCTCCGTCATAGCCTGTAAACCTTTATGGATGTTTAAGAAGACCGTTCTCATTTGGAGTGTTTTGGTAAATAACTTGAACTTCAGTACTTTGGAAAAAAAGATGGACAGAGGCTGCATGTCTAAAAGCTTTGTCTACATCTACTCAGGCAATAACACAAAGACAAATAGAGTGTAAATACAGAGCTATCGTGTGGGCAGGCACACACACACGCACACACACGCACACACACGCACACGCACACGCACACACACGCACACATACACACACACACACACACACACACACACACACACACACACACCCTTGACACTATCACTCTTCATCTACTAGTTGGGGGATTTCTGTACATAGGCTCTTTGTTTTATCAGTTTGTACGAGCGATGTTTCTTTCTCTGGGTTCTCTCCTCCTACTCCACCTCCGCTCCTGCGTTCCTGAGCTGGAACTTAGCATGGACTTAGTGAGGCAACCACACAGAAACACACACACTTGGGGGTAAAGGGATTTGACATAACCCTGTCAATCTTTGGTCAGCTTTCATGCTTTTTTTAAATGGTGTGTGTGTGACAGAGATACAGAGGTTGTGACAGCTGTTGAGGACGGCTGTTTCACTGAGAAGACCCTCTGTCCAGCCAGGCCACGCCTCAGCTCTCCTCGCGCACAGAGAACTATTGTCTTTAGCTTCCACTATTATGATGTCATGGTATGTCCTTCCTCAGAGAGCTGCTGTTGCTGTTGTTGTAAAACTCGAAAGACCATTATCCTCCTGTTTGAGACACAAACACAAAGTCTTACATACCTTGAACACTCTTGTGTGCGCACCTTTTCAGCCTTGCTTTACCTTGGTCTGGTTTGAATCCCATTTGCTTCTCATTTGCATGGCAGTTGATGCTCTTCTTGTATTGCTCCCGAAATTGGCAGCTCTTATGCAAATCATTCCGCCTCTTTCAGCCCCACCTGCCTGGGCTTTGATAATCAGTGAGGTGAAGATAAAGATTCTTGAATCCCTTTTTAACCCTACTTGTCTCCGGGGTATTTTGTTCATGATAAACACAATCAGCAACAGATAAGCTATTTACTTTAAGTATTAAAGGATAGACACAGAGACAGACTGTTGTTGTCCGTACATTGTAAGGGTATATTTTCATACTAAAGAGTCTATTGAGTATGGTGGTACTTTGACTTTCCATTTTGTGACAACGATATGTCAAAGTTTTACTCATTCTGTGAAACATCTTAACATCATGGTGGTGACCATGGGTAAAATGACAGCTAAAAATAAGCACCCTGGCACTGTGATAATGAACATGTTGCCATGCTAGCATTAGCATAATGCTCAAGTAGGCTAGTGCGTTATCAAGCAGAGTCTCACAAAGATGTTTATGACTGTAAACCATTAGTTCCTGTTATAAAGAAAGAAGCTACTACGTTTAATAATCTTAGCTATAATGTTTATGATATTGTGATGATGGGAGCCAAATTAAAACCAATTCAATGTGGTGAAATCAGGATTAGGGGCTTTAAGACAAACATGAGGTTTGATGCTTATACCAAAGCCCTACAACAGAAGTTACTATAATGAGTCGTTAATACTAAGATGAGCGAGTCTCAGCCCATGTTTGCTTAAGGTTTTGTGAGTCTTTTTTAAAGGCTCAAGCCATGCCAATTCAGCAAACAACCCCCGTCTAATGCCAAAGCTTTTTCTCTTTTTCACCTCTGCCTTAGAAGCAAATCTCCTGAGGGCGGCTCGCTGCCAGGGCTGATTTTAGGATCAGACCTTTAGGGGTGCTTCTATAGAAATTGTGACATGTAGAGTTCCCTGTGAGTCCACTGTTCTGTTACTTTTACTGACCAAAAACAACCCACTTTTTTCACCATTAACCTCAGGAAACATTTCATCTTGCTTCCTGACAGGGAATTATCATTTAGGAGTTAGTGTTTCACAACCTATTACCTGCGATGTCTGAAAATTGTCAGCCTACTCATTGAGGAAATGAGTTGGCTGGTGCTTAAGAATGTAGGCTTCACCTTATTATATTACATGTATACGCATTCTAATGTTTCGATGCTTTACAAACAACTTCAACAAAGTTCCCTGTCTGTGTCTGTGTCTGTGCAGACTTGCTGGTTCAATAGAGACTTTTTCTAGTTTAGCTCAAATTAGCTTCAATGTCAAATTAAGATATTTGCATTATGTCTGTCAAATTTCAAAAATCTGGTGGGGCTCATGCCCCTGTTATTGTTTTAGGGGTGCTGAGATGAAATTAAATGTTTTGTTAATTAATGTTTGTGAAAGAGGGGCAGATTATATAAGATTAATCTTCTTCCTGCTCCTTTTCATTCAAAATTTGAGATTTTATGTTTGTATTTAATTGTAATGTTTGTTTGAATTAAATAAAATTTACAAACAAACAAACAAACAAACAAACAAAAATTCAGAGTTTCTGAAGCACCCCTAATAAGGGTCTAAAATCGCCTATACTTGGTGCCATTAGTGTTTGGGTAAACTTTGTTAGAATCACCAGGCAATAAGTTAGATAAGACAGAGGGAGTAAGGTGGATAAGAGTGCATGTTAAAGTGCTGTTTGTCACTGGCAGTAATTATGGACAGAAAAGGTCATAGCTGTGCTTCCCTTTGGAGATTAGAACAGATAGCAGAGGTATGTGGAAGGGGCATTTAAGAGGACTTTATGTATTTCAAAACGCTTTCAATTCAACAATGTCTGCCGCCTCAGTCTCTCCACATACTCACACATCTGCAATTTTCCTATTTTGTATATTGTTGTACAGTTGCAAAGACTCTTAAAATGGTCAACTGACTTGTATAGCATTGTCCTTTTCTAGACTTTCTGACCACTCAGACCACTTCACGCTACATGCCACACTCACTCATCCATAACACATTCACTGACTGATTGAAGAGCCTGCAATGTAAAGTCCCCAACTGTCCAACAGTACTATTCCATTCATACACACTGGCTTTGCAGCATTTTTGGGTTTAGTATCTTGACATTTTCCAAGACCACTTTGACATGTGACTGTAGGATTGAACCCCAAACCTGCGTTTGAGAAATGACCGACTCTACCACGAGCTACATCCTCCAGTGGTGATTTTTCTATTGGATTTTTCAGCAATTGAAAGGACAAGGGATAATTACAATCTGGAGGGGTATCTGGAAGTTAAACATTTAATAAACTGTTAACAACAGATATGTCATTCACAGCAGCTAATGTAAGCATTCAACCGACTCCTGGCCAATATTATATTAGATAGTTAACTTAACATTCAGCAGCTTAACATGTTAGTTAGGAAATTAGGCCTTTTCTAGCATGTGTCTGTATCAAGTGGTATTTTTAAGTGTCATATGTGGTATCAGCAAATGTTAACTGTTGTCTTATGGTGGCTAATGAGTGAGCCAATATGCTTTCATTTGAAACATGGCCAATTGTTCCTTCAGATTTGTACTATCCTTTGATTGCTTTAGTTACTAATTAATCATGACACATTGACATCTTTGTAAGCTGGAACACAGCAGTAAAACTTAAAAAAAATCTTTAAAAAGTCCCACCAAGTGAATGTCAGAGAAAACGGTTGTTACGTCAATTAGGTTTATTGCGGGTTAACTCGAGCATTGTGACTGGAAGAGATCTGACTGGTGGTTTAGGGACACCAGAGGTCCCTGGTCTCCTCTAAATTGGGTTGGATGGCTAACTCCTTTCCTGGGACTTCCTCCCAGCATTAAGATGTTTGGGCAGAGAGGACATCACCAAATCTGTGAATTATAGTCACTAAGGAGAGAAGGAGACACAATGAGAAATACATCTCTCACCACCCATCACTTCTCTGCCATCCCCCCTCTATCCTCTCCACATCTCTATGTTGTTTCCTCTACTCTGTTATTATCATCCAGATCATTATCAGGCTCACTCTCCCCTCACTGCGATGGAGAGGAGGGCCTGCCGCCCACATGGCGTTGGTGAGAGATTTTTAACAGCGGCAGCTCAGAAGCAGGGGGGAGAAAAGAGAAGACAAGAGGCCCAATAAAGTCCATCTAAATATAGAGGCAGAAGGCCTCTTCCCCTTGTCCTTATAAAGAGCTGCTGGTGAATCCAGGACTATACTCATAGCTGTATAGAGAGCTGATCTCTCCCTCTAGGATCAGGAACAGAACTGCTGGTGCGTGGAAACACACATTCATGCACACAAACACAGTGCTTCATGAGACAGAGAGGACAGGCAGCTTAGTGAGTTTTTTCTTTACACGAGAGGGGAAATCATGTTTGGTGGAACATACTAAATTAGGAGAGGTTTGAGGAGACTCCACAAAGAAATGATGGGAGAAATAAGTGATGGGGGGAGGTTCCAAGTCTGAGAGTTCAAGACATTAGAGGAGATTAGGAAAGAAGATAAGGATGGATTTGTGGCCAAAAATATCTCAATAGATATTAAAGTGTAAAACAACAAATCTCAGCTGGCCTGCAAAGATCCCTCTTTTTAGCTCGGTTAATTCTCCACTCCACTCCAATCTTCACTCACTTTATAGTCGCCTTTTTTTTTCTGAAACCATACCTGTCTTACCTTTCTTTAAACTTGATTTGATTGTCACAATATCAATATAATAGCATGTTGTAAATTAAAAATGAAGCAGCCAGTTAGCCAAGCAAAGGCCTAGCTTGGCTAGCTTTGCCAGATTTATGCTTGGCTTGCAAAATCCACTTATAAGGATCTGTAAAGCTCTTTTTTATGGTTTAAAGACAAAAAGGGAATAGAAGATAAAAGAGAACAGAGAATGAGGAAGGATGACATGCAACAGAGGTCTCCAGTTTTATAACCTGTTCTCCATTCTTACCCCTATCAAACAGAGGCTCCCCTTCGGCTCGCTAATTAACATTTTGTGTATTTCTTTTATCATGTCATTATGTTTGGTGTTGTAATTACATGCATTAAGGAAGAACTCAAAGTTGTAAACTTTGAGTGGAAGATAAGAAGAAAGCAATTTATAAATGAAGTCAAATGTTGCTGACATTTATATAATTTATTCAGCAAATAAAAAAGTAAAGTGTTAAAAATGGCTAATCCCAACACAAAAGTAACAAACTTGCAAAAAGCTTGTAATTGATTTTAATAATAGGCCAGTTTCTGTCTTGTAATGAAGGGTGACAAGCCAAGTCAGAACAAGATGAAGTTTCTTCCCATTCTGTCAAAGATTCTGAATTCTAAATGCAACCTTTATGCCAGACACTTTCTTGGCCTGCTATTTTGTCTGTACCGGTTCTCAGAGAATAGAGTCAAGAAAAATCACCATGAAGTCACCACCCGCGGCCAGGATAAAGTTACCTGTAACACATCATCAGCTAAGTTCCCCTGTCGGAATTAGAGAAAATAAATGTTAATTGGAGACATTTATTGGTTTTATAAGCTTTGGACAGAGTCACGCTAGCTGTTTCAATCTATTTGCAGTCTTTGCGCTAAGCTAGTCTAACCACTTGCTCTCTGCAGCCTTATAGCAACAGGATTGACATTAAACAGCAAATAAGCAGAATTATTCATCATTAGTCCAAAAAAAGTCAATTACTTTCAAGATGTATTTTTGACCTCTTAATCTATCTAATGACACATCCTTTCCCTTTCAGAGTACCATCTTGTGCATGCAGCTGAACGATTTGTTCATTAGAGAGCTGTAATTGAAAAAGAAAACACATATCAATTGTGAATGTTAAAGTTGCAATCAACATCACAAAGGTGACCTCCTCAAAGGACTTTCCAACTCATGACATTTTCACATATCCAACAGCTGCGTCATTAAAGTGACTAATGTGATTTACTCATACATGCACTGTCGCTGTCTGTCTGACAGTTCTGTTTTCTGCAGTTGTTCAACCGCAACAGTTGCATAGTTCCATTAAATAAAACCACACTGTCTTTACAGGTCAGAATAGCACACATATGCACACAGAGGCCCAGATAAAATGTGTGTTACGCTCTGTGTGAAGCAAACAGGAGGTCATTTTCACAGCTGTCCTCCTATGCCAGCGGTGACAGCAAAAGTTCAGAAGTCAAACGGAGAAAAAAAAAGGTTAACTGTGTGTTTTAAAATCCTCTCTTACACCTGTTGCTTACCGACCCCTGCAGTGTGAATGTTTGTGGCCACACACTAAGACATTTGTGGACACATGTACACACACATTGAACAAGCACACGAGCACACAGTAGCTTAATCGAAGCTTACTTGGCTGAGACTGTGCTCTAAAGGCAAGCGCAGAAAACCTGAATCATAGCACAGACTCACACACTGAACATCAGCACGTGTTACATAAGAGCTCCTCTTCCACACAGACAACTCCACAGCACAGTCTGACAGAGTCAATGTCAAACTCTGCATGAAAGAGAAATAGGGATAATTCGTGCATGGCCTCTTGGTTGTTATGTGCAAAGCTGAAGTGGATCAATCTGTGTGTGTGTGTGTGTGTGTGTGTGTGTGTGTGTGTGTGTGTGTGTGTGTGTGTGTGTGTGTGTGTGTGTGTGTGTGTGTGTGTGTGTGTGCGTGTGTGTGCGTGTGTGTGTGCGTGTGCTTGACTGTCAGTTTGTGGTTGTAAAAGCCCCACAGAGAGAGGAAACTCAGCTGTCAGTAGTTGTCAGGCATTGGGCCTCTCTCTCTCTTTCTTTGCTGATCTTGTTGTGGTTAACCTCGCTCACCCCCACCCCCCCCCTCTCTTTTATTTTCTCCTTTCCAACTCTTCTGCCCCCCAACAGCGGCTTGCTGGGTTTGAGGTTGAGGTGGAGGCACTCGTTTGTACAAGCATGTTGGCCAGAGATAAGGAAATATGGGCCAGGACCAACAAACCTCCCTCGGGGCTGCATATGTAATACACACAGACAGACACACAAACGCGCAGCAAAGAAGTGTCTAGAATATTGTAGCCAAAGGTCAAGGCATTTATTTTCTTGTATGTCATTGATATTTTAAACTTTAACCTTTCCTCACCCCTGGATTTAACACTTGTTTATTGGTTGCCTCTGTCTCATCCTGCAACCTCTCTCTGCTTTTTCTACATTATTTGGGAGTGTCTTTGTCAACACTGAAAGACTGTTTTGGCATGAAGTATGTGAGGCTGAAATTGTCCATGGCACCTCAGTTAGGCTTGCTGTTGGGTTATGTTGTGTTGTGTTGTGTTGTGTGGGGGTGGGTTAGGTGCTGCTCTCAAGGAGCGTTGTGGTGCTATGGCTCATTATTACAGCACAATCTCGATGAAGCTCCCTGGGCTCTGCTTCAGCCAGACAAAGTAAGATCACATTAAAGAGTGAGAGACTTGGATTATTGGAAGGAAGACGCTTAGTGAAAGCAACTATTGCACACTTATATGAATTCAGAAAAAGGCGCACAAACAGACAGTTTAAGACATGAACTGTAGCCCAGATCTACATACAGTATGCCTTATTCAATGAGATCCACAAAACCACTTCGCTTGGCTCAAGAGGGAAACCTGTTCCAGCTGTAGTTTTATCTGTCCTTTTCAGTCTCACCAGCTAATTACACTCTCTTAACTCCCATTCACTTCGATAAACTCTGCCACAACTATTAGACCTGCATGGGGCTATCTTTGAGGGTGTGAGACTGGCATTTAGGGCCACCATCAGAGCAGCTGATAGGATACAGGCCTGCTGTTAGATAAGCAGTCTTTTCTGGCAGAGCCCTGAAAACTCACACTGATCCAGAAATATCCCGTCTATATCTTGCCAAACTCCCCCAGTTCTGGTTGTTCTATTTGGAGTAGGATTTTGCCCCTTGCCTGTAAAAATGTATAGGTATCATTAATTATATGTACAGTATGTAAGAGATAATTTCAGTCTATCTATTATCAGTATCTTATGGTGTAGTATGTTTTTGCACTCTGCTTTAACCTACAACCTTTGCCACAGTGATTGTGGTTCAGCAGAATGGGATACAGATTATTTTTCAACTCAGTATTGTTCTATTTTTTAATCAAAAGTCTGCATCCCTGATTTAGCCATGGTTAATTCTGCCATCTAAAACATCTCTGTCATGAGGAGACGTATGTATGTATGAATTCTTGGGCACTCATTTGACTGATGAAGTTGTTCAGCTTGTTCAAAGTTGGCAAACCTAAATCTCAGCTAATTTTTAAAGCATCTGCTAAACAAAGAAGTCAATGTTGGAACTTCTTCTATTTCAACCACCCCCCTCCTCCTACGCTTATTGTTGAGTAACTTTTGATGTCATCTATATCAGCTATACCTTCGACTGTCACATTCCTTGTTCCGTGGCAGCATCACAGGACGGGTTCATGTTTAATCACAGCAACACACATGCACACCAACAGAAATGGTTTGGGACTCCATAAGCGATTGTTGGTTTGTGCAACAATTCTCCTTTCACAGCTAATCTTCTTTGTTCTACTTAATTAATCTGAGAGGTATTACATAAACAATGTAAAAGCATAGGCAACACTGGAGAAACAACTGACAGTTTCGAAGGTGTGCGCACCCCCCTCCCCATCACATTGTTTTCATGGCTTACAATATAAAACTATCCTTGGCTGCCATTGTTGAGCGACTAGCTTGAACTTGTCTAAAACTTCTTTCACCACTCTGAGTGTACGTAGATAGGCAGGTCATCGTGTAATTGGACAGACTTATAACAAGCCTTTTTTCTTTTTTGTTTCTCGCATCATATTTATTTATTGCTGTTGGGCTGTAAAGAGATTTAACAAAAGATCACAACGAACAGCTTTAAATAAATTGGCAACCTTAACTTCATGCATTTTAATTGAATACACTGTGTAAGAGTAAATTAGCATGCATAAAAAACATTACCCTAACTTCAACATGACGTTAATGATTGATCACTACAAAGTATTTTCACAGGCTGAAGTTGTCATGCCATTCAGCACATTACTCTACATTCCCCTTAAGCTTCATACTCAAAACATGACTCTCTCCAGACCAGACCGTGTTATCTGAATGGGTTATTGGAATGAGAGTACCCACGGGAAAGAGCATGTGATGGGTGTCTGGGGTCTGGGTAAATATAGCTTGTATTTGAGGCCTATCTGACACTACAATGCCAACACTCCATGGACACAGATAGAGCCGCATGTGGGCCTGGAAACTGACACAGGACGATAGACAGGGTCAGTCAGGTGTGGTGGATGTTTGGCTTGGGTTTAATGGGACATTAAATAATACAGCACTTGCATGATGACTTGATAATGATCTACAGAAAACTATCTTTCACAGATTAAAGCTGTCTTCTGTTAGCTTCAGGTAGTACTGCAAGACTGACAACTTACATATAAACTAAATAAGAATGAATGTTTACATTAGTGTAACTGAGGACAACTCAGAGTTGTCTTAGAAGAGGCCATGAAAACAAGGCAGAGCTTAAAGTTGAGCTGATGTCTGATAAAGTGGGACTATTTTTATGATAGTTCTGAGGAATCCCTTGATGACAGAGTTGCAGGACAGAGCGAGAAGCGTGTGGAGAGTGAGATTTGACCGAACTCACTTTGTATGTGCATGTGAAAAAGAGACCAAGAGACCGAGAGAGAGAGAGAGAGAGAGAGAGAGAGAGAGAGAGAGAGAGAGAGAGAGAGAGAGAGAGAGAGAGAGAGAGAGACCTAATGATGACTCAGCATAACAAGGACCTGGGCCTGAGTGACCTCGTTCATCAAGCTGACACCCGGCTCTGTTTTTGCTCTGGTGTGACTCACAAGAAGAACATGAAAAGGAGGAAAAGATAAGAGAAATAGGGGGGAGAAAAAGAGAGAAACTATGGCATGCTGGGAGAAACAGGACCACAAGCCCTGATATGGGAACAAAAAGAAGGGATGTTAGCTGATGACATGACAAGCAGAAAAGTCGGGAAATGAATTTGTGAGTGCGACCACAAACAGAGAAAAGGGAGGTGAGATAGTGAAGGATAAACAGTGACAGAGTAATGAGAGGAGAGGGGGACCAGAGCTGCTGCGCCTCAGTAACAACCAGTAAACACAGCAACAGCAAGGACATCAGTTCTGTTAAACGCAGTGGTGTTTGGAAATCTCTGACATGATTCAGCTATAAAAACTACAGCATGTCTTTTGTGTTGTCATCTTTTACAGCATGTCCGAACACACTGGTATGGCTTCTATCAGGCGTTTAGTTTAAAGCTTTGCTCGTTTAGTTTAAAGCCATTTTTACGTTACAATTCAAATCCTGAACAAAAACATACTCTGCTGTCATCACTGGAAAACAAAAGGCAGAATATTTAACACATTCACTCACACTGACTCCGTTTCCATCTTTATGAATCGAAGTTAACTCATGAAACTCACTCGATGATGTCTTAAAGACTCCCAGAATAAGAGACAAGTGTTTTAAAAAAAACAAATTGAGTGAAGCTAAAACATGTAGACATTTACCACACAAAAAAAAAAAGACCATTATAAGAAGCTAAAACCATGACCAATTGGATGAAAATATCATGTACAATATTTTGGTGTATTGGTGTAGTACTTCCTAACAAATGTGGGCATGCTTACAAGCTTAAATAACCCAGAGAACATGCTACAACATTAATATAAGATAAACAAGAGCATGTTGGGGTTTGTCTTAGTGAACCTGTTAACATGTCGCAATTTGCACAAAGCATTTCTGTGCCTCGATATGATTCACAGAGCTGCTTGAATGTCTCCAAACTTCATGGGAGTTACTTTATTGTGGGTACACCTTTAAAGATTTTGGATCAAAATCTAGCTATCAGGCATCAGAATAAAAACTATCATGTGAACTGAACATCACTTAATACTAGCTTAAAGGGCTGGGTGTGTGTGTAATTAAGGATTTCATGAGAAAAGATTTCATGAGTAAAGACGGTCTAATTGGATTGTAATCGAGACAAGAACCACAAAAAAACATTTATTAAACTCAAGGCCACATCGTAGATCATTACTGAGGGGATGAATTACATCCTGGGTGAGGACAAAAAGATAATGGGTGTGTTTTTGTTTCTAACAACCTTGCCTGTTTTTTGTCTCGGGGCCTTTGAGGGGTTTAGAAGTGACACATCTTGTAAAGTAGCTGATGTAAGCACAAACATGTAGAGACGCTGCTGGGAAACAGAACTAGCTGAGCTTGTTTAGCAGCGTGAAAAAAACTGTTACTTGTTGCTCTGGTTTAAAGAGGCCTCAAATCCACTTTCTGACAAACGTCATGTTTTTTTTCTTCCAGACAGCTCGTGAAAAGAATGATAGCAAGCATGGAGGCCTTAGGGAACACCCTGCACCCCTGGCAGGTGGTGGTGTTGTGGCTTGATAAAAGTCTGGCCCCCCCCCCCCCCGTACAGGATCTAACAGCACACACAACTTTGATAACAAGTACGCACACATTTCACCGCACTCTCTGACCCCAAAGTATCATCACAGCAGGATCTGCCTTTAAGATAAATAAAGTTGTAATGCAAACACACACTGTACACAAATTATTTACATGTTGGTGTTTTAAACTCGGTGAAAGGCAGAGTTAAAAAAAAACTCTTTGTGACTCATTGTGCTTATGTTTTAAAATCAAACAAAGTCTGGAGAAATCTTCAATTACAAAGTCTTTATTTTTTATTTTTTTTTACGTATGGCTTCTTTGAAGGGACTGTAAAAGACGTTTCTATTGAAAAAAAAAACTAGAATTTCTGATCCAACCGGTCAAAGATTCTACAAACAAGTATCGACTGAAGTTGCTGTGCACCAAGTCCACTGACATGGCAACAAAATGAATACAACACCTGTGAATCTGCAGGAATGCCTCTGCAGGTTTAACGACATCAGTTACACAACTAGAGTCAGAGTAACAAAAAAAAAAAAGCTATTTTAACTTAGTACCTCATATAAATACCTAAATATAAATATTGTAAATGTACTTGATGACATAAAACATTTGCTGTACATGAATGTCCTTTCGGGCAGTTTGTGAAAATCTCAGTGAGAAAAAGAGAAAACAAAAATACACTGGTGTTTGAGCTCAGTGTCAGCTACCTTATAACATCTATACACAGCGCTCCTGGTCCCCATCGCCCACATACTGCATGTGATTATCTACATCCATTTGAAATTCTAAAGACCCAAGTGAGCCAGATAAAGTCACCGACAGCTGAAAGGTCAGTTATGTAGGACTGTCTGCACTTGGTTCTGTGGTGGGGAGAGCACATACAAAAATCAGGATATTCAAAAAGAAGTTTCTTTTTTTTTAAGGCCTCTTTAATTAAAAAGAATTTCTAAAAAAAAATGTGTAGTCCTGACACCACAGTCGTAAATCCTTGAGGTGAAATCTTTTGTTGTCCTGTGTGGAACTGAGAGCTGCAGGTTTGTTCACACTGAATGCTCTACCTCACTGGGGATGGCAGCAGGATGGAGGGACCACAGAGAGGCTAAGAGGCTTGCTTTCTGCCTCTCCAGATCACCAACCTGTCTTCCCCCTGAACCCCATCTCCAACTCCGACCCCCAGCGTCCTAAAGCAGCAGTTCCCTTCAACCCCGACTCTGGAGGCAGCAGGAAAGAGGAGTTACATGTCCCACAAACCTCTCAATGTACCTTGGACACACATAACTTCCACTGATTGAGCCAACAACATAGTAACATTGATAATAATGGCATACAAACAAACATTGACAATGACATTAATATAATAATAAAGGACGATAGAAATAATACAAATAATAATAATAAAAAATGAAGTGTCAGCTTCTGGAAGCCCTTGGAAGCGACAACATACTTTATGCTGCTTAGCTTCCCCACCTGAACCAAAACAGTCTACCAACCCCTCCCACCCCCTTTTTTCTTTTAACCCATTTACCCATGAGCAAAGGGCTCATCCAGATCGCATAGTGCAATAGTCCCACCCGTCTTCCTGAAAGCCCCTACTAAATATAGCTGGGGGACTCCATAGGGTGTTTGCCATCCTCTGTCCAAAGGTCCGAAACCAATACCCCTTCCTCCTCCTCCTACTCCTGCACCGCTCCTTCTACTCTGCTTCCTTCCCCGGCTCACTGCATGCGGTCCGGTTGGATGTGCTGCTGCTGGGCGTAGTGCAGGAAGGCTGGGCCAGGTCCAGTGGCGGAGGAGAGGCTAGGATGGACGGTGGACGGAGCTGTGGCGGCGGCGGCTTGGCCAGCGTTGGCTGTGGGGCTGGTGGCGTAGCTGTAGCCCAGGAAGCCGGCTGGGGAGGCAGCATACGGGTACTGCTGCTCAAAGGCTGCCTGGGCGTACTGAGTGTAGGCTGCGCTGTAGTCTAGGTAGGGGCTGGTGCTGACAGAGGTGGAAACCTGAGTGGGTAGGACCAAGCTTGGCTGCACAAAGGCTTGTGGGTAGACGTATGGCTGGGCCATCCTGCACAGACACAAAGACCAAACAGGGGGGTTATTACAGAGAAATCTAGTCTGGCTTCCATTGTTTATATTTCTCCCAGGGGACGAGCCTGTTGGAAGTATAAACTCTCTGTAGGTGTTCTGAACTGAAGACAGCTCTTACGCCGATATCCACTGTTATTAAAGATAAAGTAGACATGAGGTAGAGAAGGTTAGGCAGCGAAGGTGACTCAACACTCCGTCTGTTTCAGTTAGTAAAACCTACAAAACCTGTTAAGTAGGGCCTCCTGAGGTAGAAGGGCAGGGAGGAGTTGAGTGGGGGGGGGGATAGAGTCAGCCGTTACTGGCAGGTTTTCAAGCTCAGGCATCAGCAGAGTGTTTTAACAGCTGCTGCTCTTCACTTGCCACACACACACACACACACACACACACACACACACAAACACACACACCAAAATCAGCCGAAAAAGGGAACTGCATAAAAGCTGTACAGAAGTTGCAGTCTGCTACTTCTCACTTGGTATGTAAATCTCACACAGACCATCACAGGTGATGATGCTCGCTTTGGGGGTTAATGGTGGCGGGGGAGCTCATCAGGGCTGGATGCCAGGCTCTGCCAGGACTCAGGAGGTCGGCACTGAAGCTGATTAGAGTTGTTGAGGTCTGGGGACTGCACCGTCTCTCCTCTTTCTGTCTCTGCTTTGCCACTTTAGTCGCAGAGGAAAGGAACATGGACTGGGCTTTAGGAGTCTATTTTCAGTCAGTACTTGAAGTATCTCTCCTGGGTTTGTCGTCTTTAGGGAGAGACGGTTGTGGCAGAAAGGTAAAGAACCTCTTCTTTTATTAAAGGACGATGTAAATAACACTTTTGTTAGGAGCTTTTGTCTTTGTTACTACATTTTTGGTAGAAAACTTCTGAAGACATGCACCCTGAGATAAAGACTAAAAAGTCAAAACAAATGTCATGTCATGTTTTCTAAGAATTTAATCCAGGAAAAAAAGGCCAATCAGAAATGAGAAGCAGCCATGAGGTCAACACAGCAGAAGAGGAAAGCATGCATGGATAGGGTAGTCATCACACTCTCCAACACACACACACACACACACACACACACACCCTCACATATCCCCCTGCCCACTCCCCTCTCCTCCTCACCCACCCACCCACACACACACACCAATTACCACTGCAAACCCCAAACCATGCCATAATAGGGAAAGAGTCACACCACAATCAGCATAACCTCTTCAGTTCATATCACACAAAAGGGGAAAGATAAAAAAAAAAAGGCACTCCAATCCATCACAGCACACCGCACTGCACTCTCAAGCCATCACTGGCACCTTGTGAGAGGGGCTGGCTGAGGGTGGGAGGGGGAGGCTGGGCAGATATGTCTGTCAAACACTCCTCTGGACTAGTCCTGTACTGTGGGCATCTTCTGATCCTCTGCTGGTACCACGGTCAGCTGACAGCACACAGCAACCATGGCAGAAGGTTGAATAGGAGGGAAGTGATTATTTTCAACAATAACATTAAAGTCTTGTTGTTTAATCAAATATTGGTTTTAACCAGGAAGCATTGGGGTACAGATATAAGTCATCTCAATGTTAAAAAGTTGTTTATGCAAATCTGTCAAATTGAGAATAAAAAAAAAGGAAACCTCCATCTAGGATAAAACATTACAAACAAATCTGAGGACAACATAAGTAAAAAAAAAACCTGCATGTAATGATTTATTGCACCATAGGGATACTATGTCAAACTACAGTGTGGAAGAAAGATACTGAGGCATCTGGTGAGAGAAGGGAAAAAAATGATAGCCATAAAAGAAGACAACGGCAGCATGTAACGAGTAGGCATAAGCAAATGAATGTAACCCCCACCCATGGGCGCAAGCTACACTCTCAGTGCTATTGAGCTACTCACAAAGAGGCATTCAGTTTCACACACAGCTTTCAAACATGACCATACATTAATGCTGTGGGGCATATGTGCTCTCACTCGCATCACGTATAATGAGCCTGCCTTCTCCTTGGCCTTGGCAGTGTGTCGCCACGGGCTGTTTGCCGTAATCTCAGTTTACAATCAAGTGACCTTATGTACAGTGGAATAGAAAATAATGTAAAATAATAGAAGCCTAAAGGGAGAGACAAAGCACTCCTGTACTTTATCTTCGGTATGTGCAGAGATGGAGATTTTAGACTGAGGAGGACCCAAGTGAAGTTAGGGATGGTAGCAAGCTCCCGGGGGCCACAGAGATGCCAAGTGGATTGTGGGACAGTGGCAAGGGAATGTGGATGACGGCCAGAAGATCATAGGTCAGCTGGTTTTGTGCTGACGGCCAGTCTGTGTGGGTTTGACATAGTGCCACTCTGCGGATGGCAGGCCTGGACTAGAGAGGCAAGCTCACTAGAAAAAGATTTAATGAACATAAACACGACAAAAACAGGGCAAAGTAATCATGGACATGAAGGCCTCTTAATGAGCTCATGTGAAAAGCCTGGGCGATATCACACCGAGCAGCTAAATATTTCCACAGGATAACACGAATGACCTTCAGCACATGACTCACAGCAACACAAAGTGTGAAAACAGATGGGTCTGGACCGGGTGGGGGGAATTAAACAACACCTCACAATAACCTGTGAGAAGGCTTCATATTCCTTCCTTTCTTCTTTGTTAGAGGGGATTGTGAAAAGTCTTTGATAGCAGGAGGGCAAAGGGTGTTTTGTTTGGCACCTGTAGAGGTGTGTTTCCTTGGGAGCACACAGCCTCATTAAGCATTAGTCCCAGAATACGACTCCAGATACCCTCCCCCCTCAATCTCCTCTTTAACCCCCCACTGCCCCCCCTCTTGGTGTCACAGAGGTGTCAGTTTTCAGCGTCTCTATCTATCTGACAAGCTGGTAGTGGCACCACATTAATGGTAGAATTTTAAGTGGACGCCAGTGATAAAAGCAATTAAAAGGGAAACATGTGATATGGGGAAAGCACAGGGAATTAGATGTAGAGGAGGAGGTGATGCATGAGAGGAGATGAATCTGCAAGCTCAATGAAAACTCCCCCCTCCCCATCAAAACATTGTCCTGGCCTCAGTGACCCCTCTGGGCCTTACAGCATCTGCTGACCACAGCTTTGCACACAGACACCGCAGTAAGCCCAAACCAGAGTACCACAGTTACACGCTACACCCCAACACTGCTTCAAAATCCTACTTCAGATACTGTCCTTACACCATATGTTGTCGAAGGGGTCTGGGGGGGGGAGCAGAGGGGCTTGAAAGAAAAGCCACTTGTGCCCTCTGCATCTTAAGGGAGGCCTGCGTCTGTCACCGAGCATACAGAGGAAACCCAGAGGCAGGCAGACAGGTGCTCCTTGCGCCTCTCTACGTCTCTAGGGTGGTGGTCATGGGAGATTAAGGGGGTGTATAGAGCTGTAACATGAGCCAGCACCTGTCGGGCAAAATTCTCAAAGCAGCACTGTGCTCCACATTTTAGACCCTTAGGGTTTTCTGTGCCATCCATGCTCAGTGTGGTAGAAGGAGCACAGATCAGGGAGGGACTTTCCAATGTCCTCTTAAGGTCTTGGAACATGATGGGACATGTCCCTAGTGGACCATGTGATTTCTCATTCAGACACAGTAAGAAGTTACAGGGAAGTATGGCTGGTGTATAAATCTTATAACATCCAAAAACACCAAATATTTCTTATTTTACCCATGTCCCTGTGGAGTGCCCTGGGATTTCCACAAAGCTCTAAATATCCACATGCTCTGAAATCTTAAACTTTATGGGACAACTAGGGGGTAGTTCATTGAATATTAACCCGGCAATAATGCATCACTCATCCTTTAGTTCATGGTTACTCATTACAATTTCCTTAGTCACGTTTATAATATAAAAACATCACTTTTTTCTGATTGTGCAGGACTCAGAATAACTTTTACAAGTATCTGATTATCAAAATATTTGTTGATCATATTTGTGACTGTCGATCAAACAACAAACCATTTGTTGACATACTTGTCAGGTTGGTAAAGACATACTGTTGTTTATTAGTTTGTAACTCTAACAGCACTTTGTGTCTGCACACATAACCTTTTCTTTCTAACTTTAACTCGAGTTTTAATCTTGCACACAGATCTATGGTTTATGTGTGTCTGAATGGTGGTGAGGGGTGATCTGAGGGAGCTGCAGGGGGTGAGGAGAGTCATTACTGCAGTGAAACGCTCATTAGCTGCTCGACAGACCATGGCTCCTAGACGCTATCCAGGCTGTTTCTACAACACAGCCACTTCGGAGAAGCTTTCTCAGTGACAGAGCCCACTCTGGCAGGTTAACAAGAGGAGAGGCTCCTGACAGAGGCCGAAAAAAGTGAGTCACACAATCACTTCTGGAATGCCCTTCTATTACCACAGACGTGTGAAACATCTCCCAGCCCTACAGAACTCAGATATGCTAATAGACTACTTCTGGAGTTGCATGTGGACACAGAAACTGACATGTACTTTCCAGAGGCCTTGTTTGTCAAAGGAATAGTAGCCTGGTGGCATCCCACAGAGAGAAATACAAGAGAATACAACAAGCGCCCACTCCCGCTCACTTACCCATACTGCCTCTGGATGAGTGCTGGGTGAATGGGCTGCACTCCGATGGATATGCCTGCAAGATAGGAGGCCGGCTGTCAGACACACACATTTGCATTTACAGAGGAGGACCAGAGAACAATACACAGTGAGCACGGAGAGACAGAGGCAGGGTCTGTTTCAATCCTAACTCGGATGGAAAAACACTTACAAATGCTCAAAAAGAAACAGAAAAACACGTCTGTTTTTAAGGAAATGAACATCAATTTGTATGTAAAATAAAATTAGACAAATGTGGATGGTATGGATGTTCTAACTGAACTAAAACTGACTGTGACATACACTTAATGGTGGTGAAATGTCTTTTTAACCCATCAGGTGACAGAACAGCTCAACCAATAGTTCATAGGAACGATGTCTCAGCTTTCCCAAACAAACAAACAAACAAACAAACAAACAAACAAACACATATTAGATGATATAACGATTGCTGGGTAGGAAGGAAGCACATTGAACACATACACAGTAGATCTCACCTGTCTGTATGCTGCGGGGTTTAGCCCCCAGGTAGGCCAGGTTCACGTTTGCTTTCCTGCCATCGATTATGGGGTTGGGATCCTTGCATGCTCTCTCTGCTGCTCCTCTGTCTGTCATTGTTACCTGGTGATAAAAATCAGAATTGTCAACAAGGTCTCACAGAAAACAACATTAAATCACACAAAACAAACAAAGAGCTTTGCATTGCGCCCCAGCTGGTTACAAATTAAACACTCAATAAAAAAAACAAAAAAAACACTTGAACAGCATAAAAAAGGGACTTGGTCTCATCATAAAATCCTGCCTACAGGCTTTCCGCTGTTGAGATTCAATGTCTCTGAATTCGAAAGGAAACTACAAACAAAGCACAATGATAAGCTTTGAAAACTGCCCACAGCAGCAGCAACTGGCCACTTGACTGCCACTCAGCTCCGCTCAGTGCTGAAATATGGATCTGGGAAGAGCAACAAGGAGCTTATCCAATTAGGAGCTAAATATTAAGGAGATTGGTATTAGTCCACCCCTCCTCTCTCCCTCCTGGCATTAGACGAGCCCTTCTGTTTTGATTGCCACATTTTGCCAACTCAGAGGGTTCAGCCACCTCCGTGTGTGGACTGAGTAGTGAATGTAGGCCACGGCTTGCATTGTTAAAGAGGACGTTTTTTAAAAGCAGTGTGCCTCTCAATAGTGGAAGGATCCAGAACAAAGCCCACTCCAGGGCCTGTGTTGTGAACACACAGGAAGGAACGAGACTACTGTGTTTACACTGGAAAGAGCTTGCTGTGTGTGCGCGCGCGTGTGTGTGTGTGTGTGTGTGTGTGTGTGTGTGTGTGTGTGTGTGTGTGTGTGTGTGTGTGTGTGTGTGTGTTTGTGGTGGTGGTGGTGGAGAGGGGGGGGGGGGGGGGGGGGTGTTCTACTAATCCACCTCTGAAGTGTGTTCAGAAAAAGGTGTGCTCAGCTTCGGGGCGCCTCCCTCCCCTCCTGCTGCCAGCTACCTTTCCAACTGAAACGCGCTGAAAACACTGAAACAGAATTATCAGGTTGCCTCACGCCACAGAAAATGTATGCCTTTTTTTTCCCGGGCAGCACCCACATCGGCCTGAGCCTGTTTAACCTGAAACACAAGACTCAATAAGCAGCCGTTTGATTCCAGCTAGACTAACAGGACCACTTTCCTCAGAGTTAAGGAGCTGATGTGTAAACAGAGAGAGCAATTGTCTTCAAATTCTGGCTTTAGAAGTAAACATGCACACATAACAGTTTTCCATTCCTTCTTTGGCCCGACAGTACATTAGTGCTGATATGTCTTCCCAAGGTTCTCGTAAATATTTGCATTTCTTGTTCTGCTTCTGTGTTTTGTGTCAAAGAGAGAAGGAATATCTTTATCTGCCTGAAACAGGAACAGTTTTTCATTCACCTAACTTGAAGGGAGAGTGGCTAAAGGTTGGATTTATGTACTAGTAAACAGTATCTTTTCCCCTGTGTTACACCCTTACCTGAGTAAGCTTTGTAAGTAAGTTTATGTTTCATGAACATCAAAGTATTGAATAAGGCTTGGCCCATCCTAAGTCTAAACATGATAGAATCAGAGAGGGGATTTAACATGAACTTGTAGAAGGCTATAAGACAGAGCCAGTTGGTTGATGCTGGAATTTCTCTAAGCAGCCAAGATGTGATGCAAATCATGTGCTACAGCCGAATGCTCCGGTCTCTGACAATGGAGGGCCGGGTGTGCAAGGTCAACCACCCCACTGCTAAAAAATAACCATATAAAGCAAGCTAGGAGTGCAGACTCCCTCTCTCTGTCTCTCTCATAAACACAGACTCTTCCAAAGCCATAAGCTGGGACTGCTCAAGGGGGGTTCATTTGGGGGTCTGGACATCATGGACATATGCTGAAATATAATCTTCTTAGTTACCCATCAACCTGTGTGATCCCTCATTCTCATTAAGCTAAAATAACTGGCAGCCAGGCGAAAAAAAAGGAGATACTGTGCAAGTATGCATGTCAGCTTCGGTGGGGGTGAATAACCTTTGACACATATCAGAGAGTATAAATGACTAGTAAGAATTAGTCATATTTGATTTCCCATAAGAGGAGAGGGGGGAGAGGCACTCGCACACAAAAGGACAATCTTATGCAGACACTAAAAACAAGCATTTTAAAATGACAGGGTCCAGGAAATAAACAACATAGCAGCATTACAGTAGACAGCTAGTCTATAGTGAGGGTCGATAGTGTTTAAAAGTTGTAAACGAGAGATTGGCGTATGTCTTGTAGGTTTATGGCTGTCCTGTATGTACTCACAAAGCCGTATCCTCTGGATTTACCGGTCTGTCTGTCCGTGATCACAACAGCCTCGTCAATGTCCCCGAAGGCCTCGAAGTATTTTCTGAGTGAGGCATCATTCGTGTGGTACGGCAACCCACCGACAAAGATTTTGGTAAAAGTTGTGTCTTTTTGCAGCGAGGTTGGATGCATGACGTCCAGGGCTCCGTTCATGACCTGATGTAGAAGCATTGGGCAGCCGGAGTACACTGAAATGTTTCTAAGCGTTTCTACAACGTCCCAGCATCAGTAAAACTCAACTTTAAATCGCTCTATTTTGTGTTGTAGTTTCCCTCCCGTGTTATCCTTCGCGTGAAATACGGAGCAACCAGATGTCAACTGCGGTTCACACCGAGGAAACTCCTCCACACCGGTTGCTTCTTTGACGCCGATAGAAAATGTGCCGGTAGGTTTTATATGCCACGGCTGGGTCCACGCCCACAAATAACGTTTGACCAATCAGCCTATCCACTGAGTGCCAACTTGGGCAGCAGCACCACCCATTGGTCCGCCTCCCCCGGCGCTGCACCTGCTTTTGTCCTTTACAGCACAAAGAAATAGCCTACTGTACGACAGGAAAGCGCGGTTCCGACCGCCACATGGTGCTGTGTGCTACTGTAATGAGGAAGTAATTGTCACGACTCTCTCGCCTAAATCCCCTTTGCAAGCATTCATTTTCTCCAGTTGAAGTATGCTCATTTTACCGTGGCCTGACTTCATAATCTTTAGAGTGCACATTAATGCTTTACAGAAAGCAACAGATAAATAAAGTTGTACCCCATACAGCAGCTGGCTCAAAGTGACAGCTGTAACTTTGTTTAAAAGCTTCCAGTAGTGTACAGCCTCACTTATGATCCGTTCATGCTAGGTTTAAACTTCACTTTAATCATTTCCTAATACTTTTACATCTCTAGGGCAATCAAGCCACCGTTACTGTTATATGGTTATCTGAATGTATTTATTTTACAACATGTAATTAGATTTTAAAAAAAGTGATTACCATACATTTGAGCTGGTCTGAACAGTTTCACTACTTTTAGCGAGGCAATATTAAAGTTCTTCACCAGGCATACAAATCTGTCTTTTTCTGGTTGAAGTACTTTACTTAAACTAAATTTCTCCACACATTAAACATGTCATCTCTCTTCATTTCCTAATCATAAAAGCATGTGCACATTTTGTAGAAGAAGAGAGTATGCAGAACAATAGGGTGTAAAAGATTGCCTTCAGTGTTCAGTGTATGTCCCTACATGCTACCAACCTCTTTACAAAGGAAGATCTGAGTGTCACAAGCAACAGGTCAATCCCATAAGTTAAAGGTTTCTTATTGCTCGTCTGTCCATGCAAGTCTGCTGGGGTCTACAAACTACAACACAAAATAGAGCGATTTAAAGTTGAGTTTTAGATCACTGGTTTCTATGTCACCCCTCGAAAGCTTAGAGGAGCCGCTGAGCTGTGGCTGCAGTGTTACCTTCCCGCCCCCGGTGCCTTGGAGTTCCACTGCTAAGTATCAAGGGTCAGGCTAACAGTGAGGTGATACTCTAATGACCTCAATAAAAAGGCTTTTAATTCACACCCTGTCCTCTATGGACTGGTTCACCTTTCACACATGGCCTTTGTAGCTGTCCATGTCACCTCATTCATATCCTCTTGGTAAAGCCCACCCATTTCCAGCTGTGTGTTCCTGTCAAAATGACTTGGATGAAGAACCCCACTCTCCTGCTTTGATCTCATTTTGCCTGCTCGGCCCTGACTTCAGTACAGGTAGCTTCTGGGGTAAAAAGACACCAAAAGAGAAAATACTCCACCTGCTGGCTGATTTGCATTCAAACAAGCAGACAGACGGGGTCATATGATACAGAAGTTGTCTGGAGTTTATGTCAGAGACTCATATGTTGAGTTTTACAGCTGAAATATTAGAGTGGTCAAGTTCATTGTTTGCATGCACAATACCTTCAAATAAATCCTTAGCAACATGTAAACAGCAAACACATTCGATGATCTCTTTACCTACTTACCCCCTGGAGTTGGAATTACCTTGTTGAAATCTAACATTATGCACTTCTTATTTATTTTACATCCCAGTCTTATTTATTGACCTAAACCACAGAGTGACAACATCATAAGAGAATCAAGAGTCTTTGGAAAGCTGTAAAAAAAATGAGGAACTGGACACATTTAAAAAACAACAAAGAAACATCGAGGTGAATGAAAAAGAAAGCCCTCCCATTCTATGATGACCTCTGCGACCAATTGTCACACAGCTGTCATCAATGCCAGGTTTGGTAGACCCCTCTGATTGGTCCATGCACAGTACGCAGCAGCGCGGCATTGGTCCAGGTGTTTGTCGAAAGGAAGGAGTCTGTCCCGAGCGTATACACACACTAAAGCAGCAGGTCTTCCGCATTTCCCCCCAAGAGATGCAACTTGGCACGATGAATCTACAGACAAGAGGAAGCAGTCGGTCACAAAGGACATTTTTACAGTGTTTTGTTTTGTTTATTTCTGAAAAGGAGTGTCGTGTGGCCCCTCCTGCGCAGAATAAACAGTACAGTATCACTCTAGAGCAAAGTAAAATCATCCCTCGCTGATCATGTTTAATGATTTACTCTTAATTATTGGTTACATATGTTTCTTGAATTGTTTCATAGTTCTGTCCATACATCCAGTAGTAACAATCTTTAAATACATTCTTATCTCGTCTAATACACTCTAATGCTTTACTTCTTTCAAGCTAAAAGCTACAGCCAGCGGGCTTCTTCCTACAGGGCCTTTCAGCAGAAACCATAGAGGCCTTTGAAATAAGACTCAGGTCAGTACAGCACTATTCCCTTACAGAATAGCTACTCGAGCAGTAAACAGCAACACTGAAATCTGAATCATAAATATATTCTATGCCCTCATCCATGCACACCAGTGTTCATGGGGTTTAAGGCCCCAGTGCGAGTCATAAGAGCATTGAGCATTGTGCAGCCCCCGTCCGGTGACCGTGATCTCCAGGTTTAGAAATAGTGACTGCCCTTCTCTCACCATTTCTTGTTCCGAGGCTTCAGCTCCTCTGCAGCGTTCCTCAGGAAGATGTAGTTCTTTTTCTGGGGGTTGTAGTACTCATGGCCCTGAGGGACAGCACAATATAACAAAAACATGAGTGAAGGCCAGTCTAAGATCTATGTAGACAGCATGTAGAAAACTGGACACCTACCTTCGACCAGTCGTAACTAGAAGCATACGCAAAGATGTTGCCATTGCTGTTGAAGCAGCAAGCAGTAATGGGCTGGTCAAGCTGCTCTGAGGTCTTCAACTTGGTACGGGCATCTTTGTCCCAGAAGCTGAAGCGCCCGTCTGAGCCTACAGTAGCCAGTGTGCCATGGACAGGATGGAAGGAAATGGCATTCACCTGATGAGATAGAAAGGAAACTAGTAGGTTAAACAAGTGGAAACAGAATGACAAGACTGGTTAACTGGTTTATATTAATTTAGTGTAATGGCTGGATCCACAGACTGATTCAAATTTGCCTTCTCTGTTCCACTATCCCTCTGTATTGTCTGTAATATTTCATGTTTCTAAATGAATTCTTCGATTGAGGTACATCCAAAAGGCGGCTGCACTCTGACTTTTGGGTGACGCCTCATTTGGCCAATTACAACCTTCCCTTCACTATTCCCAGCCTATAATAGCCAATAAGAGCACGAGTTGAAAAAAGGGAGCCTGCCCTGTTCTGATATGTGTATACCTGTGTTTTGAATTTCCCTCAGGATCAATAAAGTATCATTTTTCAATCTACCTGGCCAATTGCACGCGACTGTGCAGATGACTGACTTTTCTTATTATTTCTTGGTTGTATTGTTTTCACCGTTTTGTTTTTATTCTTTTAGAAGCATCTGAGTACTCAGAAAAGCGCGATAAAAATATAATGTATTAATATTATTATTTCTTGTAGCCAATGAAATTCTAAACATGTGGATATGCTGCGTCTTTGGTTATTTCTGCGATTTTTACCGCAAGGAATCTCCCCCAATTAGAGAACATTTTACTTGCGCATCAAACATTCTTGTAAATGTCCCAGTGTGAACACAGACCAGACTTGAGGTAAATATGCAACAATGTAACAAATTGGTCCATGATTTGGACCAGAGCAGACAAACTATATGTGTGAAAACGCCCTAAGAAAGCAAATGACATTAATACATCGTCATTTAGGCATTGATATGATTTTAGACACACATTGAACACTATTAACAGACATGATTCACTTTAAATATAACATGTACAAAGAATAGCGCTGGTGGTTAGTTACAGTTAAAAGGCACTTCACTTAGTATTACCACATCGACCTTTTCTTCCCATGACAAGCAAAATGCTGCCTGTTACAGAGGTCCATTAAAACACTCTTGATAATAAACTCCACTAAGTGGTATCATTTGCTCATTTCACATGAAATTATGCTAAGTAAATCCTTTTTAAGGGCACCAAGCGTCAGAACAACTTACAGCATAGATGTCCTGTGGAGTGGCTGTGTTTGTTCCATTGGACCTGTGGCACTTAAAGGTGAAGTTGTCTTTGGCTCTGAAAGTGACAAATGAAGAAATTCAGGCTTTGAACATCAAAAGCAGTGAAATGTTTTAAATAAATAAATAATAATTACGTCAACGTTTTCCTCTTACTGCATTCAAGAAATATGCGTGGCATGGAAAAAAAGATCTTCAAGACACTCACGGGTTTGGAGGGTTGATATAGTGGATGGCCACTCGGCCCTCAATGCTTCCCAGCGCAAAGCCCGTTGGCTTGTTCTGCTTGTCCTTGAATATGGCAACACAGCGGTGCTGCAGGACCAGAGCAGTAGAGTACATTAGAACATGTCCATACACCACACTTTATATTAAGTCAAAAGAAAAGATTGTTGAAGACATTCACCTGATGTTTGAGAGGAGAGTCTATTCTGCGAAACTCAGAGGGCTGGTTCTCCAACTGGTAAACTATCAGGCCTCTCTCAGCTGTAGCAACCACAGCCATGGGGTATACCTACATTTAAGAGCAAGTGGGGTTAAAAAAAAATTCTACAAAAGAAAATCCACACGATTAATTACTCAGCAAGTATCAAAACTACTGTCATCCAGCTTACAACATCTGCACAGTAGCTTCTCTCTGGCATCTGCAGAGACATCATGGGATTGGGAGAGCGGGTGTCCCAGAACTGAAAAGAAAGAATAAAATAAAGCGGTCATGTTTCTCTGTGCAGCATAAAAAAAACACCCACAATGTTTGATATGCCAGTCTCTCTCTCACAGCTCTTTTAGGGTTATCATTACGACTACAATAAGTCTGTGTGATTACATAACTAAAAGAAATGTGTGTGTGTGTGTCCATTAGATAATTAAAATTAATATACCAGAAAGCTGTTTTGAAAGTATAATAACCCACATAGTTTAGTCTTTTGGCCCCACTTAAGACTACAGCACTGTGAAAAACACGAGCTTCCATTGTATAATCAAATGTTTGAGCACATACTGCCAGTAGTTTATATATTAACATTTAACAAACAACTACTACCAAAAAAAACAACTTAATTCACACCTTAAAACATATCCAGAGGTGTCAAATCATAACTCAGAGTATAATAAGAATGTGTGCTGTGTTGTGGCAGCTGCTAAGTTTTCAACTCGTTGAAAAATCGTCTTGTGACCCTTAAGGCAAAGACTAAATGTCCGTATTTGAAGGGACTGTCAGATGTGTTGAAATGGCTGTTGTACCTTCAGTGTTTTGTCCCAGCTGCCAGTCATGATACAGCTGTAGTTTGGGGCTTTTATCCAGTGGATTGATTTAATCGGACCTTCGTGCTGTGAAGAAAAATGGGGAGAAATTTTAGTTTTGCTAGTTCTTCCTTATTGACACAACGTTTATCTGGGCGCTCCCATCTAACCTGTGCAATCTGCATTGCTTGATTGCTGTTAAGATCCCACATCTTGGCTGTTTTGTCACAGGAAGCAGTGAAGACTTTACTCCCATCCTGGTTAAGGGAGTAGAACATCAAAAATTATTATGTGGCCCAGTTGGCAGTAAATATTACGGGGGGGGGGGGGGGGATGTATCATGAGACCTACATCACTCCAGCATGCATCCAGCACTGGACCTGTGTGCATCTGTTGGGCTTTCGGGACAGTCTGTCCATTATCTTGCACCTCCCAGCACCGCACCTGTGGTAAAATGATACAATATGGTGTAAGAGCACACTACTTACTACTATCATAACTAAGTACTATTATCATCTAGGATAAAGGAATCATTTAATGAAAGACCAGCCTGGTGAATTTATCCTTCTAATCCATTTCTATTAAATCATTATTTTATTTATTATTTTGAGTTCAGTAAATCACTCCACTGTTGTTTACTGTATCATGATAAAGCAATTAACTCACATCATTTGCCCAGGATCCTCCAATAAGGAAGTTTCCTGGCATGGTGGGGGGACTGAAAGCGAGGCAGCTGATGCTGTCGTCTGGAGGTGAAGTCACTTCAACATCCTGTAGGACAAGTCAGGACCACAAAAACATAGATGCAAAAGTAAGCTGTCAGGTTAACAGGTAAAAAGACAGAGTTTAAGTTGACCATCATAATATTTATTTTTCAGACATTAATAGCTGTTACTGCACTCTGCTAGTTTACCTTCATGGGATTGTGGCTGTCAGTAGTCGCGTTTCCAAAGACACCGGTCCCTCCTGCTCCAAACCCGGTGTTTGTCCCAAATATACTCATGGTGCATTAATGTTATTCCCGATGGAGGCCTAGGAGAGGGAACATGATACGTTCATTGAATTGTCATTTTTAATGGTAAGTATATTGTCAAAAGCCAAGTAGAGTTAGAAAATAACGTGATCAGTGAGTGTGATCACTTTCTAGGCGTTAACACGAAACAGGGCTTGCATTAAAGTAACACAACAGCTAACGTCATGGTAATGGTGATGACACTCCGTCTGAAGTTTAATGATTCAGAAACAGGTTACCTGCAGAGAGCGGTGAATTTGTCTAAATACGAACAAACATCTGACACTGTTGACAAGACACAACAAGAGAACTAATGAAGAAGCTTTCTACTTCAATTAGCTGCTGCTTTCTAAACCTTTGCTCGCTCATTCATACAAGTATACAGAAAATGTAACTGTACGTGTTTGAAATGCGTTTGGGGGTATTACATTTTGTAACCAATATTTTTTTTTAATCTGAATACATATATCTATTGATATAAACACCAGTGAACGTCAGCTAGCTAGCATTACAGTCAGTTAATGGCACCTTACTGTGGCCACAGGTAGCTAACGTTGCTAACCTTAGATTGAAAACCAACATTTTAAAACAGCATATGCAGCAACAATGTATATTCAAAGCACTGTCTCTTAACTTGGTGAATATACATACCCCCAAGTTGTTTAATTGTGGCTATAACCTGCTAACGATAGAAATGCCCAAATAATTTGGCGCAGTAGAAATGTGGCGCTTGTTCCTTCCTATGTCGCAGTTTGATGACGTATTAACCACGGTAAATGCATGCAATTCGAACACTCAGCGCTAGGGGGCGATGCATGACAGCAAGTCAGTCGACTGATGACTGCTGCTCTTAAGGAATAAGTATTGTCCATAAACTGAAGATTTTTAAATTATATTATATAATATTTGTCTGTTGCCATCCAGATAGACTCTATCTAGTTATAGCTCAGGTGCTACTTTTGATAGTTTTGATAGTAGGCCTATTGTTCAGCTTGGCAACCATGCGTCCTAACTAACCTGTTAGAGACTATAGGTAAGTAATAACGACCTATTAAGTACCCATATTATTGACTTGTTATAGTTTTTTTACTAGTCTGAAAGTAAATGCCCCTCTAATAATGTTGGATTCATGTAAAGGTGGGCTGAAGAAACATGTTAATAAAGTATAAAAACTAACTCATTCCTTCATTAGGACTGCCATTCTCAGTATGTAGGCCTACATGTGCTATAAGAGCTGCTGAGTCAATTCTCTCTGAAATGTAGTGGAACAATTATAAACTAAGTGAATAACAAGACCTCAACATTTTACTTAATAATGCATTAATGGTAAATGTGGATTAATAATTTACAACAACAATTCCTGTTGCCCTTTTTTGCTTTTGGTGACATGCATGCATACTCATAAAATCCATAAATGATGCAAATTCAGAACAGCACTGTGAAACTGGGCACGTGTGTGTTGGCATCACTTTCATTGTGGGCAATATTGACTTAGCAAGGCAACTTCATTGAAAATTAATATGAGGTCAACAAGCAGGTGATGTTTAAACAATAAGAATGTATCTTGGTGCCAGATCTATCTGAACCTTTGTCTTTTAGTATTAAATATCCCAAAACAAACCATTTTCCAAGATAGATTATTTCAATCCTGTGGCAGTCAATCAATATAATACACTGCACAGTGTAGACTCCAGAGGGAGGTGTTTTTGTTTCAATGGACTAATCTGAAATCTAGTTGTCAAGTTTTTTTTTGCACTCACACTGCCTGCCATCCAGAAGTACAACACTGATAGATTATTTAGAGGACAAATGGGGCCGATTTCAGGATCAGGCCTGCAGCTCCTAAAAACATTGTGACATGTGCAGTTCCTGTTCAATCATCCTGCTTTACCACTCACCTCAAGAACGACAAATATTTTTTCCTCTATCTGAGATTTGTTATTATTCATTACAACAACAATAACATACAAGTCTTTTTGACAGGAACACACAGCTGTAAATGGGTGGGCTTTACCAAGAGGATATGAATGAGGTGACATGGACAGCTACAAAGGCCATGTGTGAAAGGTGAACCAGTTGTAACATGAAGTTTCATGAGTTTTACACCATAAATAGTTTGTAAGGAGATAAAAGAGGAAATATGATGTTTTTGCAAAAGTGTTCAATTTTCACAATTTGCACATTTGTATTGTTGTTGTTGCTGTTGTTGTTGTTGTTATTTGCTGAAGCACCCCTTAAAAATGGTCTAGAATGGCCTGGACATGCATCCACTCTGCTGAAGAGTTTGTGAGAAAAACAGATTTTTCAGTCGTGTTAGTTTTATAACATAAAGGAAGTTTACAAATATTTGTAGTTGAGAGGGGGGCTCTTGTGACATTTACGTGAGTTTGCAGTGATGAGCAATGTAGAGTGACCTCTTCTGGGAAATAACCTCCCAGTCTCTAGTATGTTGCTCATGGAAATAAGGATGTGTGGTTTTTACTCATTTATGACATTATCAGAGACAGAACATAAAAATAGAAGAGAAACGGAAAAACACATCAGTACAAAATGTGATTTCATTTAACCTCCTTGTTGAGCTTTATGAACTGATCCAGTCACTGCTGTCCTTAAACCTGAGCAAAGAACATGTGTTTCTCTGGTTCAGAGTTGGATTCTTGCTTTGTTATTCATTGCCCACCTTACCTCCCCCCCCCCCACACACACACCCACACACACAATTCTCTATTAAAGTACTCACTGTGGAGTGCTTTCTCATTGGGGCTATCGGCATGTCCCCTCATGAGCACTCAAACCCCTCAATTAGGGTGGGCCTGAGTTTATTGTTTGAGTTCAAAGGTGCCTTCTTGGAAAAGGGGATTAGGGGATTTCCCCTCTTTACCTTCAGACTCACCTTTTAGCAGTGGTGTGGGGTCTCAGTGCACGATGATGGGAAACGTGGGACAATACATTTACAAATTAAGATCTGTAAAAAGATGAGGTTTAAAAATTAAGGAGGCTACATGGCCTTTCGAAATTAGAAGCGGGTGATGATAACGGATAGATGCTTGCAAAAAAAAGAAGGAAATTCAACCTGTGAAAAGATGTGCTAATGAGATGTTAATAATTAGCGTCCTCTTTAAGCGGTGCTCAAACAGACATGCCCAAACAAAGGACGCAGTGATGGGACACTTGGTTAGAGAGATCAACACGCCACTCATTACCAAGATAGATAGAGGGGTGTGCGCATTGTTAGAACAGTGATCCATCCATATTCTCACCCAACTTTGCACCCCCGCCCTCTCTATCTCTCCCAATCTTTCCAGTCCCCATTCTGAAGCCCTGCTGCCCCTCCCCTGACATAGCGCCTCAATAAAGTCCAATCCCTGGTTGCCATCAGGAGGAGCGCACAGCACCAGAACAGTGCGCAAAAATAGAAGATAGGCGAATGAGACTCTGAACTGATAAAGTGTGTTCAATTTGCCAAGGGATATCCTTTATTCGTCTTTCAACTAGTTCGAGCTGCACTTTATCCTTAGGTAAAATGTTGGGCGTATTGGAGACGTTAATGATCCTCCTGATGTGGAGTTACTGCGTTCTGGCCACGCAGGTCTCCTTCTCCAACTTCTCCATGGACAACGAGGTGCGCTCAAGCTTCATCCAGCGGCGGCTGCGGAGCCAGGAGCGCAGGGAGATGCAACGGGAGATCCTCTCCATCCTGGGGCTGCCGCACCGTCCGCGGCCGCACGTCCACACCAAACAGAACGCTGCGCCGATGTTCATGCTGGACCTATACAACACCATATCCACAGACGCACAGCCGCCCGGATATTCTTACTACAAGCCCGTTGTACCGACCCAGGTCTCCCCCATGGTGACCCCGCAGGATAACCGCTTCCTCGAAGACGCAGACATGGTGATGAGCTTCGTTAACCTCGGTAAGTTTACAGTCTGATTTTATGACTAGACCATTTCTTCTGCCACAATTGGTAAGAATATAGCCTACATTTAAAAACATTGCCTCAAGATAGTTTTTTAATCACTAATATCCACAGAATGACAAGCTTTGTTTTGACATTTTTCCCCCATAAAAGTTAACAGGAAAAAAAAATTGACTGGTGTTCTTTGCAGAATGTCTAAACAGCAGGCCTACCACTTAAACATGTTTTTCAGAAGTTTCATTTTTATGATTGAATCACATTAAGAGTCAAAATTTGAAGTGGCAAGTCTTTCAGAGCAACTACAACAGACAGCATTATCAGTTATGTGTGTGTCACTTGTGTGATTTTGTGTTTCAGATTGTGGCTTTTAGGTCACTTTCTTACATTAGGTCTATCATTATGCATTCCTAGCTGTAAATGTTATGACAACATGCCTGTATCGGATTTCCCCAGAATCCCTTCAAAGCTGTGGGGGAGCAGCTTTAGCATGGCATTGTTTCACATGACTGGGAATTGAACAGTCCTTTGTAAATCCCAGGGGAGTGAGAACCAGGTTGACTTCCATTAAGACACAAACTGGACCCAAACATCTTATTGCTGTGTAGTAATCGCTGCAACTGTGTGTGCACGCAGTGCATTCCTGCATTTATGTGTCCATTGGTGTGTTTGTTTGTTTTGAGGACATACATCACAGGGGTCACAGGTGGGAGTCAGGGCTCACTTGGACATTATTGTATTTATAAAAGGCAAAACCTTCTTTGTTTCCCTGGGAAATTCTTCACCAGCTCTGATATCACTGGTGAAGCAGCAGACATTGTGGTGCCCTTGGTTTGTTTGCAGATGTGGTGACATCTCAAACCAGTCCTCGTCTTTTTCTGCTCTTCTCCCGCCTCAGAGCTCACAGGAGGGTTATGGGTCTCTGTGAGGAGTTTACGCTTCAAAGATGGCTCTTCAAGAAACCTTCAACCTTCCTGTCAACGTGTGTCAATGAGATTGAGCCTTTATAAAGAAAGAGACATTAAGAATATCTTCCCAATCAGCCTGTCAATAGATAGTTAATGCAAAACACTTGAGGGATAATACCCCCCACCCCCAGTCGCAAACAGTCTCAAGCTAATGATCTCTGGAAACGTCATCTCAGAAAACTCTTAGCAGATTTCTGTGGTTCCACATCACAAGAATTTGATTATAAAGAGGAAGAAAGAAAATAGAAGAACAGAAAGAGTGTGTATTATTTTTCCTTAAGCCCACCACAGCCTCCTGTGCTGATGATTGGCAGAGGTTTTAGTTGGGGCTCCCACACTGAGCTGGAGTGACTCTATCCTGGTGGTCCCTGGATGATCGCTTCAAGACCAAACTGGATTATGGTATTTCCCTTCCAGGGACCACAGCTTCCAGTGTGAGGGAGCGCTGCTTCAAAGCAGCACAGACCCTTCTCCCCCAGTGCACTGGGCTGTTTGCTGCAGGTGTGTGGCGTACAATTTGACTGTTAATTTAAAGAAATCAGCCTCATTGATTCACTAGTGGAGTGTAATTAATCCAGGATAAAAAAATTATGAATGGAATGGCAAAAGCCTCTCTTTCATCAGTTTTTGAGAGACTGTGTCGTTAATCACATTATCGAGAGCGCCGGTAGCTTAGTGGTAAGTGTGCGTACACCATGTACGGAAGCTGTAGTCCTCTAGACAGGCGGCCCGGGTTGGAACCTGACATGTGGCTCCTTTCCTGCATGTCTGTCCCCACTCTCTCTCTCCCCAATTTCTGACTCTATCCACTGTGCTATCTCTAAATAAAGGCATAAAAAGCATCCCCAAAAATCAACAGTGTCTATTGTATACTGTATGTTTACAGTAAAGAAACAGACTGAATTTCATTCCGGGGACTGACTTAACATTCTATCACTTCTTCTTCTGTTCTGATTACTGCTGCTCAAATCTTTGACAATTCGCACAGGCCCCCCCCACATTGAACACAACATAACTGCAGTGCATGGTGAAATGCTTAATTTACAGAAATGTCACTGCATGTTATCAATTACAATAGAAAGACTGCAACATCAAAGTCTGAGCTCAGCTGATTGGTAGAATGACCTACTTAAAGTCCTTCTTTTACCATTATTTGAGTTTGGGTGTAGATATTGTTGTAGTGTACATCTTTAAACCTCCCATGCTGATAAAAAAGCAAAAAAACATAGTCCGCCTACTTTAAATGTGCTATAGGTTAATGATAGCTCTGTGGCTGTGTGGCCCCTCAGCGTGAGGAGTAATGTGAAGTGCCTGCCAGAGGGAAGTTTGCATATCTGAGGTCTGATCTCTGCAGCTAATGGTCCCTAACGTAAACACACCGAGTCCTTACAAGCAATTATTGCTTTCATAAAAACACCCCTCGATCCTTTCCAGCATTTAATTGCGGTCTATCGAATGACTCGCAGGGTCCAGAATGCACTTCTCTTAACGACCAGCGGGGTGTGTGTGTTTCTGTGTCGTTACAAATGTTTTGAAAAGGCTGTGACTCAGTTTGTGTGTGTGTGTTCTGGTTTTGTTTTCAGTGTTGGCATGCTGTGTTTAGAGTTGCATGCGCACTGAAACAATAGTGGACCTTCAGTAGGAACACAAGGTGATGTCATGATGATGTCACAGTGTATTACAGTGGACAGGATGTGTTAAGGGTGGCTAATCGCTTCCTCTCGCCCGCTCACCTTCAGCAGAGACCTCCACCGCTTTCTCCAAGGACAAATACATTCACTGACGCTGTAAAAACAGACACTGGATAGCTTCAACAAGCTTTCGGGTCTCTGTGACCAGTGTTCCTCTGGAAAGTCTGAGTGTGGGAGAGTTTCAGCTGGCCCAGGGCGGGTCAGAAACCCTGCTGTGCCATCAGGATAGTTTGTATACTTCATCCTCTCCATCAGAATGAAGTGAGCGGACAGTGCTGCATGGCAAAATGATCAGGGAAGTGTGGGTGGTACAGACTCTGGCAGTTTTGTGTGTTTCTCTTTACTTTATGTAAGTGTGTTTATAAAAGCACACTGGCTGCTGTGGTTTTCCGGGCAGTGCCTTAACGGGTCTTTTCTTGTGGTCGGCACATGTGTGTAATTGAAACATAGAGCCAAACTGAGCCTGAGTTCGTTTTTTCTTCCCCCCACATTGGCACGTCTGGCAGACTTAATTTATGTGATATTTAGATCAATCACTTCACTTCCAAAAGCTGGATTTTTCCTATTTCTGACCCAGTGCTCCTGAGATGTGGGCAGAGTGACACGCATCAGAGGAGCGTTTAAATCAGTGACAGTTATGACAGAAATGTAACCACTGACTGGTTTTCCATCTGATTGTACTCACAGTGGTTTGCCTTTTCTTCAACTGTATAAACTTTCCCTTTAAATGTCAGAAGTATTATTTTAACATGATTGACAGCAGACAATGATAAATCAAATAAGTTAAATAATCAGGGATTTTTAAATGGAACATTTTGATTAGGCCTGTCAAATCATCAATGTGGAGTTACAGGTATTGAACTGGATTGCATTCTCTTATTTTCTCTCTCTGATAGCTGATCAGGATCAGGATCTTCTGTTCCAGCAGCACAGACGAGAATTTCGGTTTGACCTTTCCCGAATCCCAGAGGGAGAGGCCGTTACAGCAGCCGAATTCAGGATTTATAAAGAATTCTTCCAGGAAAGCTTTGAAAACCAGACCTTCAGAGTCAGCGTGTACCAGGTCCTGCAGCAACCTCCAAACAGGTAATAAGTGTTTTCTGCACATCTCAAAGTTTACAGGAACGTGGCAGTTTCTTTGCTAGTTGTACTTCTACTCACCCATCATTAGATCTATCTGTCATTTGTGTAGTATATTTTTTTAAGTTCCCTATTGCTTGCCTCTTGTCATCATCCTTTTTTTTCGTCTTGGGTTTGAAGTAATCTGTCAGATTTCCCCCACCAGCCTCCAGTGATGGTTGTTAACATGATTTAACTGTTGCAATCAGCACTGATGGACATTTATTATTGCCAAATAAAGAAGATGATGCGATTAAAAAAGTTAGGACAATCCATGAATTGGGAAAACTGAACCAAATGTCATCGATATGTTATCTAAAATTTGTTGAGACATTTCACTTAGAAAAACACACATTTCCCCCTCAAGAGAGCCCTGAAGTTATACCAATGTTTATCTTAGGACCCATGAAGGTATGTTCAAGATGCTGTGCCAATTCAGACATTCACTGGATAAATAAATTATCACTACATTTTTCAGTTCATCCTGAGTGGGACACAAATGTCCAGGTTTAATTGGGTGTCATTCAATAGTTGTCATGATATTTCTTTAATAAACTCAAAGTTAATCACATGCTGGCAGTAGAAGAAAAGTCAGGGAAACTCAACAGTCATGATTGTGTGTAAGACCTCGGACAACGTGAATTTTCTTCAAGTGAAAATATGACTGACAGGGCCGCTTTTTTTGGGGGGGTAGTCCCCTGTGAGGGCTTATAGGTGTGCCTGGGCTAAATTTGTTCTTAGCAAACTACAACATCAGTAGAAATCCGGTAGATTCATTATATAATTCTCCAAGCTCTCTCCTTTTTTCTCTACAGTAAAGAGGTTTAAATTTGCCCAGCAATTGTTAAGTTTGGCTTCAGCTCCTCGCCATAATGAATGCCTGCAAACTTAAAGAAATGAAACAATCATGGCAAACAATCCAGTTATTTGTGAGACATTGTGTCTGCACCTGAGTTATACCATCTCCATCCATTGAGTCATATTGCTGTCAGAACTTAAAGTTTATCAACTTTGAGTAATGTCCAAAACACTCTGCATTCTCTTTTTATTGGGGCTATTTCTAAACTTCATAATGGTTCCCCAAGACAAGTGACAAGTCTTCACAGAAACCTCATTCTACTTGGTTTTGGTGTGACAACTGGTTGTGAAGCCCTCCGAGCACACACACACACACACACACACACACACACACACACACACACACACACACACACACACACACACACACACACATCTGTCTGCCTTGGCTTTGCCTGTCTTCATTTCCCTACAGGTTATTTCTGCTGATGTAAGTGTCGGCACTGAAGCTGTTTTCATAGACATTAGTGTCAATTACAGAAACATAGTGGTTCACTCCAGAGCCAGTTACTCTCACACAGTCGGAGCAGGACAAGCCCCAAGAGATCTGCATTTATAACACGCAGCTCCAACCACAAATAAAGCGTACAATCCTCAACACGTCAGTTTACCATCTGTCTTTCACACTGGTGGTTATTCTTCCATGTTCCTGTCTGTCTGTCTGTCTGTCTGTCTGTCTGTCTGTCTGTCTGTCTGTCTGTCTGTCTGTCTGTCTGTCTGTCTGTCTGTCTGTCTGTCTGTCTGTCTGTCTGTCTGTCTGTCTGTCTGTCTTTTTCATTTAGTCTGCCAGCTTCTGTGCTACACTGAGACTTGTTTCACACCAGGAATGATAAGACTCTACACATCCTTCTTCTATCTCACTCACCTATCTCTTTTATAACGTGGTTCTACTGCCTACAGTATAAAATCACCCTCTTGAGTTGGCAGGAAGAATCATGTTCAGCCAGTAGATTTAATCAGTGGCAGTGGGGCTGATGATAGTGTTAAGGACAACACCATTGTCATTCACAGACACAGAGGCCGCTCCACACAGATGAGCAGACGACAGGTCTACAGGCAGATGTCTGCCTGAGGGTCTGAAACTCTGTCTGTAAACAGAGCCATTGTCTGTGAAATCTGAAAAACAGCCCTTAAAACAGCACATATCAGTATACAAGTTTTACTGTAAGGTATTAACGAAGTTCTTTTTTTGATAACAGCTGATTGTTGTGTGTGTGTGCGCGTGTGTGTGAGAGGGGGGGGGGGCACATTATTATTGCATTTATTTGAAAAGAAAAAGTAGCTTAGTGCTGGCCCCCATTAACAACAACACTGACGTTATTGTTCAGGTACTTGCATGACCATTGTTTCATAAAGTTTTGAGGCGGATATGTTGACAAAAAAAACCTTTACAAAATCAGTGTTAGGTCTGTTTCTCTGAAATCCTTTAGAATATATCCTTATGAATAATGACACACTCTTTATGTCGATTCTCTAGCACAGAAAATATTCTGAAAGTAACCTTTTGCTATGACATTGTTATGTTGTGGTAGGTTTTATATTTGGTTCATTTGTAGTCACAGACATCAACCCTTAGGCCTTAGGCCATTTTGCTTATTTTCTGCCTTCAGTCTTGGCTTTTAGAAACAGTTGGACAGAGTTAGGTGTCTCATTTGGCTCACAAACAACATACCACTGTTTTCATAAACCTCTTTGCTGCCTTTCTTTTTTTCACTTTTCATTTGTCCAAAACCTAAAGGTGTACTGTTCCTACACTGTTTACAGAATGGTCATAAACACCCTCAAAAAGCAGTTTGTAATATAGCACCATATCTTCAAATTCATTGTTTCATTTTTGGCTTTTACAGGAGCCTACATGTAATTTTGCATTAGTGTATAAAATTGTAATTTTATGTAACTAGAATCTCAGCCAACTCTTCTCCTGAGAGAACATCGTGTAATGTTACTAAACAGCCAGAGTTTTTTTTATTCATTTCAGGAATAGAAGTCAATTTTGCAGAAACTTTAAAGCAAGAGATGTGAAATAAATCACAAGCGACATTTGATCAACAGAACATTGTCAAACTTTAGTTTACATATTTAGTTACGACTGGGGACTTTAATGTTGCATCAAGGAAATATATATGAGCCTGAGACAAACAGGGATTCTCCAATAAAATGTTATATTTTCATACAGTAATGTAATGACACACTTTCCACTCCTCAGTGAAGTGGAGCTCCTCTTGCTGGACCAGCGAGAAGTGTGGGCTGCAGAGGAGGGCTGGCTCATCTTTGACCTAACGGCCACCAGTAACCTGTGGCTGTCGGACCCTGAGCAGAACCTGGGTCTACATCTGGTCCTGGAGGACAGCCACGGTAAGTCACTGCCACACATTCACTGCGACATCAAGAACACAGTATTTGTCTGGAGTCATGATTAAAGGCTGTTTAAATCCTTTGGAAAAAAGGACCACCATCTAAGAAATAAATATGTAGATGGTTCTTAGAGAGTTTAGACTGGGATTGTGGTTGTTTTGGTCATATTCAAATTAAAGAATGATTATTTCAGTAGTGACCCAGATTTGTGTTTTTGTCCTCTACAGTTTGCAGAAACTCTCATACTTTTACTCACTGTCTCCCTCCTTAGGCGGGAGAAGGAACCCCCGGCTGGCAGGTCTGGTGATTGGCAGTGGACCTCAGGACAGGCAGCCTTTCATGGTCGCCTTTTTCAGAGCAGATGAGGTGCGTTTACGCAGCATCCGCTCCGCCCAGGGCCACAAAGGGCGCCATTCTAACCGCTCCAAATCCCAGAGGACTGTTCAAGATGCACTGAAGGCTGTGGAGGCTGCAACAGGTACCTCAGCCCTTTAAATAAAGTCATTGTTTTGATGAGTTTGACCTAATTGCACTAAATACGTTTAGTCCTTTGATACTTGTATGAAGTCATTTATGCATGTTTTTCATTTCAGATAACCTCAGCATCTCTAAAGAGGGGTGTAAAAAGCATGAGCTGTATGTCAGCTTCAGGGATTTGGGATGGCAGGTATAACTAAGAACCTTCATTTGATCTCATAAGATATAATTCTAATTCTATAGGTGACGATTGACTGACATTTTCCTCATGTTTTCCTCTGATCAGGACTGGATCATTGCACCAGAGGGTTATGCAGCGTACTACTGTGAGGGAGAATGTGCCTTCCCTCTAAACTCCTACATGAATGCCACCAATCATGCTATTGTGCAAACTTTGGTGAGTCCTGAAACATCCCTGATGACGTGCACTTTCACTGCAATGCCTTCCAAACTTGGTGATGATGGAATTTTCTTCCAACCACAGGTTCACTTTATCAACCCGGAGACGGTCCCAAAGCCCTGCTGTGCACCTACCCAGCTCCATGGCATCTCTGTTCTGTACTTTGACGACAGCTCCAATGTGATCCTCAAGAAGTACCGCAACATGGTGGTCAGAGCTTGTGGCTGCCACTGACCGCCTGTTCTGCCTTCCATGAGCTCTTTAAATCTGGATGGATTCTCAATTAAAGGCAGAGAGGTGGAACAAGAGACGAGAGATTGACTGGCTGGGTCCTTATAGGGAGCTCAGAGCTTTAATCCAAGCTTCCCACGCAGTATTAACTTTTACAATGAACCAATTAGAGCTGTTTGTCACAGAGAAAGGTTGAACAAAAGGGTTTCTTTGTTTTCCTTCACGTGTGACTTGCAGACGTGCACTGCAAGGACTCTGAACAGCGTGGAGTGTTTCTTTCAGAAAAAAAGAAAAAGCAGGTTCTCTAATGTGGAACACGTCTCTACCTACATTTCAATTTTCTTCACACCATCAGGTTTCAGAATAAAAGCACCTGCCTGGATATGTGCATTTTGAAAATGATTTCACAGTTCATGAAACTTGAAAGCTCCATCCATCTGTTGAACACTGCACCTTGTCTTTTGGAACAGCTGAATGAAATTCAATGCTGATGAGGGGGAAAAAATCAGTGCTGTCCAACAAACATCACTGGTGTTGAACTGGTTATTCAGCAGGACGGGGTCAGGTGTAAGACATCCGGCAGCTCATGCCTGTACTGCTGATGTAAAGCAGGTCATTGAAGATTGACAGCAGAGACTGCTAATTACAGTGTGTGTGACTGAAAGGCTGCCTGATGGGCCTGGTTTTCTGATGCAGACACACATCACTTGGCCTGATGTCAGTGATTCATCCTATGAAACAGACATCGGGGTGTTCACCATTATCCCAAAGTGCAGAGCTGCAGTATGTGTCAGAGCAGAGCTGCAGGTGGGCAAAGGGTAACTGTATTTTTTTCCCCAGAATAAATTAAATGAATGGAAGCTAGCAAACAGCAGGTTGGTGTGTTTTTTGGCCTCAATAATATTCTTTACAATAAACTTTGAAGAAGCTAGTAAATATTTGTCTTCTTAAGCGTTTAACTGGTTTCATGTTTTTTAAAAATATCAAGAAAAACTTTACACATCACATACAGTATTTATTTAACAGCGAGAAACCTATTTTACAAATTGTAGTCCCAGGCCATGTGTGCAGCACCATGTCTGTGACATCATCATGTTTTTTTTGGTCTGCATGTAATTGTCTCTTCCACATGTGTACTTGGTTTCTGCTGATTTATGGCACTGTACGCATGTCAGAGATTGTGCTTTTAAAGTACTTTGAATGGAACAAATATCTCCACTCTGAGATATGGGACAGCCTTTTAAAAGAAAGCAACAGTACAAAAGCAAAGCAACTGTATACTTTAACATCCAGGAACATTTTGGAATTCACACTGACACTCACAGAACTTCCACATGACAACACAGCCCACACTGTTTATACAAAGATTCTTTTTTTGTGTAGAAAATAGAGGTAGAGGCGTAAAATTAAACATCACTGATTCAATCAGTGATATTCAATGTCCAGTAATTCAATCAGAATTGGTGTTGATTGTCATTCGCAAACAATCATAGAGCTGGGGACTATATTGTAAGCTTTAAGGATCAAGGATATGCATTCATTTGAAATGAAATGAATCATTTATGATTATAAAGAAGTCTTACATAATACAAGGAGGAAGATGGATAAACTTTGATCAGCATGGGCGGACCAGAGTGAGTTTCTCTTGTGCGCTTACAGGAATGTAGGCTGATTTTGTCAGCACTGTAAGAAATGATTTGAAAGCTCTGTTAAAACATCTGAATATAGTTCTCTGAATCTGCAAGATCTTTTTCAATTTTACTGAAGCTTCTCCCTGTGGCTATAAAGATGTAAACTTTGGTTTCCCACTTAAAAAATACACAAGATACTGTGAGACATCTCCTATGAAATACAAGATCTGAATTCTGTTTTGTCACAGCCTTTGATAAGCTTCAAAGAAAAGTCATGTTTAACAAATATACTCCGAGGAATCCTGAGATTTAACCACGCTATCCCTCTTTAGATCTTGCTCCTTTGATTAGGGAACGACAATCAAACACATCCAAATGCTAGAGGAGGTAGAAAGACAGCAAATGTGGGCTGAATAAAGCAGAGCTTCAAAGAGACAGACTTGTTTCCTGTTGATAAAACAGAGACTCTCCTCCCTACAGACAGTTAGTCCTTAGACCTCCCAGCTCAGGGGCAGAGTAGTGTCTCCTCCTGACTGCCTCCGCCTCCTTCCTCTGCCCCCCTGATGGTCGCCCTGGCTCTGGAGGAACCTGTGCCTGTGGTGCCTTCAGGGACTCACACCTTCCCTCTGACTTCCTGGGGGAATTTTTTGGCACCAGGGTGGCTGATGGTGGAGACTGGGGGGCTGAGACGGGGGTGAGAGCAAGGCAGACGTCCCCCACACTGAGCTGTCGGCACTGCAGGCCACAGAGACGGGTGGTCCTCTGAGGGCTGCATGACGACCAGCCCCGCCCCCGCACAAAGAAAGGGTACTCCACATAGACATCCACCAACTCCTGCAGGAGAATGTTACATCATTACAGGAAGATTAGACACAAAAATGAAGCTCACACACTTCATCACTAGAGGGCGTAAATGTTCTGTTGGTGCTGAATCCATGAAAAAAAAAGCTTTTAGACTTCATTAAACATGATTCTCAAGATGTTTGATGTTATGGTCTAAACATTTAATAGATTCACAAGAACCCTTCTCAGCCATTTTCAGTTGAAAACCTAAACCCCTGACAACTAAATGGTTAACATGCCTCTGTGTTGCAGTCCAATGAAACATCATTTCATCTGGAGATATGCAGCAACACACAATTTGAGTTTGTAGATACATTACTATCAATGTCACATACAGGTCATATGAGAGAAGAGGGATATTTTGCACATTAACAACTGTGAAAACATCTACCTCTCTAAAAAGTATGGTTACATTTTCATATATATTTTGTTTAATTATTAAGACTGACTTAATTCTTATACTGGGGTTAATTGTCAATCAATCAATCAATCAATCAATCAATCAATCAATCAATCAATCAATCTGTCCGTCTATCCGTCTATCTATCTATCTATCTATCTATCTATCTATCTATCTATCTATCTATCTATCTATCTATCTATCTATCTATCTATCTATCTATCTATCTATCTATCTATCTATCTATCTATCTATCTATCTATCTATCTATCTATCTATCTATCTATCTATCTATCTATCTATCTATCTATCTATCTATCTATCTATCTATCTATCTATCTATCTATCTATCTATCTATCTATCTATCTATCTATCTATCTATCACCTCTGGATTTCTAAAAAAAGGTGGTGTGCTAGACATAATGGTACCTGGTAATTAGAGCACCAATTAGTCTGACAGTGCAATGGTCTGCTTCATTATGTAGTTCCTAATATTCATACACACATTACACTTGGGTCAATTCTTCTTGGTAGTGGTGTGTATGTTTATAGTGGGAAATGTTAAATTTCACAAGCCTCGTCATCCCTAAACATTCCAAGTATGTGAATACCCCACATTGACTTTTCTTTACCTGGGACTGCTGGCTATGAAGCAGAATGAGCAGACGTGAGATGGAGGAGGAGGAGGACGAAGGGGAGATGCACTGCACCGTGCAGCAGCTCAGGCACAGGTCTGGACAGGCCAGTGATCCAAGCAGGAAGTCCTCCGTCTGCAAGTGCTCCACCCTCCTCAGCCGCCCGTCTCTGAGCTCGATCAGAGAGCCGGCAACAAAGTGAGGGAGCAGCCAGGGAAACTGGTTGCAAGAGGAGGAGGAAGAGGAGGAAGAGGGGGAGGAGCCCTGGTCAGAAGACCTAGATGCATCCTCCTTCATGGAGGTGAATGTGATCCTTGAGTTATTGTCAGGGGAAGCTCCTATTAAGGAATGTCCAGGATGTTTAACAACTTTTGTCGATTTGTGCAACACACCATGTTGCGTTGAAAAGTCCCGGGATGGAGACTGAGGTGTTCTTAACAATGGAGAATTTACTTTTTCAACCCTGGGAATAAATGCAACTTTTCTGTCCCTTCTCCTCAGATATGGTTCTTTATTCCTCCCATTACTCTGCCTCTCTGTGTTTACATTTTTGTCCCTGATTGCCTTTAGCTGCTCCCATCCGTACCCTCCAGCAACCCTTTGGAAACCATCATTGACCAGGTTGAATCTAGAGATGTGGTGGTGTGGATGGACTGGGTGGAGTGCAGGTGCAGGTGACAGGTGGTTGTGTTGCTGATAGGGGTGAGTAAAGTCCCATCTAGGCTGCAAGGGGTTAAAGTCTCTCCACTCTGCCCAGCCATGATGCTCCCTGAACGCAGAGAGGATGTGCGGTTTAGACCTGGTGGAGGTGTGGGTCTGCATCCAGGGCTGGTACAGAGGAGGGACCCGCCTCGGTACAGGCTGAAAAGGGCTGGTGTGTTTGTCCTTAAAGTCACTGTGGTTCCTGTAAGGGAAGGGGGCTTTGAATGTTGCAGCATCACACTGCTGCTGGTGCTGTTGCTGATTAGGTGGAGATGGTGGTGGTGGGCTTGGTCTTTGGTCCCTCTTCTTGAGTGGGAGGCTGTCCCTGTCTGGGACAAAAGCTGGGTTTTTAATGAAGCTCATTGGCTCACGCTGCCTGTCACTCACACTGGCACTGCATGTCCTTCTGCAGAATCTGATGAGGTATTGCGATCATGGCACACAGACACCGGGTAGTTAGGTCAAAGGTTGTTGTATTCTGAAAAGTAGAAGAAATATATTATATTATCCCACTTTATTTCCTTTCAAACAACCTTAAGGAAATCAAACAGAGTCTCTCTTCTCTGACTGTCACTTTCTCCACAAATTTCTCAATAAATGACAGAACTTTTTTCTCTGTCACTGAATGTGACACCCGCTGAGATCATTGCCTGTAAACATCCCCTCCACACTTCAATAACAACTTCCCCAACCGCTTCAAACAAAGGCTTTCCAACCACAAACTGTTATATTTGATGGGCATTTAACAACTTCTTTGTCATAAAAAAAAAGTTACTATGGTAACAAAGTACTGCACTGTGTGGTTGTGTGAGTAGTGAGGACAATGCAAAGTAAATGGTTTGGGGGTGGGTGTAAAGTTAGATGTTAGATGCATCACGAGGCTTTTAGTCAAGTTTTTATGGTAATATTTTCATATAGAAACATAAGAGAGAGTTTATTCAGGGGTATTATGGATGCAGTTGTCAAACACACAACATGATTCTTCTCACGGGACTAAAGTGAGCTGAACACCTCGAGCTGCTAAGAACAATCATCCACCTTAAATGCATGCATAATAGTGAGTCAGTTCATAGACAGGGCTAAATATAAGCACCTTGCGGCCACACACACACACACACACACACACACACACACGCACACACACACACACACACACACACACACACACACACACACACACACACACACAGACACACTATATTGTTTCTTGTTACTCGGAGACTCTGCAGACACATTGTTTACACAAATTGATGCAGAGGGGTGAAGACTTTTACAACCCGTCAATGCAAAGTTCATGTCAATGCCCTGTATTATGTCATCATCACAGCAAACATCGCCGCTGAATGAACCTCTATGCCTAACAGGCATGTCTCTGATATGAGCTGCTTCTCTATTAAGTGTGTGTGTGTGTGTGTGTGTGTGTGTGTGTGTGTGTGTGTGTGTGTGTGTGTGTGTGTGTGTGTGTGTGGGATCAGACAACACCCGCACACTGACATTCCAGTGCAGCATTATACCATGAGACATAAATAGATAAGTGTTGTCTGCTAAATGCCTGCAGTGTAAATGCAAATTCATCCAAATGGCCTGCATATACATGCTACTTAGTTACTCTCAGGTATGATCAGATCATGACCCAAACAGGCCCACACTGTCAAGTCCGACAGGCTCAATAACCTTATGAGGTGATGAGTTCACAACCAGGAAATGACATGAATGCACATCAGTGTTTGGTGTGTTGAGTGCCGTCATGATTATGATAATCTTCAAAGAGGACAGGATTTTTGCATATCAGTAGTGACAGTGTTGCACTTAGTGAGCTTGATGTTTCTATCTGTGTTGGTACAGCGCAATACAGGCACATTTAACCTACTGTGCTGAATACCACAGACTGCAAAGAGTTCCTCAGACATGCATTTACTGTCAGACTAACGCGTAAATCTTCACTGGAAGATGCTACATAAATCAGAATATTTTCAGAGAAGCTCATGTTTGAGACTTACTGTACATGTTGCTCCATCGGTTCCTTCGTCTGTTTCTCGGTGCATCCATCTTCACAAAGCATGTCCCTCAATGTTCACAGACACTGCAAACACACGCTCACACACCTGTCTGGCTTCCAGTCTGCAGGTGCAAATGGTACAACAGAAGAGACTGATCATAAGCATCCAGACAAGCTCAACTGACTGTCTGTCAGACACACTCTCCTCCTTTTCTCTTCTCTTCTCCTCTTCCTCTCTCTCTCTTCCCTCCTACTCGCTTTTTACATTTTACACTCCCACTCTACTTAGTCAGTCAGTCCTGTTAACCTTTCTCAGACACATTTGATGTCTCTCCCTCATCCTCTCTTACTTTCTTTCTCTCTTGCACATCTGAACTTGTTCACCCTGTGTTTGCTGCTGAGTAGCACTCTCAGCCTCTCTTCCATTTGTAATCACACTCCTCTTCCTCTCTCTTTCTCTCTCCATATTCCACTCCTCTCTCCCTCGCTCCGTAGCTCTCTGATGTTTGGGGTATAATTAGAATGAGACTGCTGTGCAACTCCTCAGCTGATGGTAGGCGTATGACCGCCTGATGGCTCTGGCGCTCTGCCTGGTGTAGTGAGGGCGGGAAACCATTGCTTTAGACCAGCCATGGACTCACACACGAGCGAAAAAAAACAGGGATTGCAACACAGACATTTTGATAACACATGTGAAATCTACACACGTATCTCATTTATCTCACTGTGTGTGGTGTTTCATCCTGAACAAGTGACACCCCTAAACAACATGAATGCTTTGAAACATCCAGTAATTGCTTATTGGTAAGTGTTCAAAGGTCATCTTCAAGTACTCCAGTCAATCCTCTGCAGAAAAAGGCTTTTTCACAATTGTACAGACAACATAAGCACTGTCCTCAACCCACGCCATGCTGCTTGCTGCTCCTTTCTATATGTTCCTCCACTCTTTCTCCTGGCTTGCTTTCTTGCCTCCTGCTTTTATCTTGTTGTAAACGCGCAAGAAAGGAGGACTTGGCTTTTTGCTTCATGGCTGCCTCAGTAGCACAGCAGTCCAGGTCTCTGCTATTGATTCTGCAGGGCCTCAGCAGGTGAACCCCCAGTCATGAAGCAGCCCACGCAGAATTTAGTTTGAGGTGAAGAGGATTTCTCACTTTGAGTCACAACAGGCTTCCTCTGCCCACACTCTCTCTCTATCTGTCTCTCTGTTTTTTTTCTCTCTTTCTTGTCCTCTGATGTACACACATGCACATGCACATGCACATGCACACTCACTAACACAAACATATACCCTGCAGAAACTTCACAGCATGGTAAGATGCTGCATCTCTGGCTCAAGCAGCAGATCAAGTTGAAACCACAACCACTGACATTTACTTACTGTGTTTTTATTGATAAAAATCACCACTCACTCCCACCACTTTCCAACTGCTACATGCCAGCCTATATTTGAGGTTTCACCCTTTAGCCTGGCACAGAGACTAAAGTGTGAGTTTCAGTGAAAGTTTTTCTGCTTATGAGTTTGTGGACGAAGTATAGAACAGCCATACATTTGTTTCTGTGATAGGATTTCATGCAATGATTTTTAGAAGAACAAATCATAAATAAAGAAAACTGAAAAGGTTCTACTGATACATAACATAACATATTATAACATATTACTGTTGAGTCAACAAAATGATCAAAGAGGATCAACAAGTTTCCTCACTCTGTGTTATTTCTCACTAACAGATTCTTGTAATGACTCACACCGGCAATCTTAACTTCCTTCAGTTGAAGCGCAGAACTCTTAAAAAACCCCTTTGAAAATGTTGATGAAGTGTTTTGGAAACTAGGTGATGATGATGTAATGCTGCTTGGTGAAGCCTCCGCATGCAAATCTTGTGTAATCAGCAGGTCCAGCTTGAAAGGACTGCAAGTACAGTAATGTCGTTTGTCCACTAGGTGGTGTCCAGGACCCACAGATTGTCTGATAACAAACTTCCCTGACTGATTTTCATCCAACTAACGTATTTAAGATACACAAGGATGAGGTTAATACTAAAATTGAGTTTTTTTGTTGGTTTGGTTTTAGAATTTTGAGCTTTTTTGATATTTAATGTCAGAAGACATGAGCAAGGAAGGGGGAATATGATGCAACAAAGGTCCCTGGCTGGATTTAAACAGAGGATTATACCGTATAGTGGGACATTAGACCTTAATGATGCAACGCACCTCAACATGAGTCAGCCATCTGACATGAAGAAATATACAAATCTATTTCAACACTGTAGTATAAATTCCTTCTTCAAAGAAAATTGTTACATTGTAGAGTGAAAAAGCTGCAAATGCATACTGGATCAGGCTAGAAGTTGAACATTTTTAATCAAAATGACTCAAATGATCAAACATAATGTTAGGGGTTATGACTTTATTTCATGTTAGGGTAAGGGTTATGATCAGTTAAGGATTTTGAAATGAATCCACTTTCTTTCTCAGTCTCTTTGTGAAAAGTTACCATAATAGTTTAGACCAGTGGCCTAACCCAAATTTCGGATATTTTTTAACCAATGAGATGCAAATAAGGAAGTGCAGTTAGGACCTCAAACAGTAACAGAACAAATGTTTTAAAAACGCTTCATAAACTTTTGGATACTATTTACTTTCGCGACCCACTGAAAACAGCTCCGCGACCCAAATTTAATCTATTTTAAGATTTCTTTTGATTGCACATTTTATCCATATTTAATAATAATATTTATAAAATTACAATGATGATTATGAAACAAGAAAATGGATACTTCTTTTTGTGTTGGTGTAACAACTGTCTGTAAAAATCCCTTCATGCTTAGAGTGAGACAGAAAAGAGAGATTTTAAATGTTTAACTGAAAAAAGAAGATGGGAAACAAGAGACAGAAAAGGAGGAAGGGAGGGGGGGAGTGGGTGGTTGTAAGGGGACCAAAATAACAAAGGCATGTGTCTGTCTCTTCTTGGTATTTTCCACTCTGTTACATAAAATCCCTCCATCCCTGTGTCCCTCTTCCCAATCCCTTCCTCCCTCAGCTCCTCCCTCCCCCCTGTCATTGGTCAGCTGGTCGACTCCACAGAGCCTCCAACTTATTCTCTCCTTCGCCAAGAGTCTCAGAGCGTCTTCCAAGGAGAGGGGGGAAGTGTGGAAGGAGAGCTGCAGAGAGACACTCAGCATCAGTCACTGTGGAGCACAAGAGCAGGAGGGAGATGATCGGCAGCCTCTCTCCTTACCTGCCATCACACACTGATCATCTCTGCTTCATTATCTCTGTTTCCTGTTACCACTCACCAGCAACATGAGCTCCTCGTCCACCAACCTTCACAACAAACTCCTGCCCTGTGAGTCCTTTCTTCAAACTTTTATATATTTAGAGGAAAGTTGTGTTTATGTTAAGCTGGATATTCTGAGATTTGTCACACATTTTTGTAATTTACAGCTTTTACGTTCAGAGCAGGACATTTGAGGGGAGAGAGTATTGAACAGATTTAGTTGAAGTAATTTCAGCACACATTGAGCTTTATGGGCCAAAAGCACAGGAAAGGTTACAATTACAGCATCATTTCTGTGATTCATGGGAAAGTAGATGTGGTTTAACACACCTTTTAACAACTTTACCCATTTTAAGTATCACCTTTTAAATATCAGATTTTTTTTTTTTCAAATACAGTTCCTTTGTTGTGAAATCACTGTACAGTTCTTAACAAATTAGCATAAATTAACAGTTTACAGATGGTTTCTTGAAGTGTTCACTGTTCATGATGGACATTAAATGTTTTCCATAATCCATCAATTAGGTAAAGGTAGTGTATTTGTTTCTGTACCCGTGCCTGTGATTGTTTGTTTGTGTGTGTGTGTGTGTGTGTGTGTGTGTGTGTGTGTGTGTGTGTGTGTGTGTGTGTGTGTGTGTGTGTGTAATAAAAGCTGCAGTGACAGTTCAGCCAGTGTATTAAATAGCTGCCGTTGTGTTGATGTTGCTTGAAGTGAGTGGTCAAAGTGCTGTGCCAGCCAAATATATCAGACAGGAATGTTGAATCATCACCCTGAGTAATGCTCGCTAATACCAAGCTAACAGGTCATACTCTCCTCACACAGAAACAGGGATGTATTCATACAAACAACCGCACACACACACACACACACGCACACACACACACACACACACGCACACGCACACGCACACGCACACGCACACGCACACGCACACTAAGCAGGCTTGGATTGAAGCCAGGCTCCAGACAAAGATCTCTTACTTCTAATGGGATTGTGCCTGCAGATCTGATCAGGGTCTGCTGACTGCACCGGGTTTTGCAGGTTGTTCCACAAACACACAGACCCAGATCTCAGATTGGACATGCAGCACACAGACCTGTAAGTGAATTAGTCCCAGTCCCAGTGTGTGATTTCATGAGGCTAAAAAGGATCAGGGCTGGGACTCTGGAGAAGATGTGTCCCATCTGTTGCTCCGCCTGCAGCCTCTGTGCCTCCACATTTACACTCTGTCTCTCTCATGATTACTGTGGGAATGTGCCAGAGAGTGGCACAGAGCCAAGCTGCAGTGACAGGCTGACCAGCTGTGGAGAGCAGGTTATGGACAAAAGGGTGTAGAAGAAATAGTTTCTAGTCTCCATTTATTCTTGGTTCAATCCCCTTAGACATGACCCAGATTGGATTCAGGAGACGGCTCTTTGTAAATGACTAGATTAGAGGAGTCCATATTATGTATGCTCTGTATCTTTAACTGATCAGACTCTGAGGAATACAAACAGAATCTATCTGCGCTGCTCTGCTTTGTTGTCACCAGAGTTTTTGCTCTGAGGGGATACAGTGGATAAGGAAAAAATGTAACACACTGTTGAAGATTCGAAGCACAACATGTTTTACCTTCTTCTTTTTCTTTCTCAAAATTACAATTTTGACAGTTTGGTTGATATATTTCATTTTAATGATTGTTAGCTTTATGGCATGAAGGACTTGAAGAATATTTTATTGGTTAAATCAAGTGTTTTTTACACTATGATTATCAACATCTGCAGTAACATTTGATTTGCCTTTGTTAGCACAGCAGACTGTAAACACAACGTTTGCATGGCCCCAAAAAACGAGACGGGTATGGCTGCAGCCGGGAGCCCTCTCGTCTCATGCCCTCCCGCCTCATGCCCTCTCGTCTCATGCCTTTTCGCGCTACACCCCCTCCGGGCATTTCCAAAGGAACGTACAATAATAATAATAGCTAATAGGCTACATTCAATAATCTGTTTGTGACCACTTGATGAGTGTAGTTGCATTATGTACCCACTTTGAGCCCTGTTTTGGTCCCAAATACAGGGGCTTTTTATGCTTAAGACATAACCACTTCTGCTGAAACCAGCAACTTCAGACCCTCGAGAATAAACACAACAGTGAAGTCTTGGGCTAGACATAAACGAAACAAAGAGTGTAAAGGCTCTGTAGAGCTCGGGGAGTTCATTTGGAGGGAAATCAGATCCCTTTTAATGGTAATTCAATGATCATTATAAAAATCGTTATTATATAACCTTTGAATTTGAGTCTGACTTACAGTAAAAAAGAAAACATTATATCCCACACATTACTTTATTGAAGGTCAGTCAATTCTGATTGAATCAACTCATTATTGTGTCTTTTATCAGAACTTTCCATCGGCTAAGTCACACAAAATAAAAATAAAAACACTCTTCTCTCCCAAAGTCAACACACAAGAGTCCAACTGGACTGGAAAATACTTGTTGCTATCATAGATTGTAGTCTGATATTCTTGGTATAGCCTATATTTCAGAAATTCAACCAAGTGAGCTCCTTCATGTGATCTATCCGTACGACTGATACCAGCAAACTGAGACTGAGACACTACCAGGAATGTTTGACTGGGAGATTGTTTTAGGTTTGATAATGATGTAATGGTACAAAAAAATTCAGCAGTCCACCCTCAATGTTTTTGAAATAATTGTTAATGCGCCTTCAGTAAGTGCAGGAATGTTGAGAGGATCATTGCCTCTCAGTGTGAGAAAAGGGGAAATGGTGCAAATACACATATTATTCTGCCCTGTGGCATGTCAGCACTTTAAGTTGACTGTAAGTGTGTTATTATACTAAACAGCCTTTCATGGACGACTGAATAAGATTCCCAACAATTCAGCAGTCTGAGCTGTGAGCCCTGGGGACTCGACCACCTCCTCTCATTAGTTCTCTAACAAATCCATCCTCTCACTGTTCAGCTGAATCCTCTGTGTGCAGGCAGAGAAAACGCCTCCAGGCAAACACTGGGAGTTCAGAGCCCAACACAGAAACACAGCAGCTTCTGATGATATGATCAGACTACATGTCTAATACATATAGCACAAAAGCACCTGCTTTTGTCAGTTAATAACTTTTTACTGGTAAAGGAAGGAAAGCTTAATGCAAATGGATCCCTTTAATGTTGGACTGACATTAATCTGTTAGAGTTATGACCTAAAATGAATGTTAATATTTAGTACAACTTTAAGAGAATAAAACATCAGTGTTGTGATTATGGCATTAACGTTTCATCATACAAGATACATCTAGGTAAAGATATCCTGACATTCAAAATGATTTTCATAATAATTGATGCATTTGGACTACTTTTTAAGGCTCTATACACCCATATTGACCTATATCAGCTTTAAAAAGGACTTTTCACAATTTCATGAAGTTTGGTGACCTCATGTTTTGCCAGTTTAGCTACGGCCAACTTTAACTCAATCAAAGATCTAATTAGCCCTGATAGAAAACACACCTGTTATGACACAGAGGAAAACAAAGTTTGACATGAATATGACGTATAACAGATCAGACATTCAGCTTTAGTGCAGTTTAAGTGCAGTATTGCATTTTCCCCACAGTTCAATTTTGTGATTGTAATAGCACAAAGTACATGTTTAATCTCTCAGGCCACTCAATTAATCCTGCCTCAGCCTCAATAAACAGAGGAGAGAAGTCCGACAGACTGTTGGGTTTAACCAAACATTGCTGCAGTTCTACAAGCTGAAGTGAAAATAGATTGAAACAGATATGTGGAGAGGCTGTCCTGATTTCCCAGGGAGCTGTGTGAACGCTGAAGTATGGTTACCATGAGAGAAGTCAGCATGTGACAATGACGTGGTTGAAGAACATTTTCTCTGTTTGTCTCACCCTCTTGTCAAAGCGTCTATAGACAGAGAGCATACTGGGTCAACTGTATGGATGATTTTATTTCTTTAGAGACTATTAGAAATCGTTTTCTTTCATCCAGCAAAACAAAGTGATTAACACAGTTTACTTGCATAACTGTTCTCTACAGATTAAGTTATTTATTAGAGAATAATTGGCTGTTAGGATTGCTTAAATACGGTTGTTTTTTAATCATTAAAAGTCTGTCTGAATAAGTAAAGCCAAGTGTATGATAGTACTTAGTCAGCTGGTGGTGCCTTTTGTGTTGTGACAATCATGACAATGTGTTTGTGGGAAAATGGAGGGCAGTGGGACAGGACAAGCACCCACAAACAGTCTAATTGTCAGGAGGGAAGGAAAGAAACGGTTAACGCTGATGTCACTGTTGTCCCGACGGACTGGCCTGATGGTGCTGTACACTGCTTTGTCCCGGCCAAAACAGCCTGATCTAATATGCAAATGAAAACACACATGCATGCACTGAAATGTAGACCAGACAAACACACATCAACAGTCTCCATGAATAATTCACATCTTTGCAACTGGAGCCCAGTAAAAGGCAGCTTTTTGGGGAGAAAATGGGGAGTCTGAGTAACCAAAAATAAATGTGTGAGACGAGAGCAGGGTCCATTTTACACGCTTGCTTAAGTCCACCTGTCTGGTCCACTTTACCTTGTCAAAGATACAAGCAAGAAATGTGAGTGTTTTGAGACTGAAGCCACTAAAATACAGACAGTATAAACCAGGAGGAGCAGCTCATGTTGTTCCAACAGGATGAAACTTCTACCTTTAGCCAAGCGGGGAGACACTGATAATTAGTGTAACAGGCATAGCAAAGAGACTGATCCACTAACCACCAGCTTTAGCGTGTTAACAGCTGGCTGCTGCTGTTTTGGTCGATGTTTAGCTGGAAGGCATGAAAGAGTAAAAATAAAAAGACATACTCTTTTACTAATTATCCTGTGCAGAATTCCTTCTCTCTGCCCGCTCCATCTCTACAAACCTGACTAGGCTCACTTTAAGCTTACCCCACACGTTTTTTTTAAGACATCCTCCTCTTCATTTTTAGCCTTTTTGCAAGTGTTTCTGTCCTGCCTGACCTTTCCCCCCTCACTCCTCTCGCAGCTTTTCTGTGTTTACGTCCACTCAATCCTTCCAGTGCACTCTCACTGAGTTGCAGTAGGAAACGGTCCATGTGAAATGATATGTCTCTGCAGACAAAAAGTGTAACTCAGGGCAACCAGTATTTTTCTAGTGGCATCAGCCGAGACAAATGTTAACTCTGATTTTCAGGTCTTCCCTGGTGTGGAAAAGTTAGAAATTTATCATGCAACAATAAAACTACAAAGTACGTCACAGGAAGGGAGAAGAGGAGCTGCACTGGTTTTGAGATATGGAAGGCAAACATTTTTATTTATCCCATTACTTTAACAGCTCTGCCCGTTTAAGTTTTATGCTGGTGCTGGATTACTGTTTCTTGTGCATTAAAAATTAAATTTAAGAAAAATTAAAAAAAAAACTATTTATTTTTTTGGACTCCATTCTGAGGATATAAGGGAACAGAAAAGTCAATACATTATCCTTGCTTTAACTGAATTTAACAAGTTTGAATTGGTAATACTATTTCTTGACAGTCTGAGGGTAATGGTTGTATGGCTGGGCCCACACACAAATGTATGAACCACCACCAGAGCCATTTAAACAGCTGTGACCTCATCCATTTGTATAAGGAAACCACTTCTCAGAAAAATCCCTGGCTTGGCTTGGATAAATGGAGCCAAAGTGAGAGTCTGGTAGACTGCTCTGTAATCACAGAAGAGGAGGAAATGATGGCTCCCACTGAGGTTTCTGTTTAACTACTGTTTGCTGAAGGGGTTACTGACAGATATGTTACCCAAACTAACAAGTGTAAAAACAACTGGCTCATCTGGAGTGGCCCCTTTCCCTTCTCCGTTTCTGACCTTCTCTTTCCTGTCACAGGGGAGTCTCTGAGCTCACATTTTCAGTCAGAGCAGTGAAGGGCTAATGGCAGCCTGTGGGTGACACCGAGCCCTCCCATCCTTTCATTTAGCCTCGAAATCAATGTGTGAGCTCTGCTATTTGTGCAGTTTGTGCTTCTAAATCAGCCGTTTAGGGTCTTGTCTTTGAAATGTGACAGTGGACATTTACAGAAGAAATATGCTTTGTTTAGACAAAAAGATCCAGTCACACAGTAGAGCATCGGAAACCCTTGTATCATCATGTAGGAATGATGATTTGCTGGCAGCTGTGAAGGGTTCTTCTAGGAAGCCTGACTCATCATGACACAGTTTTCATAGAAATAAAAAAGAAGCAATATAAGAAACATGCTGGCCAGAAATGATGTTACTTGGCTGAAAAATAAAAGGCTGAGTTGAGGTGAATTCACTCTCTGCTACTTCCAAAGTGATTTCCTGTGAATGGCATCATGTCTGAGGAGGGCCGGCCGGTCCTGTTCTCCTCCATCTCTGCCTTTGTCCCTCTCTGAATGGGCCCTTTCTCTCTCTGCCCCCTGAGCGGAGGATCTGGGTTTGTCTTTATGGTGGGAGGCAGAGTGGCACGCACACACGTCCGGTCCACTTTGTCAGACGTTCTGCATGTCCAGCTGGTCCCCAGCCCTGACCTATGACCTCTTCTCTCTCAAGTCTCTGAGTGCTCAGAGGAAGGAAGGAAGGAAGGAAGGAACGCACGAACGAAGGGTAGAGAAATAAGAAAAGTGGAGGAGATGGAAAAGATAGAAGATATAGAGACAGGCATACATAAAGGAAGAAAATCCCTGAAAAATGATAAAAACAGCGACCAAGACTAAAAGAGAAAAATAAGAGACAGACAGACATTAAAATGTAGGAACGGTAAAAATGTAGGAAAAGGGAATACAATAAAACCCAAAGCAAAGAAAGAGGCTCAATCAAGAAAGGCAGGAGACAGAAATAGAAATAGAAACAGAATCAGGGATTGAAAGACTGTAAAGAGACAAGGACAGACTGAGAGACAGAACGAGAGAGGGAAAGGGATCGAAAGATTGAAAAAAGACAGAAAATAAAAGATGACAGGAGCGGCAGAGAAACAAAAGAGAGAAAAAAAGGAAAGTGAGACACAAACAGATAGAGATCATGAACTAAAATGATGTGAAAGTAAAATAAATAAGAGACAGAGAAAGAAAGAAAGAAAGAAGGGGTATCAGCTCAAGCTCAAGCCTGCAGGTTGTTTATCTCTCTCTGTGTTTGGAGCAGCCACAGGCCCTTCAGTCATCTTGTGGTATGAAACCAAAGACTTTGGGTTGTAGCTGGGCTGCTGCAGACCAGACATGTGACTTCATCCGCCTTTGACACTGTGTCCAGGCTTTTCTTGTGACAGAGGATTTTCCCGTGTGAGCTGCTCTGCTAATCAGAGGTCAGGGGGGTCGTCTCTGGCTGGGGATGTCGAATCGATCAAGGTGATTCAGTGGAAAAAAGAACTGGATAGGGAAGCAAAATCAATGTGAGGATATACATCTGTAGCTAACCTTTAGCTCTTCTACACAACCCTCAGCCTTTAAGTAGAAACAATCAATAGTGTGATCAATCACTGTTTAACTGAGTAGGGAAAACTCCAGTAGAAGCAATTTGTTCAAACTTGTAGCCTGTAGGCCTAATGAAAAACATAATTTTCAAGGAGACAGTTTGAGTGTAAACAAGCTTTTTTGGATTTTGAATGTGCTCTACTTGGAAAAGAAAAGACAGGAAAGTCAGTCATCTGGTACAAATCCAATGTTTTGTTCAACATGATGTCCTTGCCTGGTCACATTTAAAAAGGAGCTTATTTTATCCACACTCCCATGTCCAACACTCAGCTCTTGATTGTTACTGACGTCCTGCTTTGTCAGCGCTGCTCCGTTCATGTGTCTGATTGTGTAACATTGCAAGAAGCCAGGAGCATTACAGACTCACAACCTCAGATGTCTGCACAAGGACAGAAATGCTGCAGTGACACATGACATGTAGTTGACTGACACAAGTTAGACAACTTGTAAACTTTCACCTCTAATCTACGGGTAGAATTGTGGGTAATGTAGGCAGCAAGTCAGAGAATAAAGAAAACACCTCTGGTTCCATTGCATTGATTTTCATTTTGTCGTTTCTTACTCAAATCACCACAGTGAGTCTGAGACTGTTACAGACATGCAATGCTAAACTGGTAACCAATTTAATCTCTTAGTAAAGACGACTTAATGACTATTCAAACTAACTCAAAATAACTCTAATGATGTCATCAGGTCTAAAGTACAGCCAGGGTTTGAAGATTTAGAGTAAAGCCTGTGTTTTAACTAAGGCTTTGGAGTTTTAAAGATAGTGACATAAAACTTAGTGACCCTTTTGATTGACCGATCTGATGGAAAGAGCTAACAAGGAGGAGGCCTCTGCCCAGACCCTCAAAGACATAAACTGCTCACTTGCCATGATGCCTCACTTATTGTTGTTGGAGTATACATTAAAGGATGAAACTTACGTGTACTTGTATTTTATGATTGCTTTCAGGTGCAGGTAGTTTCCTGAGTTTAATAAATTATTAGCCCATATTTTGGGGTTCTGTTTATGCACACATACTGTAAGTCCCTGTGCTGTCAGCAAGTCCAGCTTTGGCCTGTGAGTTATCCTCTACTTCTCTTCCCCTCTAAAGCTGTCTGCCAAACTGAACACAGAGCCAGCGAGGTCAGTGTACCCAGGAGGCAGGCTGTCAAACAGGGCAGAGCAGAGCTGAAGTGACAGGCGTGTGTCCATCTGTCCACACAGACGTGTGCCTGGTTTAAACTTGTGGGGGGATAAAGCTGATGCTGCACTCTGAGGATGACAACCTGTAGCTGCTTTTAGGCAGCATCTACATATTTTTGGATTCATAATGCTTGCAGATTTCCTAAGTTCGGCAGATATTTTTGGCTGTACATTCTTTATAAGACAGGTCGTATTTATGGGAGACCCTTCATGCCGTCAGAGTTAAGCAGAGAATCTCTGGTATCTCTTTCTTTCCTGGTATTGTCAACATCCTGAGCTTAATGTCTTTCTGTTACACAGTGGTCTATTTTTAGAACTGCTTTGACTGTTTCTCTCAACAGACCAGATAATCTTCACATTATTCCCAGTTTAGTCAGGGCTTCAAGGCCTCATCCAATTACTCCAATCCCTTCCTGCAGGTTGTAATTGCTCTGTAAAGGGAGACATCGCCCAAATCCAAAGTGTGTAACATTTTACTTCTGGGTAGAGGGATAAACAGATATATATATAGGCCTATGAATGATGGCAGCCTATGTCCGTTCAAACTGAGAGTAGTAGTGTGTGAAGAAGACTGACAGAGCCAGGCTGTAACGTCCTGTTTTCTTTTGTCTAGCTTAGCTAACAGGCTGCTATCTCTACAGCTAGCTACATATTTGCTTTCGGTGGGTCTTTCCTATAGTGGAAATGAGCCGCTGGAAGTCCATGAATTGGACAGCATCACCAAGGATGTTCAGGGCTTGCAAGCTAGCAAGTAGCTTATACATCAGCAAACATTTTGTATAGCATCACAAGTAGACTAAGTAGGTGGGGTATGCCCACTGGTGGGCTATCAAGTCAGCACCCAAAAAGACAGCAAAATGGGTCCAATTGCATAGTAAGAACAGCATCACCAAACCTTCATACAAAGTTAGTTTTTTTGTGTCACTCATGTATGCCTCATGTTCAATAGAACACGAATGCTTTAGCACTTTTAGTAAGGAAGCTGTTTTAGCTCCTAGCTTCCCATTTTTAAATGCCATTAAACTGAATAAATTTTGTCTTGAGATTTTACATCTTCTTTTACATGGTTGCTTTATTCAACATATAGATATTGTATGAACTGCAGAGATTTGACAATGTTGTTCCAATCCCGATGTATGTGTTGTCTCCCACTCACTCTCAGATACTTTTGCTGGGCCCTATCTCCGCTGCTCATCACTCTTGCAGTTCATCCCTTCGCTTGCACACATCACACATGCACTCAGCTTTATTACCAAGGTGCTGATGAGAGGGAAAACAGGATTGTAAGGTATCTTAAATAAGATTAATGTGGTAAAGACCTGAAAGCTTGCTTTTGTAGATGAATCAGTGTGTCAGAGCTGACTTAGTGAATGTGCCGGCAGAATCAACAAGACTGTCAGTGACATAGGAACACAAACTGTTACAGCTAAAATATCAACAATGACATCATACTCTGTGTTAATGTGACTTTTCACAATGTCTGCTTGCTCTATTCAATTTGAATAGACAGTCACACTTTTTTTTAACATCACTCTCTTACAGCTAAATGTCTCCCTCTCCTGGCTGGTCACATTTGTCCCTTGTTGGACTGCGGCATATCTCTAACTCCACTTAAGTACTGTAGGGTGAAATCCTCTCAAGTGGTGTTTGTGGAATTAAACTCCAGGTAGACTATAAGGCTAAAATGTGTAACTTAGCTTGTATCTAACTTCCTTTACTTGTGCTTCAATTGTTAGCTGAGACGGAGCGTGGCCAGAGGCTTCCAGATGTAGACGCAACACAGCAGCTCAAGATGAGAGAGCGGCAGCGTTTCTTCGAGGAGGTCTTCCAGCATGATGTGGACGTCTACTTGTCCTCAGCACACCTTTGTATCCGAGACTATACGAGACGTAAGTTTGAGTGGCATTTTGACTGCAGGAAACAACACCTTCATATGTACACAATTCCATCTCTTTCTCTTCCCTCTAGCTCCAATTGGCAGCATCTCATCCATGGAGGTGAATGTGGACTTGCTGGACCAGATGGAGTTGACTGACATCTCTGACCAGGATGCTTTGGATGTCTTCTTCAGCTCTGGGGGAGAAGAGGCGGCTCTGACCTCTCCACTGCCAGGTATTTGTAAAAGCCCTGAAAAAGGGGATATTTGAGTCAAGAATCATGGACACAAAACATTCCTCAGATCGTCTGTGTATTGACTGGTGAGGAAGAGCAGTGTCAGTTTACATTACTCAGTTGCACCCCCTGCTGGTGTCTCCTGGTAACTACATAAACATTACTGCCATAGGTGTTAGAACAGCATTCAGATAAAAAACACATGAAAAACAAAACTTAACACTTGTGTAACTGACTGTAAATATTGTAACAGGTTACCAGAATTTGAATCAATAATTCTCATGTATCATAGAGGATACAGTAATTGAGTAATTGTGTCATTTCTAACCATCCCATATTCATACTAGAAATTGAACAGAGGTTACAAAACACACTGCACAATTATTTTGTCACTAACTCACTTTGTTTGCTTTCCTGTCAAGTTCATTGCTCGTTATGTCACTTTAGGCAAAAGCATCTGATAACAATTAAATCCATGACAAATTATTATCTGATCCACAGTCCAAGGAAACAACAACAATGTGGAAGTCATCAGTAATGGACTCTTTCAACATGTCTCTGAGGGCCTTGACACCAAGCCTCGCTTGTCCTCTACGTCTTCAAACTCTTCTTGCGACAGTCAGACAACCAACGCCAATGGGAGAAACACTTCCGTGGTCAGGTCAGATGATGAGGAAACACACACCGGCACTCTTAAAAGAAGAGAGAAGGTGAAAAGTCAGACTCCCTCATCATCTTCATAGAAAGCTCTCTCTTCACTCCAGGTCATTACTGTCTGAGGCCGAGACGTGACGTTTGGATGTGACTTGATTAAAGACCGTCTTCCACACACTGGCTCTTCTCACTGCTTTCAACCTTTCCTTTGGTTTATAAGTTGTAGGTTGGGTTCTGTGTCTGTATTGGAGCAAGGAACCATGAACTGTACATACAGAGATTTTTGTGAATTATTCTTCCATTCTTATTTTCAGCATGTTTTAATGGACTCGCTCCCCATTTTTTGACCTGACTTGCAATTGATGAACAATGAATTTTGTAGAGTGAGGGAAGGAAAGGAATGTAAAGAAGTAACTGAAAATAAACAAAAATAATTGGATAATGTTTTACTTAAGATAAATTGTGAACAGAAAGCTCATGTTACTAAATGTATTGTTTCTGAAATCAAAACATTGTCCTGCCAATGCAACCTCTCTGTTAGCTCTAATTCTAGATCTCTAACCACTTTTTTCTATTTAACAATAAAGTAAGACAAAAAAGGTGATTCTAGGGATGAACAAAGCATTTTATGGTTATGCTAAGCTGCTCATATGTCCTTATGCTTCAGGGGAAACCTGAGGACACTACAGCCTGAACCTGACAGACACATCATAAAAAACACATCAAGTTTGAAGAATGCTGGGACCATCAAATGTACGTTAAATAACTGAAAACAACTGTAAAGTGAAGTGACATTGTCTTCTTAATTTTGCAGGGGTGATGATTGTAAACCAGTTATACATGGTGGGTGAGCAAGCGTAGGTTGTGTTTTGAAAGCCTTATCTCTGCACGCTTTGTTCAATTCTCAGGAAAACAGATACACACAAACACACGCACACGCACACGCACACACACACACACACACACACACACACACACACACACACACACACACACACACACACACACACACGCAAACACGCACAACACACACACACACACACACACACACACACACACACACACACACACACACACACATTATCATATGTCAAGTGGGTGTGTACAGCAGGGAGGGCAGGGTCTTGTCTTAATTTGCTCAAAAGTCAGAACAGCAAACCCTTAACACAGTCTGGACAACTGAACAAGCATCATGCTCTGCTTCTTCCTTCTGGTAAGTTACAAAACATCTTCAAACCTTGTTGATGTTACTTTAGTTTGTGATTTACTTTTCCTTTTTTGTAATTTTCTGTTCCAGATTTATTCCATGTTGCTCTAATTAGAACATGTATTCATTTGAGAGTGAAAGTGTGATGCAATATTACCTTCAATCATGTTATCATGAAAGTTTTATTATCAATTCTACAATTCACTTAGCAGACGCTTTTATCCAAAGAGATGTAAACCAGAGAGTAAATACAACACAAGCAAGGATCTAGAAAAAAGGAAACAATGTCAGTAAGTGCAAACGATCTTTGAGTCCGATTGGACACGCAGGTGCTGACAGGCATTGCACAGAGGCAAAGCACAACATTGACGGCAGTTCTTAAGCGCTTTAACCAGTATAAAAACCATCTTAAAGTCATCGGTATCAAACAAACTGTTCTGTGTTATAAAAAAAGAAGTTTTTAATTACTGATGTGATACAAGCCTTTTAAATGAACACAGCAAGTTTGTGTTTAGTCAGTAGGTGTGTGAGTTCTTTCACCCATGGCGATGTCATCGTTCCTCTGGACATGCCTGTGCAATTCCAAGGAACTGGGTCACCTTACCATGACTTGCAAGGAAAGGTTAAGTCCCAATTTAACAAAGGACGTAAAACACCTTCCAACCAGAGCATGAAACTTTGTCCTGGTGAACAGAACTGATTTTCAGGTTTGGTTGGTTTTCTGTCTTCAGATTTATTATTTTCCAAGTGCAATGTGCTCAGAGCTGCTGAGCCGCCACAGGAGGGCCTGGATCATCGACTCCTTCACCATTGAGGAGGAGCAAAAAGGACCCTTTCCCTATGTGTTGGGCAAGGTGAGAAATCCACTGAGTGAACAATCTAACAGTTAAATGAGTTGTTTCACTAGAAACGATTCATTTTTAAATATGAATACAAAATTAATCTATTGATAGACCCTTTGATATGATGTATACAGTAACCAAGCTCATCCTTTTGTATGACAACCTGTGAAGAAAGTTACTTTTTTATTGTGTGGTGTTTCTTTGTAGTGAGCTCTGTCTTGACTTTTGCAGTTTCTTCAATCTTTATCTCTTCTATCCAATAAAGTATCTTCTTTTTGAAAAATGTAAAAAGTGTGAAAGTGTGAAAAGCTGACAATAAAGTGTTTGGTGTTGTGTTGTAGATAAAAATCCAGAAGGCCTATGGAGATTACTTTGATCTGTTTGGGCAGGGTGTGGATGAGGAGCCAAAGGGAGTCCTGTCCATTCATAGAGAAACGGGCAACGTGTATGTCCACAAGCCCGTGGACTACGAGAAGCACACCTTGCTTAAGGTGTGACTAGACACAATATATAACATAATCTTACCTTTACAGCTGCCTGGTTATGCTTTCATTAACTACCTCAGAGTTATTAGGAATGAGAATACATTCTTGGCAGTAAACAGTTTGATTTTACGTCTCACTCCTATAAAAAAGATTAGTGCTAACATAGATTGGCCATATATGATGAGCCTTAAACCACTGAGTTATCAAATAAATATCTGTCAGAGTCAGTCTTTGTCGAAGAAATTCTCTTCTTATACGACCAAAAAAAATCAACAGGAATTTGGTTTACAAAATCGTTGTATAAAAAAGACATAACATGCAAGAAAGATTTTAAATATCAATCTTAAACCTCGGAAGCTTCAGACCTCAGCTTAGCTTGAGCTGAAGTTAGGTGGTACAAATAGAGGTAATAAACTTTGCAATAAAAAAATGTGCATTTGAAAATGTATGTGTTGTTTTAGGTCCACCTCAAAACATGAGTATCTTCTGAAAAAACAACAACAACAACATCATACATTATATTATGTCTGACTTACAGTTTTTTTTTATCTGTAGGTGAAAATGGAGGCATGGAATAAAGATGTTACTCTTGACACCAAATTAGGAGTTTATATTTCCATACTGGACATAAATGACAACCCTCCACGCTTTCAAAACGATCAGTATGAGATCAACGTTAAAGAGGAGCAAGAACAAGGTAAGCAGCACCAGATCCCATATATTTAAAAAAAAATAGGCTCAATTTTTTTTATATAGCAGCTTTCATTGTTTGGCTGTTTCCCATCAGGCTCGCATCTCCTGATGATTTTGGCCAATGACAGAGACCAGAGAGGGACACCAAACTCTACATTTCACTATGAGATCAAATCGGTGTCTCCAAACATCCCAGACACTGAATTTTTCATCGATGAGTCTGGAAAAATCTCGTTCAAAGGATGTTTGGATCATGAGGCAAGTGTACCCTTTGTTAGTATTTCAGAATTTGAGACACACAGTGTTTTAAATAGCTTATATTGTTCTACATGAGTGTCAGCATTTTGTAAGGTCATGTCAGTGTTGATTTGAAAACTGCATACAGGAAGCACACTGAGTTGTAGGGATATGTTTACTCTGTAGATATTGGGTTGATCTCTGTGATATTCAACTTCATGCTAAGCTTCATATTTAATCAACTTCAAATAACTTTATTTATCTGTGTGAAAGCATCAGTGATGCAGTTAAAATGAAGAACAGCAAAGCACAAGAAGAAAACACACACCCATTTAACATAATGCATGTTGTGCAAAATAAATAAGCTGCTTCATAGGAAATATATGCACTTATTAATGTAGAAGAAGAAAAAAACTGTAAATCTGACTTCAAAAGTCTTCTTTTGTTGTGTTAGGCTACAAAAATGTTTACAGTGTTGGTGGAGGCAAAGGATCACGGTGATGTCATCAGTCTGTCCAGTTCAACCACTGTTCTCATTCATGTCCAGGACGGCAACAACCACCTCCCGACCATCAGCGGACAAACAGTAGGCAGTTAGTTTGGCTACATTGCACAGTTTCTGCAGATCGTCATGCTTCTACACGTGTGTGCACTAATTACTCCTGTAAACTCAAACCCTACTGTGCAGTACTTCTGAGTGTAATGTGCTGTGCTGTACACTGCACACGTTTTTTTTAAACTTAAAACACTATCACCACATTTGTCATAGTGTGAACAAAAAGAAAACAATATAGGAAGTCATTATTGTGCCATTTTTTGCTCTTTTAAAATGTTACAACTATTATCATTTTCCAGAGATTGGCGGATAAACACTTTAAAAGATAGTTTTTAGATAGATAAAAAAAAAAGGTAATAAACACAATGGAAAAACTGATAGAACAAAGAAGTAACAAGTTAAAGATTTAAAAAGGCTCCACACAACCAGATTAATCATTGACATTGATATAAGAAATGTATTAGTGGTTGCAAATTATGTCAACTGCCTTCTTTTTTTAATCACTTCTTTAAGTCTACTTTAACACTCTGCTGTAGAAAAGAATTCCTCTTACAGCCCAAATGTAATTCTCCCCATGCTAAAATAGGGAATCATCCCTTAAAAAAAAGACAAAAACTACATGGTGTTACAAGGAAAATTTACAACAGATTCATCATATTTCAATTTTCGATGTTAAAACCAACACTATGCCATTATTTACCCAGTTAATTTTACCCTAACATAAGGCACATTAGTCTTACGACAAACTCAGGTGAAACATGACATTCTACATTTTCTCCCCTGACCTCTGCACTGTGAATTAAACTAGGGCTCTGGCAAAGTAAAGGAACACGAGATTGGGGCGTCTCCTCTGCTCCTGCATGTGACGGACAGAGACAGCCCAAACAGCCCTGCATGGAGAGCCAGGTTCAGCATACAGGGTGACGAGAAAGAGAGCTTTAAGATCGAAACAGACCCACACACCAATGATGGAGTGCTGACGGTAGTAAAAGTGAGTGCTGTTTGACTACATGCTTTACATTACAGTGACATCCAACATGTAATTACTACATGGATGTTTGAACCAGTATGTCTGCTTACTTGTGTTGTTATGATTGTTTCTAAAGTGTTTTACAAATAACAGTGGACAATTCAGTGCAGCTACTGCGTTATAATTTTAGCCTTTGGACTATGAGGATGGAGCACAAAGGGAGCTTTTCATCTCCGTGGAAAACGAGTCCCCATATTTCTCCTGCAAAGTGAAGGAGAAGACGTCTTCAGGCCTGTGGAAAGTTAACATGACAAAAGCCGATCATCATAATGTAGCTCTGCTTCATTCTGTGAAAGTCGTGATTGAAATCGAGGACATCAACGACCCCCCAGTGTTCACTGAGACTGTCAAAGAGGCCTGGGTGGAGGAGAACACTCCCACAGGAACCTGGGTAGAGAAAGTGACTGCTGTAGACCCCGACTCCAGTCATGCAAGACAGTTTGTGTGAGTAGGATGTTTATTTAGTTTACATGTCCATGCTCTTATTTGGAGTATCCTCTGTGAAGCAATTGGTATGCTTTTCCACAGGTACAAGGTAGGACATGATCCGGCTGGCTGGGTGACGGTGGATCCCCACAAAGGCGACATCACTACAGTCCATTCACCAGACAGAGAATCTCCTCATGTTGTTGATGGGGTCTACACTGTTTCACTACATGCAGTGGATGATGGTAAAACACAGAGTGTATGGAGCTTGTTAAAGGCAAAAAGAACCAATTTGCAAAACACAATTGTAAATGAAAAACTACAAAGACTTTTTTATTTTATATAGAATGTATTATAACACTTAATAACAAATATAAAATAATTCAAATATCATTTACTTTGATTCAATTCAACAGAGCAAGTGTCGCTTGCATTTTTTAATACTGTAAATCGCATAAATATGGACAATAAAAAAGGGCTTAATCCTAATTCTTGAGAAACTTTTAGGCCAAAAAAGGAAACTAGGCTCATGCTAGTTGCAATCTCAAAACAGAGTATGTTCAATACTTGTGTAAAGAGGTTACAAAACACACTGCACTGTCTTTTTTAAAGAATGAATCAAATGAAATCCCACTTCTTGATTTCTGTTTTTCTGTTTTGTCAGGTAATCCACCGTTGACAGGCACTACAACACTTAACATCCATGTGATCGATCAAAATGACAACGTGCCTCAGCTGACGGAGAACATGCTCGACGTGTGTGCGTCTGAAGGCCCGACCACCACCAACATCACAGCCTATGACCTGGATGAAAATCCCTTTGGAGGGCCTTTCACGTTTGAACTGCTGGGGGATGTCGATGGAAAATGGAACCTGAATCCCTCCTATGGTAGAACCATCTATCCTTAATAGTGAAATGTTATATATAAGGCTACCTTAAATTGGTATGAATGCATGAAAATATCAAAACAAACATTTCATTGTGTGATTATTTCACAGGGTACACGGCTGGTTTGGTTAAGGAGCCTGGTGTGTATGCCGGTCGACACACAGTTGATCTGAAGGTCTCAGACTTGCAGGGAGAGTTTAGTGTTCACAGCCTCAGTGTGACTTTGTGCAACTGTTTTGTGACGCCTAAATGCCGGAGCCGCAGAGACGCCTCCACAAACATTGCCTTGGGCGCTTTAGGCATAATGTTTGCCTCACTGTTTCTATTCCTGTGTAAGACACTACATCCTCTTTAATCAGTCCTACAGAAAAGTGTAATATGTATTGTAAAAATTATGTCTATTGTCTCTGACAGTCCTTCTACTGATGGCAGTTGTCATTTCCTGCAAAAAAAAGTTCACCCCTATGCAGACAAACGATTCCTCTGGAGAAAACCTCCTTATTTCAAACATCGAAAATCCAGGAACAGACTGCAAGGTCAGGGCTCAGAGACATTTGCAAACAAACCACTATTTATTTACATATTTCTCTTCATGCAAATAGCAGTAACAGTTTACTTTTCCTTCAAGGTTCCAGACAGTGTCCTGCTAGTGTCCACTGATAACACGCGTCAGGACGTAGCTCACAGGCAATGTCTGCATGATGGCATGCAAAACACACTAGTCTTAACTAAGGTAGGGACTGTGGGAAAATAAAAGGACAAACTTTCTTTGGTTCAATTGCAAAACTTGAAGAACTTGACAGATAGTTAAGCATTCTTCAGATTTTTAAGAGTGCCCAGTCTTTTACAAGTTCAGTCACATGCTTTGGTGAATAACATGCTTGGGAAACTCAAGATTACCAAGTTAAATTAACTCTTACTCGGCTGTTTCTCTTACTGTCTTCCTTTTCTTCATCAGCAAAATGTTATCAACAAAAACTCTGGATATCAAAGAAATGCAAATCGTTCCTGCCTCTTAAGTGAGAACATACGCCAGGTATGCACTCATTGAAGATCAATTATCAGTCACAACTATGATTATTTTTTTTACATTTATTTTCATCTGTCCTCAAATCTTAGACAACTTGGAATTCTCCAATAGCCAATGGTTCCAGCCACAACCAACAGGTATAGTAAGAGTTGGTTTCATACAAATGGTTTCCGAAGCATTGTTTGAAGAAACTTTATTTATGTGAACTTTCTGCTGTGCTCAGATTGAAGCGAAGGGCACAACATATACCCTCTTCAAAAGAAACTCAAGCTTTATGTCAGATGTAGCTCTCCTCGCTCTGCTTCATGAGGTTGGTTACACTTTTTTCACATCATTAACACCTGGAAGAATAGAATACATGCTGCATTTTTTTGAGTGTTTGATTTCTCCTTGTAGAGGCTCTCCTCTATCCAGGAGACAGAAGAAGACCTTGTGGACTATCAGCCTCACATCTACGCAGATGAGGGGGACTTGGACAAGCTCTCAGAGCTGGAGGACATCACCATTCCTGACCAGGATTCCTTTCATAAAGCTTTGAAAGACTTGGGACCAAAGTTCAACCACCTGGCTTCTATTTGCAGGAAATCAAACGGGAAGAAATGACTACATGTTTTTCAGTAATCAAATTGTTGTTAAGCTGGGAATCAATATTTTGTGACTGTACAGGCTGTGGTTTTAAGGTTGCTTGAAATATTCTGTAAGGTTTGTCATACAGATTTTTTCCAGAAACATTATTTGCAGCTGAGAAAGTGATGAAAGGGATTCTGTTATTCACACATTATTTAATAGCAAATGTTAGAGTCCTCCACAGTTCTCCTTTTACAATCAGGGAACAAAACAAAGTACAGCTGTCCTCCAAAACCAATTTGGAGTTACATTTAGCCATCAGGTAGACAAGAATTGAATACATTCAGCAACAAAACTAAATTACATGCCTATAGGGGCCTATTCCAAAGACAAATCAAACCACTTCCACTGAATTAATTTGCTTCCAGCTGCTAAAATAAAGACATTGCTCTCCCAATTCATAGAAGTTTAAATTTCCCTTAACGCATATTTTTGAATAGAAAAAAAATATATTTGCCTCAAGACCTTTAACTGGGGAGAAGGGAGGTACTTTTTAAATAAGTAGAAAACTACAATATTTACAGAAATTATAACAAAAAGAAAATATTGTCACACCCTCCCACTACCTATTTTTGGGAGGGGTCGCTGCTCAGTTGTGCTCTGCCCACTACGACCTCGGCCCCTGAATCCTCTGCCTCTCAGGAAGCGGCCAGGCGCTCCAAATGTTTCCATGTTCAACTTTTTCTCCTCAGCCCAGGTGGTTTTCCTATGAACAAACACAACAGTAAAATATATTGTAGAGCATTGCAAACCCCTGAAGAATCAAGAAGACAAGCACAAAGTGTTAATCACCTGGGCTTGAGGTCTGATGAGATGTTGTCAAAGAAGCATTTGGCTTTGTCGTAGTACTTATCGCCAAGTGATTCCTCCTCCCCCTGCATACCCTGGCCATCATGGGCCTCCCCAGAGTCCACATTTTCGACTACAACGATTACAAAAAAAAGTATATAAAGTTATGAATATGCATGAAATTAATTAATATTGCATCCATTGTAACTAGACATCTACAGAAGTACTCATACCTACGACCTCCTTTGTAAGGTCATCTTTAAACTGAGCATTTGCAGTTTCAAAATCAAAATCAGACTCAAACTGCAAGGTTGAAGCTTTTGAGTTTTTCACAAGAAGTTGGCCTCTGCTTCGGTTTCTGGACCTGCGACTGCCTGCATGTCAGCAACAGAAAAATATGAGAAACACTACAGAATAACAGCAAGACTTTTTATATCAGTTTGATCTAGCCTTGGATTTACTTTTATAGTCCATTCTGACAGATGCATATTTATTTGCTCCGAGTAGTTTCCGTTTTCTGATACATGTTTGAGCTCCCCAGAAGTTTTCTTAAAAGTATGAAGACAGCACTTCTCTGTCAGGCAGCTTTTTAAAAATGTGATACCTGGTTTTTGTCTTTGTTTTGGGTTCTCAGTGCCTTGGCTTTGCACCTTGGCTGCACTTGGCTGAGTTAGTCCTCGACCTAAACAGAAATAAAGTATAGATGTTAAAGAACTTTTTATTTCTGAGCTGATTTAAAAAAAAAAAGAAAAACAAGCTATAGGTAAGTTATGATTTTTTAATGTTATAGACTACTGTTAGTTTTCTCACTGGTGGATAAATTCTCCTTCTGAACCTGGGAACCAACCCGGGCAGATCGCTGGCCTGGACGTCTGCCCTGTGGCTGGGTTACAGTCTTCCCTCTTTTCGGGGTAGCACTGGCCAACGGTACAGTTTGGACAGCTTGCTCCACCATGGGGGCTCTTCTGGCTGAGATGCCATGAAGTCCTGGTAGGGAGGGAACACAAATACATTTTGAAGCACTTCTCATACTAAAGGTCAGGATTTCACATTTCAACTGTACCTAGACCCAGTGCTGCATTGTACTGCTGGTTGAGTAGAGAAGTAGCAGCCAGCTGGTTGTAAGTGGGCATCATGTCTCTGTATGAACTCCAACGTGGGTGATAAGCAGCAGATGGGTTGCCAATAGAGGACTAAAATGACACAATATAGAATCAAAAAACGTTTTGGACATCTTTCTTTAAAGAAAAAAAAAAAAATGCTGAAAAACAATATTAGTGAGAAAATAACACCCTCCCTCAGTCACACACCTGTACAATAGCTGGGTCTCGAGGCAGTCCATGGTGGGGTTTTGGTGGTTCAGACACAGTGATGTCTTTGATGTCGCTACCTCTGAAGATTATGTATTCATAAATTTCATCTTTGGGTGGCACTGGTCTATCTGTGTGCCGATCTTCTGTCCCAAAGGATTTGACTGTTGGTAAAAAGAGTTAAACGGAAAAGGTTGAAAGGCCTGCCAACTTTGGTTAATAAAGTTGTCAAATAGAGGAAAGCACATGTTTGGTCGAGACCCATCAACCTACCTTTGGCTAAAGCGACCGTGGACCTGTCTGTGTCGACAGAAGACAATATTCCCTCGTAACGAATTTGTGCCTTGGATATCAAACTTATTTTACTGCCGATGTAAGGGGTTCCTCCTCCAGCACTCATGTTTGCCGTGAAAATATGTTTGCAAAAGCAGCGTCTGAATCACTGATCGTAGAAAAACAGCACACATGAACTAATTACAATGTTCACAATTACCGTGCACCTGCGCGCTTTATAAATTGCCAGTGACGCACCAGGTCTGCTAACCTACGTGTAAGACAGGGTTAGTTTATTTTTCCAGCCGGCGTACACCGAAAGAGTCTAGTCTGCAAAAGCCTCCAGGATGATAACAGTTAAAATCAGAATGAGCCAGATAAGTCTGTTAGGCTATAGGTTTATTTTCATCTCTTAATTTTAGGGAGACTTTATAAAAATGTGACCAAAAAAAAGTGTATTTTGTAGGCCTATTCATTGTATAGGCTACAATATTGGGATGCTTTAATGACATGAATACCCCTTTGCTCACAGGCGGCACATTTCTAACATTAAAAACACACTTTGGACTAATGTTTAAATTGTCGAATTCACATAAAAGTAAACAAACTTTGTTTTTATGTTGCATAAATAACTTTGAGTCAGCGCATATGGGACTTTAACCGCAGTATAGGCCTACCCTATGATTGCTGACAGTAGGGCACAATATTTCCTCTCTAAAAGGAGGGTGGGGCGCCCTCAAACGCCTCATTACAACAGCAACTTCACTCGCTGGCCAAAAACACTGCAGCCATCTTGTATAGCGCATCGAGAGTGATTAAACTCTGAAATTAGGTTTGTTAGCTTGTTGTAAACCAGGGTATTATTGGACCTATAGCCAGATGGTACGACTCTGAAACTGAAAAGTTATCGTGATTGCAGAAACACCCCGGGAACTATGTAGCATTTGATGAAAACATTTCGCCTCCGGTTCGATGTTGTTCCTTCTCAGGCATCCCACGGAATGACAGCTGAAGCCATTGGTACCGCCTTTTAGAATGTGGAACAGCCAATCACAGCTCGCCGAAATCCCTGCTCGGAGCCGTTTAGCTGTTGTGCGCAGGCGCATGTCAGTTGGTAAGTACCTCACTTCTCATAAGCTCTCAGGAGTGTGAAGATGGCGCTTGGCTTCGGCCCGCTGGGTGAGCCTTTAGTGCATACAGAGGTGAATAAAGCGGTAATTTTCCATAATGTACAGCCTGTAGAGTCACAACTGTCGTTCTTGTGTAAAAACAACCACTTCAGTAGGCACGAGAAAGCCGGTAATTACATGGCTATAGTTCCGGGACAAGGGGGTAGCGCGAGCTAATGTCCAGCTGGGACTTGGTCAAGACGGTTGCTGAAGCAGGTACGCTGTAACTACTCATATTATTTTCCTCTTTTGTCTCTCCGACTAAACACGAAAAGCAGACAGCTGAGGGGAAACTGCAGTTGATGTAGCCTATAACAGTCTTGCCCCATCACATTCAAGATTGTTTGTGGTACTTCTAAACAAGTTGAAGTTGCAGGGGGTCTCATCATAACGAGGTCCCCATGGTTCAACTATGGATGCATCGACGGCCAGCAAGGACCACACCACTGGATACGACCCTGGCAAAACACTTGTTGTTAGTGGCGGTGTAACTTCTCTCCCTAATGCCCAGGGAAAAATAGGCTCACACTCGGTTCAGACTTTAAATGGGAACCAAACTATGAACTCGCACAATTCAGGAAGCGCTGCCCCTCTTAGGGGGGCGACAGTGACGGGTGGCACTGGTAGCAACAGCAGTAACGTTACTGTCACAGCTATCAACAGTGGACCAGTGATGTCAAAAGGACTGACCGGTGCGTTAATTCCCCCTTCGTCAAACAGTGTAATTCAGACGCACCTGATGAACTCGCAAAGTGTTGTCGCTTCACCTCAGCCTGTGAGCCATGCAACAGGAGCCACTGTGGCACTCGTCAGGCCGCCTATGCAAACTGTGGGATCGGGAACAATGAATGGAAACAATAATGCGAGCCCTGCTGTGGTTGCCAATGCAACAGGTCAGACAGGTAACAACATACAAAACCCGCTTGTAAACAATAGTCAGCCGCCTTTCAACGCAGGGTCGCACATAATCAAGGCAGAGCCCCCAACAACTATAATACAGTCTGCACCGCAGCCGGCTGTCACTCCTGGAGCCGTCAGCGCTCCCCGGGCTCCGGTGACGGTAGCTGGCGCTCCAGCCGGGATCCGAGCTCTATCACCTCAGATGTTGGCCCCAAGGCTCCCCCAAACTTCCCCAGGACAGCCGAGTATAGGCCTCCACAACATCCAGCTCCCCCCCGGTGAGTGAAGTCAAAACTTTACTTCAAGTATGCAGGGATGTTTTCCACCCTTTCCACACTTAGTTGACACATTGGTTTCATATTCATATGCCTCTGATCGGTGATTTTAAGAATAATAATTGAAGGATATTTTTTTCGAAAACAGTAGACTTATTTTAGGTTTTGCTTGCACCAGAGATTCCTAACTCTAAACAGCTGATTTGATATGTTCTCAAACAACTTTTTTGTTAGATTTACACCAACTGTTTACTTTCCTCCCTGATGTAGCTGTAAACATTTATTAGAAAAGCTTCATTTTTGACTCTTCTTCAACCTTGCAATTTAATGTGATAGTACAATTTAGTAAACTTTCTTGTAATACAGTATCTATCTTGGTTTAGGAATGATGCTTGTGCGCAGTGAGAGTGGACAGCTGCTGATGATTCCTCAGCAGGCTCTGGCCCAGATGCAGGCACAGGCACAGGCACAGGCTCAGGCACAGGCACAGGCACAGGGAGGCATGGCACCTCGCACTGCGACACCAACAAGCGTGCCTCCTGGCCAGGTAAGATCACACTGTGTGTCCAAATAAGAGCTTTCCTTTATTATCTCTCACTGCAGTGTCATGGTCATTGATTTTACATTATCAGCTGCTGAGTAGAATTTAGATATATTAAAATGTAAAGCTTATGTGTATGTTTGTGGAAACAGGTGTTCTTGTGTGTTGTTATGATGTATAACTACCCTTTATATATAATTAGGGCTGTCAAACGAATGCAATTTTTAATCAAATTTCAATAGTTAATCTTGATCAATCGCATTTTTAATCGCATGTTAGAAATTCCACTATTTCACAATTAAAAATAAAATGTTGGGCTTTTATTTTGATATTTTGTACTGTCTTAAGCTGACAGTACTTTACTTGCTGCTTGAATTCAACCCTGCTTTTATTTTGAAATAAAGTAAGGAATCTCTGGTAGATCGAAGGTTGCATATGCAGAAGAAGGAACTCATAACGGATCAAAAACTTTAATATCACACCTTCATTAATCACCATTAACTAGTTAATGCTGACAGCCCTATATTTTATATATATAGCTTTTTATTTATGTCCTTAGATGTGATCAGTGCACTTTCTGGTTTGTTGGTGCACATTATGTCGTTCTCTTTGCTTACTGTTAGGCTCCTGGAAACGCCGTTATTAACAGACAGGTGGCTCCTACCACCATCATGCGTCAGGGCTGTCCAACTCCTACGTCACTTGCTGCGACCACCACTCTTCACAGACCTCCTATTCTTCAGGTAACCCATGTCTGTTGATGACAAGTCATTTCTTATCATGATTATTTGGCTTGTTGTGCACTCTCTTGTGTCTGTTACTTGCACAGGCTGCTGCTGATGATACGAAGTGTCTCATTAAGTACTTTGAATAAGATCAGCATGATGTATATTTTTTTAAAGATTTATGTTTTGGCTTTTGCCTTTATTTGGACAGGACAGTGGATAGAGTAGGAACGCGGGAAAGGAGCCGCAGGTCGGACTTGAACCACGGCCGCCCGCTTGGAGGACTATTACCTCTGTTCATGGGGCCTGACCTAACCACTAGGCCATCTGCCGCACGATCAGCATGATAATTGAATTGTACTCCACAAGTAACTAGCTTATGTGTCAAAGTGACATTAAAAGGAGCTTATGGGTACATTAAACGTCAATGCAAAGTCATTAAAGATAATAAAACGAGTTCTCAGAGGACTTTATAATATGGTTCTTTGTTTAAGGGAAATATCTGAAATCATAATCATGAAATTCCACTTACTTGTTAGAGCTGGAGCATTTTCATGAATTGTTATATCTGCTTGTTACAAAAGTTCAGTCAAAATGTCTCCGATACATTTTAGATAAATGTGACATAAACATATTCAACATTTTCATTTTCTTCACAGACACCAGTTTGTTCTTAGTTTGCTAAAGGAAATGAATAAAGCTGTCGAGTATGCAGTCTCATTTTATAGCTTTAACTTAGATGGCTGAACCTTCTCTTCATAATGAGCATTTAACCGTTTTGATTGAAGCTCATGTTTGCACATAGTGATCAGCCAGTGGCGTTGTCATTTCTCTCTGCACCACTGAAGTGCTTAATTCTTTCCTTGTATCTTAAACTTAACACAAGGATGTTATTTTTTGAGAAAGAGCTATCACTGAAATTAAGTGCCAGAAAAGCTCACCTGTTTCCTGTTTTGAAATGAATTATTGTAAAGCATTTCCATACTTTGCTGTGATGACTTGAAAAAGGGTGTTTGAAATCTTTTAAAAACCTCAATAACACATTTTTATTGTGATGTTTGTCTTCACAGAGCTCGGTCGGGGCTGCAGTACCCGGAATGACCCCCAGGACTGTCAGCCAAACAGCTGCGAACACAATTACCTCAGTAACAGTGAGCAAAGTGAGGAGAGCTTAGCCCTAAGAATCACATAGAGCTGAAGCCCATGCGTTGTTACGTTGTACTGCTTTTAAACACTCACCATTTATACTCTAAGATATAAAGAAGAGGCAAAGTTTGAACATAGTTATAAATGAGCCTTCCTAATCTGAGTGGTTTGTGTTCTTTTGGCAGGAGACAATGGAGAATGTGAAGAAATGTAAGAACTTTCTGTCTACATTGATCAAGCTGGCATCCACAGGGAAGCATTCAGAAGAGACTGCAGCCAGTGTGAGAGAGCTGGTCAAGGACCTGCTGGTGAGTGAACAGTACATCCAGGAAACACACATGAATCTGGTAAATGCTTATTCTATTCATTTCTCACATTTGATAAAGATGCTGACAAATGAATGACTTTTAAAACCAAAGTTAATCCTTTAAAAGTGGAGAACTGTATTACCTGTTTCTGAGTGTCTGACAGCTGTCACTCCGACCTCTCTATGCCTTTATGTTGTACTAGGAGGGGAGACTGGAAGCTGAAGAATTCACTAGCAGATTATACAAAGAGCTAAACTCCTCGCCGCAACCTTACCTTGTGCCTTTCCTTAAGGTAAGAAAGCTAAACTATTGTCATTGATATACCGCTGAGCAAAGATCAGTAAAGTCTTGTGATTTATATTTTCTTGGACCGCAGTTTCTTTCAGTAATTCGAAGCTTGATCCAAAAGGCAACTGGACTTGGTTTAAGGTGTTGAAGATGTTTCACATCTCCTCTGAGGCTTCTTCAGTTCCTTTCAGTCATTTTTGTCCTCCTGTTTGTCTTGTAGAGAAGCCTCCCAGCACTGAGGCAGCTCACCCCAGACTCGACAGCCTTCATCCAGCAGAGTCAGCTCCCCCAGCCCACCTCAGCTCCAGCCTCGTCCACTTCACCCACTCCTAACACTGTGGTCCTGGGCAGCCCAGCCCCCCGCCTCGCTGTCCCAGTCAGCAGGCCTCAGCTCGAGCCAGGGGTCAGCAAACCAGGACAGAGCCCCTCAATGGTAAGCTGATTGTTAATATCCTAGATCTATATCTCAAATCTATAACTTAAAGTGGCATTTACATTAAATATAATCCATTGCGAATATTTCCACTTCAATAAAACATCAGTATACATCTATCGCTCCTAATAATCACAGAATCTTCATTCACAATGCAGGTTCTCCAGCCTCAGCAGCAGAGATCCATGCTGAGACCTCAGGTAACCCTGCCAACGACCCCCATGGTGACTCTCAGGAATCAGGCCCCTGGACGCATCATAGTGGGACAGCAACATGTCCAGCTCAAAGAGCTGCAACCAGGTGAGGATGTCAGTCTAACAACACCTCTGTCTAATGTGTGTTTGTCTTTCAATAAGTGGCTTGTTGTATTTTTTCTGATTTTGTGTCTCTGCCAGTACCTGTGAGACCGGAGGGGCCCCCTGTTGGTAAACAAGTCTGCTCAGCAGCATTGACCCTGGCTCAAAAGAACAAACTGAGAGAAGCAGGTGGAACTTTCAAGTAAGAAAATGTGGTTCTATTGTCATGTTGGTGTCACTTGTGATTGGAAAATAATAAAACAGAAGGTTTTGTTTTGATCTCATTGTCAGCATACTTTTATAGCGTCTAGAACGTTATATGAAGCTGGATATGAGTTCTTAGTGATTGCTCCAATTTCACACCTAACTCTGCAAAACGATGTGATTATTTCTGCATTCATGTTCGTCTAATGATTGCGTTTGCTTCTCTGCGTTTTTTGTTTACAGAGATGATGATGACATTAACGACGTGGCCTCCATGGCTGGAGTGAACCTATCGGAGGAAAGTGCTAATATCCTAGCAACTAATTCTGGACTAGTGGGAGCTGTGACACATTCCTGTAAGGATGAGGCTTTTCTCTCTTGTGCCGTGTTACAGAGGAGAATGCTGGAGATTGGTACGACACTTTCGATGTTATTGACTTTATGACTTCTATTTATACACCTTCGAAAGCCCCAAGGTGACTTGCTGTTTCTCCTCCAGGCAGGAGGTATGGTTTGACAGATCTTGGTGCAGAGGTGGTGAACTTTGTCTCCCACGCTACTCAGCAGCGGCTCCAGAACCTGCTGGAAAAAGTTTCCCTAGTGGCCCAGCAAAAAAACGTCAATTTCAAGGTTCGTTTCAAAGTCAATGAAAGATTGCTAGTATCATTTAACCTGTAGTTGTTGTTCAATGGAAGCACTAACCACATTCCTGCTGACAAATATTTAAGATAATCTAAGATAATTACACTAACTTGAAGTACATTTTTCCTCTTTAATCTTTTGGTCTTTTTGTGTCAACATTGTCACATGACTCGCTCTCATCAGGAGGATGACCATTATGAGCAGAGCAGTGATGTTCGCACTCAGCTGAAGTTCTTCGAGCAACTGGACCATTTAGAGAAACAACGGAAGGAGGAGCAGGAGCGAGAGATCCTGCTTAAGGCAGCTAAGGTACTGTTGGCATTGACATTCCATTTGCACTCATTTATAATTGTATTCAAAGGTAATGTACATTTGAAGTGAGGAGCGAGCTTCAGTTAGCTGGACTCAAATAGACTGTAAAGAAATAGCTCAAACAAATGCATTTGAATAAAAAACATCTGGATATAACTCTGAGATTTAAATTAATCTTAAATCTCAGAGTTATATCCAAAATTAAACTGAATCTAAGATTAAACTCTCACAACGTGCTCTTTGTTGTGTTGGGGTCATACATTTGGCAGGCATGTCAGTTTTCAACAGATGTTTTTTTTTACTCTTTTAAAGCCTGGATGAAATAAATTTGAGCAGGTGTTAAATAAGTGTTGATTTGTTTGGCCTGTGTTTTGAACTTGCAGCTTCTCCTCTCCACTGTGAAATGATATTCCTTTGACATAAGGACCTCTGCAATTGATACTACCCCTACGCATGTTATAATGTTACTCACACAGCTTGTAACAATAGTTTGTTTTGAATATTTCAAAAGAGATATGACCTCCTCATCTTGGCATAAGAAAAATGTTCTGAGTATTGAAAAGGGTCCCTTCTGGTTTAACTGGAGGAATGTGTAACATTAAATCTATGAAATCTGTGTGAGAGAGAGAGAGAGAGAGAGAGAGAGAGAGAGAGAGAGGAATGACATGCATGAAAGTAGCCACAGGGTGGATTTCAACCTGGGCTGCCCACTTCAAGGACTACAGTGTCTGTACATGCAAACCAACCACTGAGCCACCAACGCACTCTCTGAACGTTTTTGATTTAATTAAAAAAACATGGATACTCATGCATAATAGTTTTGAAACATCTGCTAAATCCACAGTATCTCTTGTGGTACACAACCTGGTCTTTGGTCTTTCTTCTGCTAACATCAGTTATTAATGTGTCTTGCTTTTGGCCTTGCAGTCTCGGGCTCGGCAAGAGGACCCAGAGCAGCTGCGTCTGAAGCAGAAGGCGAAGGAGGTAGGTTGAGAAGAAAGGCGCAGTCAGCTAATCTCTGTATGTCTATAGGACGTGTGCTTTATGTTGTTATGCATGCATTGTCCAGATGCAGCAGCAGGAGCTGGCTCAGATGAGACAGAGGGAGGCCAACCTGACGGCACTGGCAGCCATCGGTCCAAGAAAGAAGAGGAAGATTCTGGACTCTCCATCCTCCTCTTCTGCAGCTGAGGTAACCAGTCCAGTGTTTCCTACACATAGACGATACCTGGACCAAGTATATTTCCATCCAATTTATTCATTTAATTGCCGCACACACGAGAGCGCTGGGGAGAGAGAGAGCGTGCGAGAGTGGTTGCGCGAGTGAGGACCTCACGGAGCGCGACTCAGTGGCTCCGTGCAACATTACAAAACTCCTGTTCCCTCTCGAATCCTGCAGATAAGACGCAGCAAAACAGAGCAGAATCACAACAGCTTCAGAGAGAGTGAGAGAGAGAAGGCCCACTGTCCGTACATCCCTCTTGTAAATGCACCAATAGAGGAGCCTTGCTCATGGCTTTGTTTTAATAATGTTAACGTACAGCTGCTTGCTGCTGATGCTGTGTGAGTGAAACTTTTTATAACGCGAGGCGTACTCCTTGTGTTTGTGTTTGTGCGCGTGTGTGGGTAAGATGAGCAGATTAAAGTTGTTTGTGGCAAAAACTAAATTAATTTAGAGGGAAAAAACACATTTGATATAAATACAAACCTAATATTAAAATAAAGCCTAACATACATGTAAGAGTCGACACCCCCTCTCCTCCCTTAGCCGCGAGCTCCACCGCCCAGGTATCGCGTCATTCTGTGGGGAACAGTGTAGTCACAGTAACTAACATTTTGCTGTTATCCTGGAACAGTGTATAAGTTAAACACCATGACCTTTTATTAACCCTTTAACTTCTCTACACATTACATGAGCTGGACAGAGACCGAACGGACAAAAGACACCAAAAGTGAAACTGTCAGTGACACCACCAATAACAGTCAAAAGTTGTCTTCATCAGTCATAAGTACTACCTGTTTCTGTTTTCTTTTTTTTGTCTCTGCTGACTGCATCAATCAGACTAAGTCGATTTAGTGACGAGCTGTCACTGACGGCACACTGTACTGAGACAGTAACCTGCTGTCAATCATCTGTGCTTTTCACTAACCTGCAGAAAAATCACATAATGGAGCAGTTCATTAGTTCCGGCAGAGCACTTCACTTCTGCACATTGTCATCTGGCTGTCATAATTAGAGCTCCCGGTTACAAAAAGACACCTGACACATTCAATACAAAATACATTGAGACAAGGTGACAAACCTTTCGTCAGCTGCGTCATGGCTGGTCCTACCTGCTTCACATCAGTTATTTGTTGAGTGAAATTATTTCTCCTTTTAATGTCATTCTCTATCAACATCTGTCTCTTCTACTTTTTTAACCCCTTAGTGATGATTTCTTTTTCGACTTTCATCCCTAAATGTACAGCTTACAGTCAGTGCACGTGTTGGGCTCTGCTCTGTTTAGTCAGTGTTTAACGGGTTTGTTGGATTTCCCCCTGAGTCTCTGTGCTGTTTTCATTCACTGAGGAGCATCTAGAACTGTAGTGCCTGTTCTTTGAATTATACCTTTCTAACTGTTGGCTGCAATAAATGATCATATATATTTTAACAACTGCTGACAGGAACTGGCAACTAAAAGTTAAGCTTGGGTAACAATTTGTTTCATATTTACTTAATTTGACAAAGGTTGCACTAAGTTCTCTGACAGCAGTGCTGCTTTGGTGCTGTTGTCCTCCATGAAGACTTGTTTTGTGATCTTCCTTAAAAAAGAAATGAAAGAGTTGTATTCACTTCTTTAAAGTATATTGAAAAGATCACAACAAAGTTAAACAAGTACGAATGGTCATAACTCTCTGACATGTTTTTGTTCTTCAGATTGTTGAGTATTTTTTTTTAATGTATAATAAAGGCCGGTGTGCAGGTGTAGCAATCAGGATACAAATTTAGTTTAAATAAAATATGGCTGTAAAATTATAAGGTATCAAAACACAAAATGTAACACAGGGCTAGAGTAGGGTTCGACTCTTGGAGCTGGTGGAGAATTAATGAATACACAAGACACAGAATGTTGGTTACCGGTTTTGTATTTCAATTTTTCTAATACTAACAACAAAAAACACTTGAATTCAATCAAGGAAATCACAAAACAAAATAAAACAGGCCTTCAATTCAAAAGTTTTAACACCTTCTTTACGGGCACCTTTTACCCTTCATACAACATACAATAATTTATACCCCAAACATTTTAAACAAATCCAGGCACCAAACACATTACTTTTACTGCAGATATCGTGATGTGTGTGCTGAATGTCTGAGGACGTGTGTTATTTAGGTAGGGAAATCCTACCACACCATGCAGGCAGCCAGGCTTGAGGCCTGCCTTTTTGGGGAATATCGGTGTCAGTTGTCTTTAGTGTTCCTCCTTTAGCTCGCCATCTGTAGATTTTCCAGCAAGGTTTTCCCGACCTGTTTAAACAAACAGGTATTACATTTATGAGCCTGCTCAACTCGGGCTACAAAAGCAATTTAATCAACTTTTCCATTGAATGAGATTCTTTTTGGGTATCTCACCAGTGTCTTGAAACACAATCATCCACAACAGCAGCAGCCCATCAGCTCCTCAAGTGCTTGAACTCCCTGATAATGGATTGCAGCTTGACAACATGAGCTTGACTTGTCATTAATGCTGTTTTACAGGGTGACTTTGACTCACCAGTTAAAGGTCCAGCTTTGTGTCCAGAGTTCCATGTACAAGGTTTTTTCTTTCAGAAGTTCCCAATCACTATTTCAGAGATGATTGTGTCCTGCTATCTCCTGGCTGACTGCTGGTGAATCAATTCAATTAGGTGATTAGTTCACCTGGGGAAAGGGGGGAGATGCCTGTTGGCTGCAGCCTGCATCCAATTGGCTCAGGTTACTTGAGTGACAGCTGCTTTTGTCCAATTGCAGGGACTATTTCAGCAGTGTTACACAGGGCTTCTGAAATAACCTGCACAGGATTTCCTATTTCAAAAAGGGCCTCTACATGTAGTTCACCTGCATGTACAAAAAAAGAGGAAAGAATATGTGAATGTGTATTGATGATTCATCCAGAATACAAGCAACAGCCTACTTCAAAGCACAAGTCTCCATACCTTTTTCAAATGCAGCTTCCCCATAAGAGTTCTGCTCTATAACAATTCAACTTCTTACTCGACCCTGTAAGAGAAAATGCTCAAACAGATTTGCTGAGGCACAGCATTTCATGCATCCGTCACTCTCGTGTCTTGACAGCTCTTGTGTTGTTTAGGGATCCAAGGGGCTAAAGTCTATCCCATCATGTACAGGACAATGAGGGGGGGGGGGGGGGTCTCTCTTAAAAAGTTACATCCATCCATTATCTATACCGCTTTTCCTGTTCGGGGTCGCAGGGGGCTGGAGCCGATCCCAGCTGTCATTGGGCAAGAGGCGGGGTACACCCCGGACTGTTCGCCAGCCAATCACAGGGCTGACGTATAGAGACAGACAACCAGCCACACTCACATTCACACCTACGCGCAATTTTAGAGTCACCAATTAACCTATCGAGCATTTCTTTGGACTGTGGGAGGAAGCCGGAGTACCTGGAAAGAACCCACGCATGCACAAGAAGAACATACAAACCTTACACAGAGAGGTCCTGTCACTGTGAGGCACAAGCAGCGCTAACCACTGCACCACCGTGCAGATAGACCTCCCATAGACATCACACTCCCTCCCCTGCCAACTGTCTATCTCAACTCGTGGTGATATTTCCACCATTAATCCATTACTTAATGCTAGTTGGACCTTCATCCATTACTTACCTCCTGTGGTTTTAGTTCCTTTGTTTTCCAATCTCTGATTTAATCTGCTTTGGACTGTGTGAGGAATTCAGAGCATGCAGGAGAAACTCAAACAGGAGAACATGGTAGCTCTGCGCGGGAAGAGGTCACTCGCACTCAGTCACTCTTCTGCTTCTTAATGGTGGAAATGATTTAAATAGGAAAATATAAAGATCTGATGGTTTATGTTCATGCAGGCTTCAACTGTTGACCTCAATCTGTGGCTCGCGTCGTGCAATCATATTTAACATGTACTTCAGGACAGCTTTTAATGAACTTGTACTTTACTTGAGTTTTCCATTTGATTCTACTGTCAGTGCCCCCCCCCTGCACCTGAGAGGGAAATATTTTGACATTGTACTCCTCTTTGTTTATGTAACAACTTTAGTTTGTGGGTTTTAAGATGGAAAATGCACAAAAAACAGCCAAAAGGCTTAACAAATATATTGCCTTCGTTGTGTCCCAACCTTTCTTGTTTATAGCCGCTACATTTAAAAACTGATTGAGGTTCATACATTTTGAACTATCAAATATTTCACAAACTCAGTTCAATTCAGTCAATAGCAGGACTATTGCTGCTACTTTGACACTGTATTGGTACATTTACTGTTTCTTCTCTTTCTCCCTCCCGTCCATCCCTCATCCTGCAGGGATCAGGATCAGGTCCTTCTGTGCCTGGCGGAGCCGGTTCATCAGGCTCCAGACCCACACGGCAGCGCATCACACGTGTCAATCTCAAGGACCTGCTCTTCTGTTTGGAAAACGAAAGATATACCAGTCGTTCCCATTTCCTCTACAAGGGCTTCCTCAAATAGGCTTGATGTCAGAGAGGAGACGAGGGGAAAGTGTGTGGAGAGAGCAGCCACTCCCACCACAGAGAGTGCTAAAAAGACTGTTGAAAATGAAGAGGAGGAAGGCAGAACCTTGGCACATTTCAAGGTCTTTTGGATATACATGATAACCTGAAATACTGTAGTAGCCATAATAGATGGCCTCTCTACCTCTCTTCTCAAATAACGCTCATCTTTCTTTTCAGAGCCGTCTTGGACTGATTATTTTATTTTCTCTTTTTCAAGAAAGTGCATAAACACATAACATGTTATCTGAGGATGATTTTTTTGTATGAACAAATGACCTATTGTACAATTATGCACTGTCACACAGTACAGTTTATTTTCTGACTCTTTGTGTGCATTAGGTTTTTAAAGCAATCAACAAATATATTCTAACTTGTTTGACTCCACAAACTTTTTTTAACCGACTAATGCTTTTATTTCTTGTTCTGTCGACTGAATACGTCTGAGCTTCAAACTGTGTTACCTACTGAGTTGCCTTCCTAACTATGAATAAGCCATATAGCCATCCCCAAGCAATGAACCCTTCTGTAACTCCTGAAGCAGTCTCTCCCTCTCTGTCATCTCCATTACTAGATTTGATTTGTTTTTCAGCATATTTATTTACTTAACTCAAGCTCAAATGAATGTTTAGTTATTTATTTCATTTCATGTGACACCTCAGCTGTTTTGTGTTGCTTACATTCAAAACAAGTGTGCATTACATATGTGTGTGAAACAGTGTGTTGGTTGTAGAGTTCTGGGTGCATGGATAGAGGTTTTGTTTTTTTAATCAGTTAATTGTTCTCCCAGTTAGTTTGACATGAATTGATGTCTAAAACTTCAGAAAGCTTTTAACCTTTATTGATATACCAAACACACCTACTGGATACTGATTTCTATTTTTGTAGCTTCCCACCAACACATTTTTACTCTTTTAATAGTGACTGACAGTGTCCTCTGACTTGAGAAACTGGAGTTTCTTCCTGTATATTTGTAAATGTTACACCTAAAGTTTTACAGCGTTTTGTATAGAATTGAGAATCTATCAATATAGCATAAAGAAGAAAAGCATTTTCTTTATTAAAAGTTTTGAAATACTGATTTTACAGTAACTTGTTTTGTTTGGTGCTTAAGTCAAGCAGTTTTTTGCTTCTTATTATTCCACTAGAGGGCAGCAGTGCCTCACTAGAGCCTCTGCATGAGACAAGCATTGAGGATATATATGCTTTGTATGTGAATAAGCCAAATGCCTTTAATTTCTTTATACTTTACCTGTGAAAAGATAATTCCACTTAATCTTCAAACATCTGCATAGCCACACGTTCTAGTGTCTCCTGGGTCTATACTATAGGCAGCTATTGAGCACAACTCCCATGAGCTGAACACAGTTGTCAGAATGAAATCACATTCACACAGTCTGCCAGCCTTCTGTGCTGTTCTTTGTATGGCCGTCTTGTTTGAGTCCGTCTCCATTATCAGCCAAACGCACTGTGCTTTGGCAACAGCTGCAACATCAGCTGCTAACATTCACCACGACCACAAGCTGGAAATGATTAGGCCATTCTGCCTCTGGGACAGAAGCCTGATGTTACAATGATTGGGAGCAGCTTTTGTATCTGCGTCGACCAAAGAGGAACAATAAGCGCAGATTGGAGCAATGGGTGTTGATGTGCCCCAATCACATTTTTCATAATGAGAGTACATCTGTGAACCACTAGGTGGCTCATTTGACCACATTACAACACTACAGAGGCATGGACTGAGGCTGCCCTCTCAGGTTCTACTTTAAAGTTAACATGGTTGGTAACAGTGAGTTGACTCTGTTCATGTTTAACCCTGCTCAGCAACTCAAATATTACAAACTACTAGGCCAACCGTTCAGGCACCTGATTGTTTGATCATATTGATGCATTGGGGCTTTCGTGAGAAAACTGAGCCATACAAAGCCTGGCTTGCTGTTGTGAGTACAGAACCAGCATGGTCCCACAGTCCATCATGGCATCCCTGTCTGGCGGTGATTCAGGTACAGCCTTGCCCCTCGTGCCATGGTCCAATCCAATATTTTTCCTGGTAATCCCCCTTCCACTCCTCAACACTGCTGCTCTTTCAGAGTTAAGTCCACATAAGCTTCCACTTGAGTGCCAGAGGCAGAGCAACAACAGAGATGGTGCGGTTGCTTAGCGACGTTTCAGTCACTGCACCTGAGGGTGTTGGGTAAACACCCTGAGCCTGCCAGAGGGAAAAAGAGAGAAGAAGCATCTATGCTTCCTTCCATGCAATTTATTAAAGGGGGATGCTTTTAATTTGTTACATTCACTTTTGTCATTTTTGCTTTCACCTCTGGGTGACATTATATAACAAATATCTAAGGCAAGTCTATTTGTGTGTTTGTGTGCGTGCATTCCTGCATGCCTTTAACTGTTCTTCTCTACTCCCAATCTTCTGTCTGATTCCTAGATGGGAATTGACGGCTCTGATAGTGCTTCTCAGCGAGGGGTTCCTCTTGCACTTTTATGATTAGTCTCTGGTCTGAAATTCTTTGCTTGTTTACGCTCACAGAGGGCTGAGTTTTAATGATGGTTAGAGGCGTATGAAAGCTCCCCCAGCCCCCATTACTTACATGAACCGGATTGTTGTGATAATGTTTATTAAGGTAACACCCCTATAGCTTGATGAATGAGGTTATATCTGTCTTATTGATATTACTTTGCAAACCAGTGAATTAAAAATGCCATTCATAATCCTGCCTTATTCATGCTGTGGGACAAATGTCACACTAAAGTCTGTTAATTAATATGATCCTTTTCAACGCCTCCTTGCATATTGTTGATTAAGCTTTGAGCTTATGAATAAAACTCTCTCAAAGGAGGGACATAAGAATGTGATTTGAATGAACTGATGTGGCAAACTGTGATCCAGTCACCGCACTTTATCATCCATTAAGATTCACAAATCCAGTAGCCTATAACCACTTTTATCCTGAAATAAAAGATAATGGTTTGAAGTCTTTCCTGAAGAAACAGAGCCTGATATATAACATGCAACAACAGTTCATTAGTTTACACCCCCTCACCAGTCTACTTCCTGAGCACCCGTGCCCTTGTTCCACTCAGGTTAATGCTGACTTTAGGAGTCTTTTGTTATAGGGTCAGCCGGGGCACTTTGCTTTGGCCTGGAGATACTATAATAAGACCAGTGTTTATGACCGCTGCTGAAATGGGTTTGTAAGCGTGGCTGAACCGGCAAGGTATTGATGCGGGGGTTAATAGCCCTGTTGGCCTTTTTAATGGAGCTATATCAGGTCAAGCAGCAGGCAGTGTCAGCCCACAGGAGAGGAACATCTCCGTTTACAAAGTCAGCTCTTTTATGAGGCTATACAGGTACCAAAATGTGCCAAATGTTAACACCTGTGATTCACACCAAACAGTGTGACATGCATTGAGACAGACACTGAGTCAAACAAGCTAATGTGCCAGACTTTAAATGGCAAATTCTGATTTGGAAGTCAAAACAGCTTCGCATTCAAACGCACTGATCTTTTATCTGGTACTTAGATTGGTGTTTGTGTATGTAGGGTAAAATTCAAGTGTTCAGTTGTAACAGTGGAAGATCAACAAAAGAAGAGTCTAAAAACATGCTAACTTTAGCATGTCAGCATTCTCACAATCACAGTGCTAAAATGCTGATGTGACTGTTCTTTTCATTCCAACATATTCACAGTTTGAGTGAATCCTGTTACAGTACCAAGCTCACATTTGCCAAAGGCGCTGGGAATGTTTTGCAAGTATTTAGCAGGAAACACTTGCATAATGAGGGGTAGCCTAGATGAACATCTGCCTACCATTAAGTAGAGGTTGAGAAATGTTGCTGTGTAAGTGAAAAGTTAAAGTTTAACATGCTGACTCTTGAAAAAAAACTGCCAAGTCACAAGTGGCATTACGGTTCATCCTGACACGATGAACATCTATACCAAGTTTTATGAGAATATTGTAAAACATGACACTAAAAACACACATTTCCAACATGTGATGGTGCAAGAGGAAAAGTCAGGGAATCACCATAAAGTTGGTATAAAACTCATGACAGTCTCTTTAGCAATTCTAAGGTACTTGACTATTTCAGTGGTGGACTGACCGAAAATTGCCGTTCATCAATTATCAATATGCATTGTAAGCATGGCTTAAAAATGGTCAGTTAGGGGCGCTGGTAGCCAAGTGGTTTAGCTTGCCAACCCCATGTTGCCGAGCGAGCAGCCCAGGTTCGAATCGCCCCTGTGGCTACTTTCCTACATGTCATTCCCCACTCTCACTCTTTCTCCCGGATTTTTTGACTCTACCCACTGTCCTGTCTCTCCATAAAGGCCCAAAAAGCCCAAAAATAAACCTTAAAAAAAAGGTCACTTTCTGCTAAAAACTAAACCATGTTTATGCCAAGATATTTACCTCACCTTGAAGCTCTTCTCAAGTTTGGAAAAGACATAGATGAATAATGTATGAAAAGTGTCACCTCTTAAGCGGAGAATCTCCATGAAACGTATGTAAATTATGCTCTTGAAATGTTTATATACATAAGTCACACATATTAGAACAGAGTCAAGCTGAGACTAATACGCTTACATTGGGCACATGGCCAGATAGGTTGTCTTCCCTCCTTGTCTTGTTACTATAATATCATCATTACATTTACAAGACTAATTCAGTTACACATGGTTGGTGGTCATTTATTTATTTATACTAATGACTGTGCTATACATCCATTATTCATGGTAAGTGTTGCTCTGTCTTCCTGCAGTAATGCTGACAGGGTGAATTGGAGGGACAGATTGGAATGGAAGCTTGATCGTGCCTTGAAGGACACCAGAGACCGACTTGGCTGTGAAGGAATCATATCCTACCGTTTAAAGGTGTAGCCAGCGTCCCGGGGAAGGCACTTAACCTGTGGCTAAGGTAAGGAATTACATGCAGTTGATTAGAGCAGCCGCTCTGCCCAAGGATGCAGCTTGAATTTCTAACTGCACTCCAGCATATAATCACATCCTGGAGTCAGTCCCTACAGAGGGGCTTAGCATCATCAGCAGCAGTAGCAGCAGCATAGATTTCATGTTCTTGTGTGGAGGAATGTCAACAAATAACACTATAGGAAAATACAGCAGTGCATCATGCATGGTGATTATATATCACAAGTGTTCTTGAATGACAAGTATGTTGGAGCAGCTGTGTGACCATAGTGATAGTAGTGTTAACATGAGAAGGAGATCTCAGGTGACAGTGGAATGGAAGATGTATTCAGATCCTTTAGAATAATTAAATGGTGCATTGTCCCAATGTGAAAATGCTTGATAAAGTAAATATTGATATTTATAAAAGTTTTGCATTGTGAGAAAGCTCCATTGAATTGGTAATGTTACTCTATACACCTGGTTGGATCACAAGACACACAAGAAAAGAATGAAGAAGGCTGAGTGGACTCATTTTGTCTCTTCAGAACAGGTCAGTGTCCAGTGTCATAAAAATACTTTGTTCCCATATAACCTATTTTCATTTTTTTACTAAAGCCCTCCACAGACGACAGCCACATGCAAGAGGAAACCTCGTCTTTCTCATGCTGAGCAGAATGCCTTGTGACAGGTACACTGAACTTCATGTGTAAAACAGGTGGAGTGCCCCTTAAGAATTCTACTGATGTATTAGCAGCAAAATGTACTTACGCATTACAAGTAAAAGCCTTCATAAACCCTCTCAGGGTGTTTTAAATTATTGATGCATTAACTGTAAGGCAGTTGTTTCCATCAGATCTGGACCAGTCCTCCTCTGTTGGAATAAAACTATCTTCATTTTTACTGTGTATGTGTTTGACTGTGTCGTAATTTGATTAGAGTTCAAGTTATGAGTGCACTTTATAATAAGTGTATGGATTATTCAACGATATAAGCTTTAGGCACAGCTTTGCTTTGAGCTAAATGATTAACAGAACATTACCTGCTGACAATGGTGATGTAAACATGTTATGACATATTATGAAAAATCCACTTTGACAGGGTTTTTGAACATTTATTTGGGTAAGCTGAGTGTCTATACCGACCCACAAAATGTGAAATAAATCCATCCAGTCCTTTGTTTGTGGTCTGCACAAGTCTTACAACACAGAGAAAAGTGCTCCGTTTCAAATTTTCTCAACTTGTGACATCACAAGTTGGATTGTGGTAATCCAACTGGTATCCTGTATCTGGTATCTCCACCCATGGACTCCACCCCCAGCCTAGAGCAAAACTTTTCAGAATCAGAATCAGAATCAGCTTTATTGGCCAGGTATCTTTACACACACAAGGAATTTAACTTCGGGGAACTGTGCTCTCTTTGTACACAAGTACAACATTAAATATCAACAATAAACACAAAATAAACACAAATAATTAAAGACTAATATGTACAAGACTAAATAAGACAATAATGCAGTGGTGAGTAGTGCAAAAGATGCTGATGTAAACATGATAATAAAACATTTAGTAATGTGACAGATGGGTTAATTTACATGAGGTAGAGTTTTTCAGTATTTACATTAAAGGTGTGCATTTTGCGCAGGTCCGCCATTTTTATTCTCGCTACAGAGGAGTGATGTATACTGGGAAAACTCAGGGGGGGCTCATTGCATTTAAAGAGACACACACACCAAAACGGAGCGTTTATACAGGGTCACAAACCTCCTCTGGTGCTTGATTCATGTTATATTTTGACCAAAGCACAGCACAGATGTTTCATTTAGACCACAGGGAACTGATTGAAAAGGTGGAATATGTCCTCTTTAATGTAAAGTGGATATGAAATTAACTGTTTATCTTCTTGTTTGTAGGTATTTTATCACACAAGTCCAAGTACATGACACGTTGATGCATCGTGTACTAAGCGGCAACCTCCGGTCTTGAAAAATGAAGCCATGTGGGAGTGCAAAATTACTGTAGTTTGTCGAGTGTCCGCTTGAGGCTGGCTCCAGGAACCCCGGAAGTCACATACACTACTGGCAAAAAAGCCCTTTTTTACACCATACCAGTGTACCATGTTGTTACAGCCTGGCACAAAAAAATGAAATAGGTCCGATAAGTTATTGTCATCATCGGCACACACTGTATGGGTGTGATTTTTTTTTAAACAGCTCTTTATTGATTTTATGAATGGTACGCAGGTGGGCATGATGTCACAGCTGGTCAAGCGTCTTAAAACCCGCCTCAGCTCCGGCTCTTAGCCTGTCGTTAGGTTGACTGAAAGTAGGCTGAGACAACATTTCAAGCATGGCGGCTGCTGCCTCTGAGCCTCCGGAGTCCCCTGCCGTAACAGATGGCTGACGTCACTCAGGCTTTGTCCATTAATATTTACAGTCTATGATGACTTGGACTTATGAAATGTCTGAACTAGGAGGCTATAGATCAGACATAAAAAAAAAATTAAAAAAAATGCAATTAATCTTTAAAAAATGGCAAGACATTCAAAATATGTCAACACATTTCACACAAAAACAACATATGATAATTGTGTAAGTGATAAAGTCAGGAGTTCAACAATTCCTTTGTTTTTTTTTCTTCTGGCGACCATGAATACCAGTACAAATCTGGTACAGGTTATTAAAATTATTACTGAAGGCATGCTCAGTTCATGAGGCCACTTCATTTTCAGAGGTCTGATACTGACCTGGTTCAAGTTGATTCACTCTCACAGCAGCAAGTCTGTCTGTGACCTTGGTAATCGATCATTCTGGTTATTGGTTACTTTTGTTCTTTTATACTATAGTAAGTCACATTGTTACAAATAAATCAATTCAAAGATATGTGGTTATCTAACTTGCACACTGTTAAGCTGGAGCTTTTGGGCCCACAGGGGGACCCTGGGGCTGTTGCTTGCTTTCCTTATTGTTATTCCAAGTCTTGGCATTTCTGCTTTACTAACACAAACTGCTGTACTAGTTGAGTCTCTGTAATTTGTTGTAAAACAACACACACTACTAGTACAAATGTACAGATACACTGAATGAACAATTAACTCTAGCTGTTGAATAAATATAGGGGAGTAAAATATCTATGGATATTGATATGATTGCACACTACAATATGCAATCATCATTAGCAGGAAAAGCTCTTTCAAATGTTGTTTGATATTAACACAGGCAGTGTTTCAGCCCTGACTGGTGTGAGCACTCTCAGTAATAGCAGAGAGCGTGCACTGGACCAGTCATCCATATCATAAATGGCTGGTTGTTAAACAGTAGATATTCTCTCCCCCACTTGCCGCAGGAACATCAAATTTATTCTGCTGCTTTGATCTCATTTTAGACGGAGTCCTGAAATAGCAGGAGGCTGGGAGATGTGTCAGCAGAAACGTAGCCAGCTGAGGCAGCCTGGCCTGGGCGGTGCCTTGACTGAACAGCTCCATCAACACTAAACAGTGAACAGTTCACACAGCTAGCATCAGAACCAACATCCGCTGGTGTTTTTCAGATTGGACCGTTCCCAGCACCAGCCCAAGAGACTCACTGGCTATCTGGAAAGGAAATGAAAAGAGCCAGACTTGGACATGTTTGAAGAGGAGAACTTTATTTACAACACACAAAACACTGGCAGCGCGCCAGAAGCAGAGCTTTCAGTCTATATACGTCATTCATCAAGGGAGCAACTTGAGTTTGCTTTCTTCTTTCACTCAGCCTTTCTGCCACAGTGAGACCAAGTGAACTTCAGCTAAGCTCATCAAAGAAACCTTTCTCAAAGTTAATCTCTTTAGCCGCTGACTAGCTATGAAAAAGATGACCTTTTACCAACCTGATCATTATTTCCGAGTAGTGCAGCCCACCTCTGATGCCTCTTTATTAACACAGGTCTGCTCAGTCTGTGGCAGAATCCACTATTGTAGTACAATAAAGGTTAACTTAGGTTTATTACCGGAAGCTCTCATTACTCATCTCAGAGGTACTCAGAAGAAGATGAGGAATCAGAGCACTCCTTATTAACTACTCCAGTCTACACCTTTAGCTTTGATCACCTCTTCATTGCCCACTCCTCTCATTTTTGGTCAAAGTGGACAAGTTTCACTCTAATTCCCTTTCTCCTGGAACATCTTTTTCAAAGTATTTTCTAAATGTTATGCATTGTCCCTGCTGTGCTTGAAACTCAATTCATTTGCCCCCCCTCCTGATGCTGACCCGCTCTTCCATTCTACTAATCACCTCTCCACACGGCCTACCTGCATCCTGCCTCCACCTCATTTTTCTCCTTCTCTCTCTCTCTTCCTGCCTGCCTCTTTGCCTTCTCTCTGGGTGTCTCATTAAAGGCGCTCTATCTAATGAGATTACGCCGTGGGGATTAATGGTGTGGCTAATTGATAGACACACAGCCAGAGAGGATTAAATCCCTTTAAGTCCCCAGTGGTTTTTTTTGGCGCTTCAGCTAACTAATTGAAATCACGGGAATGGACACAAATACACTTCCTGACCCCATATAATGATCTTCAAGTATTTCTTCAGAGGAGTAATAAAAGGACAAATACTGGGCGCTTTATTAGAAAATGTAGCCATTTCCAAACAGTAAGGTCAGAGATTAACTGTGTAGCTCCATATGGACCCACCAACACTGAAAAATACACGATTCTACTGTAAAAAAAAGTCTGTGGGGTCATTTGGTGTGCAAATATTTACCAATTTTTTTCATGAAAGAATAAAGGTGAAAAGCAGTACAGGTAAAGCCACAATGCTGATCATTTTAATTTGATTAAAGCATATTGAAACCAGTCTGTGATGGCATAAGTGTTGAGAATAATTGGACGATCCTGGTGAAAGCTGATGCAGTCTCTGTTGCTTCCAGCTTATTCATCATTAGTCTTCCCTGGCTGATCCATGTGGGTGGGAGGGGGCCAGAGGCATGCTCTGCTGTCTGCCAAACTATCTTCTTTGATACGACCACTGTAGAGAACACACATCAGAAATGCTCCAATTGAACACATAGTGGCTTGGAGTCTGGACAAAGCTGTAATAAATGAACTTAAAAACAGGAGCTCAGAGGCCCATAGAGGCTCGCTGTGATTTAAAGCTTCCAATGAGATCATGTTTGTCGGCCATGTCACACATTACAGCACATACATGGTGCTTGTAGGGAATATTAAAAAACAGATGCCACATTTTCAAAACATGTCTTGTTTATTTTTTGAAGCACACATCCAGTTTCTAGATGAATGAATAAAAGAATTCCAGGACACACTTAGTAATAGAACAACTATCAGCAGGCATTCCTATTGAACCCTCCGCTGTCCGTCCCGAGGCCAGCGACCACCAGGAGGAACACATCTGTCAAAGACAATGCACAGTGAGGGGGGGGTCACATATAAAAGGAGTATAACAAAGCATTAAAAAAAAAAACAATCCCAAATAATAAAGCAAAAAATGTTTAAGCAGGCATCTTTAAAAAATGAACTATGCTTGAACAGAAACAAAAGATAAATAAAATCCAGATGTTAAAAATGAACAGGCCAAAATTCCCCTAAACTCACCTATGAGCCGGAGAAAGAGCAGCAACTTTAATGTCATCAATACTTCAAAAATAGGTATCTTACAGTGTTTTATTTTCTCAGTGTCTTTATACAGAGTATATTCATATAGTTTCTGTTGACTATTTTCACATTCTCACCACATAGTAACAAGTGCTTAAAGTACTGGTAAATCATTAAAAAAAAAAAATCATGCACCTTTAATAGTTTTGTTGGCCTATAAAAAACAGGAATGTTCAAGGCGACAAAAAAATATCCTCCTCCGATGCCTTTGTTCCAGATCATTTCATCAAGGCTCCACTTTCTTACACTGTCTGACTAATCAGATCATGCCTACATAAGCTTTACACTGTGGAGAAAGCAACACAAAACCATACAGGGCAGGCAAGCGTCTCAACATAAAGGCTCCTTACGTCATGAGTCCAGAGAGGAAAGGCAGGCATTCTCCACTAAATTAGAAAACCCCCACATGTATAAAAATGTTCTCGCACAATGTCAGCGTGTCCACAGGTGATTCTTGTGAAAGTCTGACTGAGCAGGTCCTTGAAGAAGAGGGTTGTCTCCCCCACAACAACTCCTGTTGGCTTTTTTAGGCCATAATTCATTGGGTTATGATATCCAGTAGTCTGCCCTGGTTGTGTCCTTCTCTCCTGGGACTGTCTGCTGGGGTTGTTGATCTGCACCGCTCTGATAGCAGAGGAAAGAGACAGGCAGGGCTGGTTTGAGGAGCGCAGGGGGGCGACAAGAGAATGTGCCTCCACTGTACTGCACGAATGGCAACCGATCCTGAGATAGCAGGAGTCTGATACAAAAACACACCACAAAAGGCACTTTATAAAAAAGACAGTGCTTCTGTTCTAAGGAAATTCAAGTTGACAGAGTGAAAGAGAGAGCCAGAGTCCCAAAAACATTCTCTTCAGTGTGAGACTAAAGCAAGAGATGGTATTGTTTTAACAATCAATCAAAGCACAAATTCACTATCCTGTCTCTCACAACCGCCTTGATTCATCCCCAGAGACCTCCGGGTCCAGCACGGTGAGAGAACGACAAAAAGAGAGAAAAAAAAACATCACACTACAAACTCGCCACTAAAAAGTATAAAGCCAGAATACAGTTGCGTTGCAGCAGGATTCATGTTTGTGGGCTCGGCCGCTGTGAGCCCATTTAAGGGTCTGTTCCTCACATGTCTAACCTTGAGCCGGCGTCATGTTCTCTGCCCCTTCACATGGTTTCTAGGAGCTTCAATCAATCCGACCCTTCCTCTCCTGTTCCTGCCACAGCCCCACCCAGCCCCCCTCTCCACTCTCAGTCATCATCCCCTCCTCCGTAGAGGTCGGCCAGCTTCTTGAAGCGAGGGCCCCAGTCGTTGAGGTAGTCGTAGTCCTGGTCCCCTGAGCTGATGGAGTTGAGTGAGCTGACAGAGCCAGCAGTCGAACCGCTGCCCTCGTAGTCAAAGACCAGCAGGGAGTCGTAGGGGGGAGCTGTGGGGTCATTGTCTGCCGCCCTCAGACCCTGGAGGCACAAAAATGAATGCATAGGATGTGAAAGATGTGCAGAACTCCCTCTACCTTTTACACCCTGTTCTGTGTGGTAAGACTTCTACACTGTATCAGGATTGTTTTCAGCAGTATTTGGTGAGACCCATTGTTGCTGTTCACCCAGAACGTAGCAGAGGTGATGATGTTTCATACAATCAGGTTCAGATTGCTGGACTGTAAAAGTTTCAATAAACTGTGTCTCATCTTGTTCACACAACCATTACACTTTTATTGCTCCACCATGGTCTAAATGATGTTTCAGGGCCAGATACTGGGTTGTGTAAAACAGAATGACATTTTTAGGAGCATGCCTGCTTAGGGAATTACAATTGTGAAGAAAAAAAAGGGAATATTGGTATTCTGTTTGGAAATCTTTACCCCCTTTAAAACTGAAGTGGCGAGTCACATCAATCAGGTGGCATTCAAAATGTGTGAACAAAACAAGTTATAGAAACAACACAACAAAAAAAATGTCCTTCCATTTTTAAACTTACATCAATAATGAAGTCTCCTATGTCTCCAGGATGGGGCAGACTTGGTCTGACCGGGTACTGAGACTCAGCAATCACAGGTCTCTCATCCACCCTGCGCACCCCCGCTGGCTTGTTAATGATGTGGTCTAAGGACTCGGGCTGCTGCAGCTGGCTCAGGTCATAGTCCTGAAAAAAGGCAATGGAGAGAGTATTTAAGACAATTTGCCTGCTGGTACATAGGCGTTCTTTAGCCTGTTCCCATTGTCTGCCCTCACAGATTGATGTAGTTTACTGTAAAGTCTGTGACAGATCAGGACAGACCTGCAAAGAAATCACTGCTTCAAATCTGTCTCTATGAGACTAGTTGAGCTGTGGTGAATCTAGAGAAATATCCATGTGGTGGTAAAAGGGTGGTAAAGACGTCTTAAAGTGAGGCAGAAATAAAAGCTGATTTGATCACAAGATACTTAGTACTGATTGAACAGTAAGAGAAGTTACGTAACCTGTGAGGAACAATTTCAAACTGAATCCAAACAATAATGAGGCCATAAAAGCTTGTTTATCGTCTTTGTATAATGTATGGCTGATGTTACACATTGTTGAAAAGCTTTGGCAAATTAAGTTAGCTATAGGAGATAGTGAACAATCAGCAAGTACTGAAGTTTCTTGTTTGCCTACGTACAGCCCTGAATTGGCTGTATCTCTGGAAACAGATGTAAGGCATAAACATTTGTACTCTCTTGGAGTGTTTTTTGTTTTGGCAACCGGGGTGGCAAGACATTTATCAGGGGTGGCTTTGCACCCTATGCAGCCCTGCCACCTGCAGTGCTGCAGTCTTTACTTGAGGAAAATATACCACAATTCAGAGTTCTCTTTAGTTAGAAACAATGGGAAGTCTGAAATGATGATCAGATAGCAACGAGGTCATGATTTTGTTTTATTCCATACTCATTAAATATGAGCTTCACAGTTAACCATCACATTCTTCTTAAAGCATGTTTGCTGTACAGGCAGTTGACTTCTTGACATGTCACTATGCATCTGGTGTCACTCTCAGAAACGTACAAACACTTTTGCTGCTGGTATTTATGTGCAAATTATGCTAACTGGACTATGTGCCTGCTGTTCAGTCTATATTCATTGTTGATTTCTGTAAATCTAAACTAATTGCTTCACAACAAATGAACTGTCAGTTAATACATACAATCTTACAACTCTTGTTGGAAAATCTTAAGTGTTTTACTGTGTGCTGTAAATAGAGCAGGTTTTTGAGGTGTCTTTATTTCTGCCCTGCATCTGATAATAGTGATAGTGCCTTAAAGAGAAAATATGCCGACGTACACTGCAGCCATCTGATGCTGTCATGTGTTTATTCTCTAGATGTCTAGTGTGGGTGTCGCAAAATAGCAAGTGTCAAAAATGGCAAAATTAATAATGCATTTCTGAATTAATCAAAGATGTTGGAGGTGAACATTGCAGAAGGTTTATATTTATGTAGAGAGTATTTTTTAAATTAGAAGAGGGGGTGTGCAGTAAGTGTTTAACTAATGATTTCCAGATAATCATATGGAAGGAGTTACACTTTATGTGGAGTTGAAGCCAAGCAGCTTTTTGTCCTGAGCACTTGCTTGGAAGACAGAGGGCAGACTGCAGCCTGAAAATATTTAGTTTAACTCACTTTTAGAAAAGGACATTTTGTTCCCTGCAGACTCTTTCTGCAGTACAGCTGAACAAAGCACTCCTCATTTCTGTGTTCTGTCACTGACAGTGATTTCAGTAAATACTGGAAGAGATGATATTACCATTTTTATTCTAAATTCAGCAGGCCTGATTGGTGTATTAGTTAGTTAGTAATTTTTTTCAATTAGGGGCAGCTGGTGCTCCTCTAATCAGTCGATTGGCAGTTTCGTCCTTGATCCTGCGGCCTCCACCTTACACTTAATTGCTTTAGAAGGCATAACCACCGTGCCTGGATGTGTTAGAATGTCATTAGATTAGTACTGATGCAGAGTTTGGTAGTTTGCAGCAACCTCTCATCAGTGTATGACAGAGATTGTGAAAGGGTGAATGCTAGATTTTTCAATTTACACATAGGCCTAAATTTAGCAAAAATCAAGTATATCCTCTGTAAATGTCTCTCTGAGTCATGACTGTCTACAATGAGTGAGAAGCACGAGTCCCGCTAGCTGTGTTGTTGTCGGAGCCGTGTTTTCATCATGTTTACATGGACGGGAGGGCCTTGCGTATTTCTGTTTAAGTCAAGGACTAGAGAAAAGAGGAATAGCACAGCCTACTCACTGCTTGTTTGGATGTCACATAAGTGTTCTTAGATCACGTTCATTACGTGTCAATTTATGTGCAATATGAAGCTACGAGCTAACTAAAGTGTGCTAACATTAGCCTGCTAACACAACGCAGGCCACTGGCAATTGCAGCTCAAGCCGAGGACAATTTTGTCTGCCGCTTGCGCTTTATGGTGCTTATGATGCGTTCTAATTGATAACTCCTTCGTGCGATTGAGAGTGGAGAGGGGTAGGAGGTGTGTCGCTGGAGGAGAGAGGAGGCTTCAGAATATCGGAGGTGTCGCCAAACAGCAGTTTGTTTTGGTTTCATGCTGGTGCTCAAGGGCGACATCTACTGGATCAAAATCTTGCACATTCTTCCTTTAAATGGTCATGAGAACACAAAGAAGTCATAAAAGTACAGTCAAGTTACCCTTTATCCAACTATCTAAGAGGCCATATTGATATATGATGAATGGTAAATGGAGTGCTTATCTAGTCTGCCCGCTCAAAGTGCTTTTACAGTATATGTCACATTCACCCCGTCATGCCACATTCACACACTGATGGCAGAGGATGCTGTGCAGAGTGCCCATCAGTGTTAATTAATCCTATTCATACACATTCACATGCTGCTGGCTATGCCATCGAGAACAATTTGAGTTTCAGTATTTTGCCCAATGACATCTTTGTTGGCACACCTAAGCCTTGACACATCCTTGTGCCACAATGCTTCAAGTTATACTCAGCAGAACAGTTGATATTACTTAAGGTTTAGCAGAAATGTGCTGCACACCAACTGTGGTCATTACGGTTACACAGTGGCCAGACCCGAGCGTGACAACAGCACAAAACTCTTTATATGAAGGAAACTGGTCAGAATATGCTCATGCTGTTTAAAAAAAAGATAGGGAAAAAGCAGGTTACTTTTCCTCAGAGGGTCCTTTGAGGTCTTCAAAATATATTCAATGAGATTTTGAGGCTAGTGCCTTGTTTGATTGTTTGTTTCATTTTGGTCAACATGTTTTATCTTTGAATACACATGTTGCTTAAGTACTTTCCGTTTTAAGTGTAGCTCCTGACTGATAAAGATTTTGAAGCAATGACAAGGAAACTCTACTAAGGGTTTACAAGTTTTGTTTAATGGATTTAAAAAATTGTCTAGTTCTTGACAAAGAACATCGCTCAAGGCGTGGTTCCTTTTGACTTTTTCTTAATAAAAGTATTTGATCTTCAAACCATACCTGGTCCTCCTCCCCTCCTCCCTCTTCATCATACTTGAGGATGTTGTCTCTGACGTCGTCCTCGGGGTCGATGAGAAGGGGCTTTGCCTGCCGCTCCTTCTCTCTGCGCTTCATCCACACCACAAACAGCAGAACCATGCCTGAAAAACACACACACAAAAAAAAAGAAATAATCAACAGTCTAAACCAACATGATAACGACCAGCTCACACAGAGTAAAGATCTCTTAAAGTTTTAGCTTTATTACAGTAACATTTTGTCATTTTCATGAAGTACACCATAGGCAAATAAAATGATCCAAAGTGCATAGCTTGGGTCATTCCACTATACTTACTGAGCAGTATGATGATGCAGATGAGTATGGCAATGATGGCCCCGGTGCCTAGGCCGGCAGCTGCCACGGCCCCGGTGGCACTGCAGTCCCCGCTATCATCACAGGGACAAACTTTGATTCTAATCAGAGAGCGGTTGGACAGAGGAGGGTTCCCTGAATCTGACACAATGACGGGGATCTCGTAAACACTCGCCTCCAGGTAGGGAATCCTTAACCTCAGCTGGGCATAGTCACCTGGTGAAGGGGGTAGGGATTGTATTGATGATGGAGAGAAAACAATGAAAAGAGGGGAGGGGCATTAAGGAGGAGAAGAAGAAGAAAGCAGGGAAATAATAGACAATGTACTGCTGAGAATTACATTTTATTTACTGCAGGATTCTGTGTCAACATAGACACAGGTGTGACTGAATGACATTGTATAAAAAGTGCCAAACAAACCACACAGCGATCATTCTGACATGTGAGCATGCAAGGACGCATTAGAGATATATAAAACAACTAAATGTATATTTCTCTTCCATCACTCAGTCAAGCTGAGACAAGAGCCTCAGCGGGAGAAGAATCCAGGTATGAGATCAGATTTGTCCTCCAGACAACTGCTGTGATACATCCATCTGGGTGGATTAGGTGACAGATCGCGTGCTCGGGGGACAGAGAGATGAATGGATCTCATTTGTCAAAAAGGATAGATCGTACGTCAACACTAGATGGCACCTGCGTCGCTCACTGTGAGCTTTGTGAGACGTTTTGTTAAACTTGGACTTCTCTCACAGCTTATAGCAATCCCACATCCCTTGATTGATGTCACTAGTTACTCTGCAGAGGGCTTTTGCATCCCATCTGGTAAATTTATGGTTTATTTCAGCTGGGGATGCAGAATGTTCATATATCATACCCCCATACCTCCTATATGTTACATCACAAGGGTAGGTGACAAGAACTGTAACACTGTATACACAAAGTGCAGCATTTAATTACCGCTGAGTCTGGAAATCGTCCAGTTGCGGCGGACGCTGGCAGGAAAAGAAGGCAGCTCAAAGACAAAGGGCCCAACGTTTGGGTCGGCGTCGGCGTCAGAGGCTGTGATGTTGATCCTGGAATTTGGGCGTGCACGCTCACACACTTGGGCCTCCCGGGGAACCAGCACTGGCGCGTTGTCGTTCACATCGATCAGGTAGATCTGGAGAGTTCCTGTCCCACTGGCTTGAGGCGAGCCTGAGGGGAGGCAGGGAAAAAGAGAAGAGAGGAGAAAAGATGGTGATACAAATGAAACAAGCAAGTGGGAGTGAAGCAGAGGAGTAAAGATAACATGATTGGAGCAAAAAGCTGAAAAGTGGAGTTGTAAGACGTGTGGAGAAGGCTACAGTGAAAGGCAAAACAATCCTTCCACTTCAATTACCGTTTTCAAGCTGATTCATGTGTGGAGGTGAGAAAATGAGACGTACAGCCAAAGACACAATTGAGAAGAACAGGTTTTGATTACTGTGGGGCTGAAAGTGGAGGACAACATGGAGCAACCAAACAAAACAGCCAAAACAAATAAAAGGACACATACATTTTACAGCCCTCGTGTTTAAAACTGTCTGCTTTCTGAACAGGCTGAGGCGAAGGGACAACACTCACATAGAGATTGCTGCTATCTGCACTCTGCAAAGCCCCCTGGGAAATGACTGAAACGCTAACCCTACAGTATATCCAGCAACACAAGCTCATCATAACTTATTCAGGGTTTCTCATGACTGTCAGACCAGAACAGGGCCATCAGGCTGGGAGGCACATGTTTGATGTTTTATGCATTAACAGCAAATCCTCTAATGTGCTCTGATAACAGCGCACACACTGACTCGCCTGCACCTTAACCAACTGAGAAATGTTGTTTTGCCGCCACACTGTTTCTGTTGCTGTTGATGATGTACAACATGGTGCTGGGAAAAGGCTTCTCATTGTTTTTTAAGTGCACTGCTTGCTTAACAACGAGCAGAATGAACTTAAAATTGTTTTGTTGGTCTGATTCAACAAAGTGCAACTCAACACAACAGCAGTGAAAACATCTGTAATGAGCCTGAACTCTGGTGGGAGGTTAAACATTCAACTCTTGGACTGAAAATGATAAAGACAGTATCTTTTAAAATACACTTTAATATAACTAAAATAGGCCTTTCTTTCTGCTAACTCTGAGCAATGTGTTTAACTCCTGTAACCTACACATTTTACTAACACCTTTTACCTTTGGGGTCAATTTGACCCCAGCAATTTAAACCTCCAGAAAATGATTATAATTAAAATTGTTACCCAAGTTTATGTGTCAGGTACTTTATGTTTGTTTGTTGACTACCTAAATAGCCCCTTAAATAAAAATAAAAACCCACCCCCACCCACCCCCCTTATACATTTAAAATACCTGTTACACGACTATGGAGAATTATGCAGATCACCATAAAATCTCACTGATTGACCTACAATTTGAAAGAGATATCTTTTTGGTGTTTTAATAGCTTTATATTATTTCTAAGTACATGTTTTTGATATCTATAACATTTGGAATGAAAAACAATTTCTGTTATCAAGAAAAGTAACATCTATTATGTTCGGGGTCAATTTGACCCCAGGAAAAACAAACACAATTTCAAAAATTTAGAAGGATTTTAATAAGCTAAGGCCATAACATTTCAAGTTGAAAGCATTTATTCTTGTATCATTTTCCCTTTAATTAAAAATATCAAAGAGGACAATTTGACTTGGACACCACACAAGGGTTGTATAGCTAAAAACAGCCTGGGGTCAAATTGACCCCAAAGAACACTGATGCGTACAATATGTGTACACATTGAAAACATGTCATCATGTTAATTTTATGTTTACCAAGTTGTCCCCAATAAATTAGGAAAAGTCATTAAATATGAAGCAAAAAAAATGATGTCAATCATTTATATAGAGACGTTAAACATTGAAAGGGGTCAAATTGACCCCCAAGATAATAGGAGGGGTTAAGCCAATACTACCTGCCAACGTTGGAACTGTTTGGTAATTTCATAATAAGAAATTCTCTGCTGCTTTGACTTTGGTCATCTTGTTGGTTTGTGTTGGACAGGGTCAGTTTGAAAGAAGTAATGCCATAATTCAGAAGCACTTGTATCGTAACATGACACATATAAGGTTACTAAATGTTGTTGCCTGGCAACTGTCAATCAAAGTCGATCAAACCTCATCCAAACAGTCCCAGTGAAGCAGCTTTTGAGTTTTTAACTCTTCTGATAAATATTACAGAGGGATGTTTTTGACTCAAGTTAAACTTGATTGATGCTTGTTAAGTCATTAATGTTTAAATATCACAGAGAAATATTTAAAGATGTGAAGTGAGCTGCAAGAGAGGGATTCATAAATGGGAATCTCATTTCTGAGTGTTGATTTTCTCTAGTATGTGGTTTCAAATGACTGAAAAACATCACTAGTGGTGTTTCGAAAGAAACAAAAAACAACAAATACAGAGCACAACTGAGGTTTAAGCTTAATAATATAATATAATATAATAATGAGCTTTTAAGCTCCTACATATTTATGCGGCTCTTTACTATGTACGTATCTTTGTAGCTACACGTTACTTTGAGATTTAGATTCATCACATATTTGCTTCTTATAAATGATGACTTGTTTGGGTCATGAATAATTATTAACTTAATCAGCATCAACACATTTATGTGTCTCTGAATAACAACTAATGTCACATCCCATACATTAAATGCATAATAATATCAGTAATGGGTGGCTGTGGATCAGTGGAAGAGTTGTCTCTCAACTGTAAGGTTAGGGTTCAGATCCCCAGCTCCTGCAGCCACATGTCCAATGTGTTCTTGCGCAAAGCACATAGTTACGTCAGCGGCGTATTAAGTGGGTATGAATGGGATTAGTGGGATTAGCCACTTTACAAAGCAACCTCTGCCATCAGTGTGTGAATGGGTGTGAATGGGGAGGTGTGACCTGCGGTGTAAAAGTGCTTTGAGTAGTCAGAAGACTAGAAAAGTGCTATACAAGCTCAAGTCCATTTACCATTACTAATGTTCAATGGTATAAACATACTGTACATTGTATCTTTAAAAAAAGAAAAAAATATGTGTAAAGCAAGAAGTAAAGGAACTATTTTTTTGTCTTAAGATTAAAACATGTTCAGAATCATTAACCAGAAATCTTTCTGTCTCTACCTTATGCCCACTTTCTCGGCCCATCCTGTTGTGGCAGATGGCTGTTGACCATGAGTCAGGTCTGCTCGAGGTTTCTGGCTGTTAAAAGGAAGTTTCTCCTTGACATTGTTACCAAGTACTTGCTCTAAGTGTTTCACTGTTGAGTCGCTTTAAATGATTTAACATGGATGACAGTATCGACCTATTCTTTATGTTCAGAGTTATGAGATTTAGTGTGATAAAACAAAAACTGATTGACTGGTCGATCGATGGATCTTAAAGGGTTAATTCTGCAAAACATCAACTCACCAAATCACTTTTGTGGTTACTACAGCTTCCTAATAATACTTCTGTTAGTTAAAAATGATGAATGCAGGACAAACAAACATTTGTCAGTGATATCACCTCTGACTGTAATCTAACAACCTCCAGCCACAGATAAACAGTGTGTGTACTGCTCTGCTGAACACACTGTAGTTATATATTATGGCCTTGATAAGAATGCTGACAACACCCTGCACTCTGATGCGCTGCAGTGTAGATAGAGTTTAACCCTGTGGCTCATCATTGTTATATTTCAACGTTTTCCCTCTGTGAGACAGTAACTTGATGCATCAACTGTAAAGGTCTGTTGCCTGAAGCCCCAAGGCCCATCGACCGTCTTGTCGGTTATGATTGGCTTGGTGATTTGTTGCTTCTTACGGCTGGCTTCGGTGGAATAAGTAAAGAGAATTTCAATCAAAGTGGAATATATCCCCTTGTTGACACTGGACTCTGAAATCAATAGGCAGTCAACACTTTGAGCTTAAGTTGGTGTGCTTGGGGGCAACCAATCTCTCATTTCTCACTGGAGTAAAATCACCTGGATTCCTTCTACCTACACAGAGAGCAAACCCCTTTGCTTGTAGTGCTTCAGTTCTTTAGCTTTGTATGTTGTTGCAGCACCTCAGGCTGATACACAAGACCTAAATCGGCAGGTGTTTTTTATTCTTTTCCTTCTAGCAGAGGCCAGGAAATCAAGGTCAGTGAATATATTATAAATGTGTAGTACAACATACGGACAGACCATCCTACTCATTCACAGTTCACACACTCTATATGGTATCTGAAAGAAAAAAGTGTCAAGATGTAAATGTTCTCCTCACACAACTTTTATTCTTAAAATTGAGTCTGTTTATTAATGAATTCTGTGTAAAAAAGGGAACTCCATTGAGTCATAATGGGTATAGTGGAGCTAGCCTTTGTCATCTGCTTGACATTTAAATTGCTATATACTCCCATATATACTCCCATACAGCACAGTGTTAGTGTGCCTCCTCAATACTGAGGTGAATAACTACTACATTAATCCCCCTGTCCATGCTGATAAAAAAATAATATTAGACTGTTTCCTTCAAATGATGATCAACATATTGTTTATTCAAATATTTCACAGTGAGAAAGAACAGAAAGATCAATCAACTGACAGGCTTAGGCTTATACTGCAGAGAAGTTATATGTTTTACATTTTTATTTGGTCATAATCTAAAAAAGCGATAAGTCAACTCTCCACATTTAAGTGTAGGGTTAAAACGTTCCTCTTTCCTAAAGGTTTTTGGGTTGGAGTTTCTCAGGTTAGCTTTGAACCACCCCTTAGGTATGTAGCTATATGCTTTGACTCCCTAATTGGCAGGTTTCCCATTAAGCACTGAGCTTCTCCTCTCCTCTCCCACATCATCTACATGCATTCTCATCTTCTTCATGTATGTTTTCGAAATTGGCATCTTTTTTGTTTTAGCTTTTATTCTGTCTTGTTTCCTTCATCGTGCTGCAACTGCAGCTACCTCTGCCTAAATCTAATAGTAACCAATGTTCCTGATCAAAAGCAGATGCTTAATAGATTAATTTTGGTAGTCTTATTATCATTTTTAATGAATTTATATTTTTTGTTAGATTTATGATAACAGTCATTTACTACAATCATCATCTTTCTAGTGCTCTCTCTGTACCCATCTGGTCAAGGCAGATCCCTCCCACAGCTCAGTTCTGCTCAAGGTTTCTGCCGGTGAAAGGGAAGTGTCCTCCCCACTGTTGCAAAGCGCTTACAGTAAATATAAGAATAATTTTTAGATAACTTCTGTTTTTCTTTGATGCAAAGTTAACAAAATTGTACTTGAATCAAACTGAAGTCATCTTCAGGGGAACAAAATGTCACGACAATCTACTGTATCTGATATTGCTTGAGATATTTTTTTCAAAACAAGTGGCAAAATGGCAACCTCACAGTGGAAATAGTGGAAAAATCAAGACATCACAAGACTGCTTAAAGGATTCATATTCCAGAGACTGTGAGAGTCAGCGCTTAATTTCCTGGCAATCCATTACATTGTTTTTGAACTCTTTATGTCTGGACCAAAGTGGTGGTCTCAACAACATTGCCATCCATTGCATTATGCTGTCAACGGCTAAATAGTGCTTCTACTGTCGCATAATTAAAGCACATACAGACTTTCGGACTTACCAGACTTACCATTGTCGAATGCCAGGAACGTGGCCTCATACACGTTGTTTTTGACATACATGGACTCTCTGTCCAGCAGGGCCATGGTGGTGATCTGACCATTGGTCCTGTTGATCTTTAGCCAGTTAGCTGGGTCAGACAGCTTGGAGTACCTGTTCACACAGACACAAACACAGATGGAGAGAAAGACAAACACTTCATTAACAAAAACACACAGAAACATAACCCACACATTAACTTTAGCAGCCATGTGTTATTTTAAATTCCAGCAGCTCTGAATCTTTTATTTGTTGTACCAAAGTTCCTATTATCACGTTGGATGTTCATTACCATAATAAGCAATTCCAGCCGAGCACCTGAGATATTTTTCAGCAACATGGAGAGCTGAACATATGTTCACTGAGCTGAGTTTATCATAGCTGCAGCTCATTAGCATGAAGACCGATGAAAACCTGAACCCATCTGCAGAACAGCCAAGCAGCCCTCTTAACAACACCACCTCTCTTTATACCCACACATCCACCACAACAACTCTCTCTGCTGTCACCTGTCGTGACATCCATGCAGAGGAAGTGGCAGCTGCAATTAAAGTCTGCTAGTCTCCTTAACAACTATGACGAGTCCTAACTACTGACAGAGTGGAGGAAGTGCTTCTCGCTACACTGGTTAATTGCGGACACCGGGCAAACGAGAAGTCTCACCTGTGGGTGGATGGTCAGTGGGTCATATGAATGAGGCAAGGTCCCCCACCTTGCCTCATTCATATTAGAGACACAAGCTGATGGAGGCAAGAGCTAGAGAGGGATCTGCTGTTGGTATTGTCAGAAGAAAATGTGACAATGGGAGGAGACTTAATTATAGCAGTGCGTTGGAGGCTGACAATGCTTAGCCACAGCCTCAAAGGCATGAAGAACACAAGTTCCAACTATAACTAAAGACACATACTTTAATATAGTTTGTAAAAAGACTGACAGAAGGACATGGTGACTTACAGTTATGCTCTCCATCAAATTTATTTTGCATTTGTCCTTTAAAGACTTACAAATTAACATAAAATATCTGTTAAAAGAGCTTGCAATGCAGTATAAGTGAGGATCTGTTGCCCTGCAGGTATGATTTCGTTGCTTACGTGTCATGTCTAGCATTCTCATTTCTTTTCAGTGCCAACAACATGTCACCTCTTGTTTTCTTCATTTGCAGACAGCACAGTAAAGTGTCTTACTATGCTGATTGAGGTCTGCAATAAATCTTGACCATAAAATTGTGGTTTAGGTCCAAGGATCTCCGGGGTACCTTTGACTGCTAAAAAATCTTAATCTGTCTTTTCTGATGAATAATTTCCTCAAATTTTACAAAAGCTTTCAAAGCGTTGGAATTGATGAAAGAAGTCCTCAGGAGTTATTGAAGCATTCATTCTGTTGGTGGTCTCAGAAAGCTGGAAAGCATAATAGATATACGATTCTTTGTATCGTCAATACTTTTGATTAAACACTACCAAAGTCTATTTGAAAGTCAAGTCATATTATTTTGTCATACTGATCAGGTCTAGGAAGACTTTAACAGTGTACCACTACCATAGCATAACTTTACAGTATATAGTCAATACTGAAAATATCCTTGTCTGTTGGTGACTTCTGTGAAATAAAGTATATGTACTGCTATGTTGTTATTGCCCTAATTAATTAAATATGAAATAGATCCTTATTTGGTACGATACAAATGCTTCAAGTAATTTCTGCTACTTTCTGTACTTTCAACATATGCACATTAAAGGTAGGGTAGGTAATTTTCTCCAGAAACACTTTTTAAGATGTTGGTTGAAATTGTCTTTAGGTCCTGACAGAAATTAATAATTAATATGCTCTGAAAAAGAAACGAAGAAAATCCGTCGTCTGTAGCAGTTGTAAACACGTAAAAACTTCGACCAATGTTTGCACTCGGTTCGAGTTTTATGAACCAATCATTCCTCCCTGTCTCCCTGCTCGGATGCATGCACGAGCCCACACTCAAAGCATGAGCTGAAATCCGCTTCTGGACCAATGGCGCTAGTGCATGTAAGTGAGGGGCGCTGCTTTTGAGGGAGCACAGAGGGGAGGGGGTAGGTGAAGACGGAGCACGGAGAGAATGCTACTTTCAAAATCATGCTAGTTTTCGAAAATTACCAACCCTAGCTTTAAAGGTGAGAAAAAGAAGAAGAATTTTTAAAACATATCAGAAAAGTCTATAGGACCCTAAATAAAGAGGACAAATACAAAGCCTTATTCAAACCCTCATTAACATTATGCCTCATTCTTAATTCACTACTAAATATTTTCCATAAAAAGATGTTTTTAAATATGAGGTTTGCTTTTCTCATCCCTCTTAGAATATTTAACACAAGTCTTGCATTAGCAGGTTTTGAAGAGATGCTCTTCAGAATGCCAAATGAAAAATACTACTTAAGTGCATTGTGGCATTTCCAGAGTCAACCTTCTCTGGATTGGACCCTTACTTGAGACAAAGACATAGAGCTTCGGAAGGAAAAATATGAATCTATTCTGCTCTGCAAACGTGCTGCTCAGGCTGTGTGCGCCTTGTGTAAATGTCAAGATATTTTTGCTGGTGTTGCTTCAAACTTGACAATTCCTTTTCCTTAATGTGTGTCTCGTGAGTCTCCCAACTTCATCGAAGGGCAATACTCAATTGCTGGATTGTCTTTTGAGTGCTAAAATCAAGCCAAACACAGAAATAGATACACACACACGCACACGCACGCACACACACACACCCACAAACACAAAATAGCCACTTGCTTTCATGTAAATCCAATCTCTATTCAGAGTAAAGTAGGCTGACAAAAAGGCTAGGCCACAAGTGCAGAGAAAAAAAGAGAGAAATTCATAAAAGACTAAATTGGCTGCTCTCCCACTGCTCATGCACAGGCCTTTCACTTCTCGACGGTGGGTGCTCGTGTGCAAGTAGGCGTACATTTGTGAGTCTACAGTTGTGCATATCTGTTTCTTTTGTGTGTGCTTTAGGGCACAAGTGAGGTCACCAAAAGGGAATAAAGCAGCAGCAGAGAAGAGGTGAGCTGTCTGAGCATGAGCTGAGCGTCTGCTGGCAAGCTGCTTTGGAGCAGACAGCAGCTCTGAGGTCCCATCAATAAAAAAGCCCACAGACACACAAGCAAGAAAGTGACAGGGTCAGGGGGAGAGAGAGAAGAGGGGAGGGAGGGAAGAGAGAAAAGAGAGTAACAGGGGAGTTACTTTTCTCTAAGGGCAGAAGAACTCAGCCCACTTAGTTTACATGACATGTGTTTTTAGAAGAAAGCTGAGACGTGGATAATTCTCACTATTCTGCACAGCATATACTGTAGAAGTGCATCTCCCACTGCCTCTTTGGCATTCAAGCAGTTACATTTCCACTGGGTTCCTCGGTGGAAGAGGCCGTCTCAATGACATTAAGAAAAATCAATCTCTCTCGTTGGAGCTGGCATTGGAGCAGAACGGTGGCGCTGGACCTCAGTGGGCATGTGGGAGTTTACATCACACAGGGTCGATGCCTGGGTGGCAAGATGCCCGCTGTGTGTCATTCCAGTTAGCAAGGCTGGAAGAAGGGATCAATGAAGAGAAAGAGAAGAAGGAGATAGGTATCTAAGAGGGCAGACAGACAGTGTCCAACTCATTACAGGATGACCTCTCCAAGCCCGTCACCTGGCAACAGGGAGGTAAATAAAGCCTCGGCTGAGGCTGGGACAGGGCGGAGGGAGGTCTGTTGAAAATGTCACAGAAAGACAACTGCGGAAAAAATATGTAATTTTTCTTTTTGGGTTTGGAAGCGTATATATTTTAGAATGAAATATTCCTGTAGTAGAAGTTTGAAACATGGATATATAAACACATGGAATTAAAACATGTTTCCGTCTCACTGTTACTGAAAAAAAATTAGCAACTGAAAAGTGAATATATAGTGAGAATCAGGAACAATTTTAAGGTGAAATATGTCTTTAAACTTATTAGCTACCAACAGCTTAGTCACAGCAGATTTAACATCCAACTAATTCTCAGATGACATTACCATAAGTTATCTAACATTGTCATTAACTAGCCAGCATTATCTTTAGCAAGCTAACCTTACTGTTTGACTAGGGTGACCAAATATCTATAAAACACGAATATATCCCAGTTATGTACATTCACTGTCCTGGTTATAAACAATAATTTGCTATTTTTAGATAAACATCACTTATGCACCAAGACTCAAAGTTCAATACTGATTGGTCTGTACATGTGTCAATCTCAGGGTTGTGATGGTTGCTTAGCAAGCCTAGCTTATCATGCAAACAGGACCTGCTAAGTGACGTCAGGTAGGCGAGCTGTAGGTAGACTGAAAAGGAAGTCAGTGTTTTCCAAAGAGCGACAGAAGAGTTACAGCTTCATTTGAAAAGTACCAGCCAATGAATATGCTGCGTTTTGCACACACTGCAAGTGCCGAAATGCGGACATACAAAGCCATATTAAAACAGTGTGTACAGGCTGTGAGTAGAACTGTTTCGATCTACTTCAGTGAAGCAACTGCCGGGACAACCAACTTAAGCGAGCTGCTCAGGAGGGCACCTTTACCTACCACCTTGTGTGACCAGTGCAGGTCACAGATCTGTGGATCGATACATGTGGGTTTGTGTCCCGATTTGAAGATGTAAACATATGGTCACCCTATGTTAGACAGGACTTACTGACTTTTCTAACTCTTCTAGTGACAACATCAAACCTAAATGCTGGCTAGGAAGTGGGTGTTAGCTGTTGTCAATGTTAGCATTAGTCTAACAGCAGCAATAATGTTATTTCACCAAATGACATTGATCCATGGCCCTTCAGAGTTTCTCCTTTTAAGTTGCTAATTAATTTAATCGATGACATCAAACAATAAAAGCAGTCTAACATCATGACAACATCAGTTTCTCATCCTCAGAGAACAAATGGTTCCTTTGGGAAAATGGTGGATTGTGAAGCTTTTAATAATTTGTAATTATATTAAACTTAAACGTTTTTGGCCATCAGAGGAGCTCATAAAAGAAATCAGACAACAGATGTTGGTTTGGAATAAATAAATGAATAATGCAGCTGACAGCATGATGTCTGAGAAGGAATAATCCACTTTGACATGGAACAAATAACTTAATGGTAGATCATCAAAAGGTTATGTTCTCCAATCTACATTTTTTATGAAGCTTGTTCATTTTCTAACAATTGACATTTCTCATTTCTTTATTAAGCAGCCTTGTTTATCATTTCTAAGATATTTCCCTTTCTCTTTATTTAACTGTCAATCAACGTAATGAGTTTCCTTGAATGCTGTGAACAGTTATAATACAAGTTATAATTCAAACACCCACGATGAAAAATAAATAAGAAAAAAAACGGACAAATGAAAAGCATGATATTGTATTATCTTTCACTCAGTAGAAGTGTCCTACACAATATTGTTTTGTTTTACCATCTCCAGCTAAACTGTTTTAGCCCAGTCCCAGTGGTCTCATTCAACCTTTTTCAGGCAACAAAAGGAGCTTTCTGGTGGTGCCCTTTAAAGTACCTGACAATCTGGTGGATGAAGTGGTCAGGGTCCTGAGCAGCAAACACAGTAAGCGTGGTTCCTGCTGGCACACCTTCCTCAAAGCGGATCATCTTTGGGTTCACAGGGAAGACAGGCGGCTCGTTCACATCCTGAACTGAGATGGTAACTCCGGCTGTGGATTGAAGCGAGGACTGGATGCCACTGGCCAGGTGGGCCTGGTTGGACACCACCACAGTCAGCATGAAGGCACGATTCATCTCAAAATCCACCGGCTGGTAGAGAACCGATGAGTGGAGAGAGAAGAGAGAAAGAGGGATACAGAAGAGTCGCTGATTGCAAGATTAGTTCTAACTGTGTTCCAATTTGATAAATGACAGCATTCATAGAAAACAACATGAGAGCAAAGTACTCAGTCATCAGCATTTGGCACTTTAGAACAGGTGGAGTCCACAGGTGTTGATTATTGATGGCAAAGAAATGTACCTTTTTATTTGGACAAAGTTAAATTTCAGTCATCAGGATGTATCCAGAGAGCCAAATGTGCAGCGTCATTTTTTTTTTTACCTTAACCACCGTCAGCATGCCCTCGTTGGTGATGGGGTTGGTGCGGATGGTAAAGTGTCCAGAGGGGTCTCCACTGACGATGCGGTACACAGCATTCCAGTTTGGACTGTGGGGTTGATCCCTGTCTACCACGGTCAGGTTTGTTACCACCACGTTCACCTTGTTCTCTGGCACCTCCCCTGAAAACTACAGAGCAGGAGGGAGGGAGTAGGGGAGTGGAAGGGCAGGGAGGGGAGGATGGAGAAGATAACATTAAGCTGACGTTCCCAGCAGAAGGTTGATGAATGATAATAAGTGGATTTATTGAGATTTAAGCTTTTGCTTGTGCAATCATCAATCTTAGGGCATTTTCTTTAATTGTTATTATGAAAACAAACTGCTTTTAGGATCATGCCCATAACGTTCATTATATCGAAACAGGAATTCAAAGAAGCAAAACAAATGGGGAACAAATGACGGAGATGGAAAAGGAAGAAAAACAGGAAACATATTGGTTAAAACTTGGTTAATAGAGAATCATAGCTTCCATTATGCTAATGCTGTCCCTTATTCTCTTCTGTCTGCTCATATGAAACTCTTTATTTTAACTAATGGATTTGTTCAATTTACTGTTTACTCATTTAAATGAGATTCTGTGCATTCACCAAATCTAAGTCTTAATAAGCAATTAGATAAGTACTGTAATTAAGGCTGCGGCAGGAATAATCTTTGACTAATGATCTTCATTATTTTGCAATCTAAAACAACTCCCCTCTGAAGTAACTCTGGAGGAAACTCTGACAGCTGCAGAGCCCGAAGAAGAAGGTTTTACAGTGCAGAGGGATACATGTCCTTCTTTATTTGGCCTTATCTGGCACTCAAAGGAAGACACGGACCCACACCCACACCCCCACCATCAACCCCAACCATACCGCCACACCCCACACGCACACAAACACTCTCTCTAAAAGCTCTTATTGTCAGAAGATAATCCGTGTTTCCTCTTGTGAAGTGTTAACTTGTTTATGATGAGTGTCTGCCAGCTGCTGTTCACTTTAATGGTTTCATCATTGTGGGATTGAAGCAGTGTCCAAGCCACTCAGTTCTTCTCCTCTCATTCCTCCACTCCATCCTTGCCCCCTCTCCTCCTATTCCCTGCAGTATGACCAGGCTGATAAGCACAAAACAAATTAAATATGCACTCTCAGTTCCTGCAGTGTGGGCTCCTCCATTTCATTTTCACCCTGAGCCTTTGCACAAAACAACACAAACCTTCCCAGCTTGTTGAGCCAAATGGAAAATGCTCTCTAAGAGACCTGCAAAATGGTGCTGACTGGGGGGATACTTCCAAAACGGCCAATCTCTCCAATATGCAATGTGTATCCATTGATAAGCAACAAGAGACACCGACTTTGAGTTTCTGCAGGATTTTTGTTTTTACAGAAAGGCAGAGAAAAAAAAGAGAGAGGGTGAAACACGATTCAATTGTCAAACTGGATCTCAATCTACTCTGTCATGAATATAAAAATCAAATGAGACAAACATACTTTTATATATAAACATTATGTGCTTTTCTTATTAAACATTGGCACTTGGGAGGAGCGGTTAAGTTGTGCCCCCCATGTACAGAGGCCAAAGTCCATGTTGAAGCGGCCAAGGGTTCAAATCCGAACATTGCCCTTTGCTGCATGTCATCTCCCTCCCCACATTTCCTGTCTATCTTCTGCTATCCTATCCAATATAGGCAAAAAGGCCCCAGAATAACTAAGCCATTTAACAACAACTCAGACTTTTAGAGAAAACCTAAAGATGTGAGCTTGTTCAAAAACAAAAAAAAAGTTCAAAACAAAACCTCTGGAAAAAAAGTTCTGTGTTGATTGTGTTAACACATTTCTCAAATTCAATTATTTTAGTTGCTAAGCTTGAACTATTTTTGCATTAAAACACACTGTGTAACAACGGCCCGAGACAATAAAGCCATAATTGTGAGTGATATTTTTGGGTATCAAGAATCATCTTGCTGATTGAAAAAGTTGTAGTCAATCCAGTTCACAGATTTGTAATGACTGAGTTAGTAAAGTACATGTTCACTCTATCTAAACAAGACGAGTGCATAAATGCAATGCAGAACATATTAGTGAACACATCACATTTACAGGCCTTGATGTTTATCATTTAGTCTAAATGACTTCTGGTTACAATAACTGCTCGTCCACATTTATAGATTTGGTTAAAATAGGCCAACACAAGTTCTGTCTGCTTTAAAAAAGGAAGAAAGAAATTGTTTATCATGCCTGAGTTAATAAAACAATCTGTTGTTCAGCAGAGAGATAATGATTCAGTGAAGTTAGATCTATTCAAGATTGTTTCAAGTTTGAAAACCTCTTTGAATGAAACCAATAAGTACAGCAAAGTCATAAACTCAACTGACTCATGTTTGTAGGTCACAAACTATTTATCTCTTTTCTTACCTTTGATTGCTTTGAATTCACGTTTGTAAAAAGGAAAAAGTTGTATAAACTATTTGAAAGTACTTAAAATTAGGCCAACCTTTTTTGACTCAGTGAAGAAAATGACTTCTATATTTTTGTTTTTGTTTATTGCCAAGTACATTTACACATACAAGGAATTTGTCTTGGTGTATTGGTGCAAAAACAGTTAACAAGGATAAATACAGCCAAAAAAGCAAGAACTTAAATAAAATAAAATATAAGAAATTTACCAATATAAACAATAGAATTTAAAAAATGTCAAAAATAAAGAATAATAAAAAATAACAAAATCTACAAGCTGCAATGGAGTGCATGTGAGAAAAAAGAATGTAAAGTCCAGTGAGCGTTAATGTAACACATAAAAACAGTTTCAGCCTTCACATTTCTGTGATGTTAAGCTATAGTTAAACAATTCAGAAAATAAGCATCACCATTTACACATTCAAGGTCTTTTTTACAAGGCTCTATGTCTCATTGTACATGTCTCAACAATGAACTAAAGCTAGCTCATACAAATACACTGGTGACTTTGGTTGATGTTGAATTGATGCTTTTCACCATTAAGCCTATCTGTAGTCACAACTAGCCTTCTGACATCTTATCTGCAGTCAAACCAGGAGATATTAGTGTCTCTGTGGAGCTGTACAGACCCCAAATCATTTTAGAAAATAAACCTTCCTCTCTGTGCGCTGCCCAACAGGGGAAATCTTCTACCTTCATCCTGAAAATTGACTCAGCAAATGAAAATGTTCCATTTCAGACTGCAGCGCAACGGCTAAACAAGACTAAATGAGCTCCTCCTTCCCTGTATGGGGAGTTGAAAACAACACTAAATGGTTATAACAACATTATATATAAATAAATGTAACAAAATCTTACTAATATCAGACTAAATTCAGTCTACTTAGGCTGACTGCGTTATAAGGACGACGCCTTTTCTTGCAGCACAAATCAAAGTCAGAGAGTGGGAAGCAGAAGAAAGTAGTGAATGGCACTCCAATTCTTTTCTGTGTTTCAGGCTGCAGCTCTACAGGTTCACAATAGCACTCAGCCTTCATTTAGATCTGTACGCTGGTGTGTCTCTTGAGTTCAATCTTTTGACCTCACAAGTCTTCCAAGAAATTCTCCTGCTTGTAATTGTATTTCAGGGAATGAAAACCTTGGGAACACTAAAGCATGTGTATGACACACTTGATTAGTTAGCTTTATTAGATAGAGTGTGGACAGCAGCCTGACATTTGGTTATCTTCTAGCACCTACATGGTGCATCCGGGCCCATGTGGTGATATGAATAATACATTTGTCTTTTTTTTGTTTTCAAATTACATTCTATATATCAGCTTGGTTTACGCCCCCGCAAGCAATTTCACTTAATTAGCGTGCTTATGTTTTCTCGATGCTTCCTGTAGAGAGCAATGAATTCTTCTTGCGTCTGTCATGCACAAATAATTACCAAAGCGCTCAGAGTTGAGTTGCATGTGTGGGAAGCAAAACAAAAAGTAGAGATTGACAAACAGTGGAAAAGACATCTGGAGGAGAGCATGTGTTTTGTTTGTGTCTAAGTAAGGGGCTTACAACCAAAACATATCTTTATTCATTTTCACTTATTACTATGGCTGAATCATGCTGAAAAACATGGTCAGCTGCTCCTTTGCTGCTCAGTCAAAGCTGCGCTCATTTATTCAGGAGGATTAAAGGAAGAGAAATGCAGTCAAAAGAGATGACATGCATTTAGCAGAGCATGTGGACAAACATGTAAGGTGTTTGTCAAGGACACTCATTTATTTTCTGTTCCGGTATGAGCTCCACCCCAAGATGGAGACTTGAAGACCTTGATCGAGCCAATACCACAGACAGAGGGACAGAGCAGTTCTGAGCGGACCCGCAGCTTGTTCTGTGCCGACAGCCCCCCCGCCCGACAGCTGGGGAACTCTTATCAGAGCACGCGGCTGGAACTGTACTGGCATGCACGCTGCCGAGAGCCCCGCGGAGGAGACGGGGATCACAGTGTGTGACGCTGACACACTGCTGCTTCTGCGACTGAGCTTGTCTGCAGATGGCATCGGTCTCTCTTTGGAATCTAAGAAACCCAAGCTCTCGTATAAAGAGGGGCTACAGCATCTAATTCTGTTCTGACCAGATTCAGAAAAAAAGTTTGGAAGCTATGTATGTGGAAAGATACAGAGAAAGCAACACAAAAAAAGTCATTTTTCTTAAGTTTCTGTCTCTTCATCCATAACTTTTCTCAACCCTAGCTCAAAAAAGAAACAGCTCCCTGCCTGACCACAAACACTACAACAGTAAAGTGTGCTGTAGCGTGACTTCCTGTCAGACCAATGTGAAGGTATCAGGGACAAGGGCCGGATGCCTGTAGACAAACCCGGACCACCAGAGGCCCTGCTGGCACGGAAAACACAAAGAAGGAAGGAGGGAGGGAGGGAGTACATCTCCTTCACTAAAACTGATCTTTAACTTTCAGTAACAATGCCTTCTCCTGTCTCTATGTAGGTTTTTTTGTTGCACTTTTTCATTATCTGTTACTGTTTGTTTTGTATTATACTTTTGTTCTTATCCTACATCATTCTCAGCTGTTTAATATGGCCTCCCTTCATCTCAATGTTCTCTGAAAACAAATAACATTTTAGTTAATATTGTAGGATTGTAATCTGTCGCAGGGACCAGGTAATATTTTTCCTTATATTCATGATTTTTCTTTTTCCACAGGGACCAGATGACATGTGTTCTTATATTAATGATTGTTGTCTCTCACAGGGGCAAGATTATATTTGAATAAGAAAACACCAGCACCTGAGAACAACCTACCTTCATGTCCTATATGATAGATCTTTATGATGAGGGTGATATTTAAAGGGTCAAATACTCAGGTGTGGTGTTTTGCAAAGTTCGGTCTCTGCATGCTTTACACGGGACTGCATTCCAGGTATGAGGGAGGATGGCTAGTGTTTTATTCTACCACCTTGACTGCTGAAAATGGCTATATCATTCTTCACCTGGACATACCTTATCTATGCAGACTTACCGTTCTGACCGTCAGCTCCGGGGGATTGTCGTTGATGTCAGTGATGCTGATAAGGGCTGTGGCTGTGTTGGACAAGCCAAAGTTCAAGTTGCCCTCCATGTCTGTTGCCTGGACGATGATGGTGTACTGGGAAACTTTCTGTTGTAAGAAAAATAGGAAACATACTCAGGGAATTGGACATCAAATTCTGCAACAACACAGTAATCCATCAACACATCTCATTTTGACATGTAAAAGTGACATAGTGAGTCATTATAACTGTAGGCATGGATGAAAATCATTCATAAGTAACAGCCAAGCATACAAAATCTACCCTTCATTCACAGCTCACTGGAACAAAAGAACTACTAGAATGGAATTGGAACACCTCATTTGCTCAATAACAAACAGTGAACAGCAATCACACACACACGCACACGCACACGCACACGCACACACACACACACACACACACACACACACACACACACACACACACACACACACACAATGTTGCAGGGAGGGATGGCAAGTATGTAAAAGGCCCATCCATTATTGCCTAAAAGTCTTGACTTTCCGCTGCGGGAACAGACCTGGATCATCACTCATTTTAATGGAGGCACAGCCACTTTAAGCTGCACCACAGTGCTGCTGATAAAACGGGGAGGTGCACTGGCTTATTTAGTCCAGTTACAGTGAGGGGGAGTTAAGCCAGAGCATGCTGCAGCAAAAACTGCAATATTACAATGAAAAAAACAGAAACACCCCCAAACATGAGGCTTTGTATGAACACGAGTAAAAAACAAAGAGATATCCACAGCCGAACACTGTGACGCTGTCCATGGTGCTGAAAGTTCAATCAGTCCCCAGACTCACCACTGGAAATTGACTGTGTGTGTGTTTGTGTTTCTGTCCTGTCAGCCTAAGCCTATCTGCTTTGTGATCCCTTTCTCTATTAATCCGTTTTGCTCAAACCTCTATTATGTTACAGCAAAGAGAGAGAGAGAGAGAGAGCGAGGGAGAGAGAATGGACGTCAAGGACAGGCCAGTGTTCTGTGCACAGAGCTTGCTGCATTTTTCCAGCACCCACAAAGGGTCCTATTGATAGTTATATGGTAGTTTGTTGCTTGGCTAGTTTTGCAGTATTTATCCAAGGGTCACGCATTCTGCTGTATTCACCCTGGGGTCATACTTTCTGACGACTTCACGGCCAGTGGCGCTGATGTCAAAGACCACCCGGAGGAATGAGAACACACAGGCAGAGGTCCTGTAGGTGTAGATGTGGGAGTTATTGCTTCCTTTTCATGTGCCTGCTTCTTTGCTTTTTTTTTAATTTCTTGGACTTTTTTCTTTACTCTGTTTCCTCTGTTCTCTTTGTTAACTCCCATTCTGGGATTCTTTTGATCTCTTGCTATCTTTCTCATCACATCTTGGTTGCTCAGTGTTCTCAGCCTGTCTGCTTCTTATCCGTCTATCTCTCTGTCTGTCTTTCTGCCCGCGTCTCTGTATCTCGAGATCTCCTCTCTCCCTCCCACTCTTTTTTTCCAGCCGTGAGGGATGCGGTTGATTGTTTGATCAGTCAAACCACTGAGGCCAGTTGAAACACACAGCTGGAGTCATTTAGCATCTCTCCAAGTCATTACGGAGTGCACAGACATGTTAATCTGCACCAAACCATTCTATTAATGAAAGCTCAATACTGGCTTCCCTTTATTAGACTCATAATGAAATATCAATACCATCTACCCTCCTGGAGCACTCAGTAAATAGAGCCTCATATGAATGTATCTCTGTGCACACTCATTTAGATTCAGTCATATACATTAACCTAGAAATAGCACCAGATGGTTGTAGGAATCTAATAGGTAAGAGCCCTCATGGATGCTTTCCTTTTGATCAGGTGAGTGGAGCTGATCCAGCAGGTGGAGCTATCACACAGTGGGAGGTGTGGCTGCTGCATCCTATCCTGCAGGGTTTTATCACTCATCTGAGAGTAGTTGTGAGTTAAATGCCTTTCCAGTGCACACATGCACATCCGCTAATGCTTCAGTGAGTGGGAACAGGTGGAGCACTCAGACTCTTACACCAGGTATACTTGTGCATGTGCACACAAAACCACGCACACACAAAACCACGCACACACACACACACACACACACACAGCGATGCACACTCGGCTGTCCAAAAGTGGCTGCTGTACAAGTCAGTAAAGGGCTCTCTAATGAGTCCTATAGAAGCTCTGAACAGAAATCTCTATGTTAGATTAAAGTCCAGCACTGGCAGGAAATACAGCCGTAAAAACCTAGCCCCCTTTCCCCACAGGCCGTGAGCCTCACAGAATAAATCTGCAGAAGCTGAAAGCCATCTGAGGCCACAGAAACACCTGTACACACCAGCTTCGCCAACAATAAAACCCAATCCCCTTTCTTCACAATGTCCAAATGAGGTAGTTTACCATCCAGCACTCCAAAGCAAGAAAAAGAGAAGATGGCTTCAGGCAATCAGTGTCAGCTACTTGATAAGCCAAGCCAAGCAGCACACCGGACAGGTGGAAAAACTTGGATGCTCATGTTTTGTAAGCAAATGGACTTGTGCTCCAGAAAGACTTACTTTGTTAGCAGGGAAAAAGAAGTGGAAATAATGGCTTGTAAGGCATTGTCAGACAAGAAAATGTAGAGAAGCTGCTTTTACTTTGAACATGTTTAGTGGTGTGTTAATGGTACCTGAACTGAGTGTGCATTTTCACTTGGTGTGCTGAAAAAAAAGATAACTCAAAGAGAAGGAGAAAGGAAAATGTCAGAAGAGTGAGAGACTTGCCCTTACTTGTGTGTTTGTGGATTGAGTTCCGGCCTTCCAGGCTCCTACTGGCCACAGTTATTAGCTTGTCACTTACAATCTGTCTCAGATGGTGGCTTTAAATTTGGAAACCTGCTCCTTTTCTTCTTTTGGAAACACACTTTCTGAACTTCAGTGGCTCTTGGTGTCAGTAACCCTCAGTAAAGCTTCAGATCAGTTCATTTGAGGATCCATTTTTTCAATTTGATGATTTTTGATTGCATTTAATCAGATTTAGCTTAAATCCAAATTAGCTCGTTTTATTTCAGCTCAGTTACACATCCACTTTACTGATGAAATAGTGAGATATCTATTTACAAATGAGATAGCTGCAGATTGGGAATCTCTCAGTGGAATACAGTAGAAGTCTATACATTTATTTTCTCTTCACACATCTTTTCCCAGTTAGAGCTAAAAATATGCAGACTAGTCTGTTTCGTCTCCAACATCATCCATTCCTCTCTTCGTCCCTCGCAGGGATGTCTATCCGGTTGGGCTGAGGACAAAACAGCTCGACTTGGTTTTGAAGAGAACACAAGCCAGCGAGCAGTGTTCTGTGAACGCTTCACTCTGAATCCCATTGCAGACTGCAGAGACACTCTTTCAGATACGTAAGTAAATCTGAGATATGCACTCAGAATCCACTTGATTAGATACGCCTCCGCATTTATGCAAACAGCTCGCAGTCACATACTGGATAAATAAAGCCTGTGAGTCACATATGGATAAAGATGCTGGAATAAAGCACTCAACCCGACTGGGCATAAAGTTGAGTTAATCCTACAACTGAGGATCACAATACAGTATACAAAACATGATTAAGCAAATAAAGCATGGTGATCATGCTGTTGTCAGACTGTCTGGCTCCAAACTGAAATCTGTCACAAACAGATACAAACAATAATGCCAGATATCAGACAAATGCTTATTGCTCAGCAGCCTGCAGCAGAAGATCATGTCAGGTTTCATTACAAAAGAGGCGGGACCATGTGGTCAATCAAAAAATGTGGTCGCAATTGTTACTGTGATAGCAGAAGAAGGATTCAAACATTAGAAACTCTTTGTACCTATTAAAATGTTATAACATTAAACAAATAAGAAAGAAAGAAAAGCTGTTTTCACAATTTCAGGAGGACTACTCCGGATATTCTCCTGACCTGACTGTTCACATATGCAACTCACAGAGGGAGACTATCCCTGTCAGACAGGAGGGGGGGCTGCAAGAAATGATGCAGAAGTAGCGGACGACGAGTTGTCAGTTGTAGGTCTATTAGCCATAGGAGATATCGTTAAGCATTGCCCCTTTATTTAGAAACTGGCCAGAGTGCCACTCCAGAAGCGAGGCTATACATCGTTGCAGACAGGGGGAATTTGTACCAAAACATTTAGCTAAAATAAAAAACCTACCCAAAAAAATCAACAACGACGCAAGTGTCCAATATATCTAGACATTTTTCAGCGCCTGACTTTGCCATCGGAGATCCTTTTTGATTTAGTATTTCTTCAACACCCTTTTAGGCAGACAGGCGATGTCCTCATCAATGGCGAGACAGTGCTACATGGAGCTGGCATCAGCCTGATGGACAGCCTGGCATCTGGCCACACCTCACCATGCCACGCCAGACCGTTCCAATCCAGGATTCATGGGGGATTGAGACAGCCTGGGGTAATGAAAGACATCAGCTCTGCCTGCCAATGGAACCAGAGGCCCAGAGGGAGGGCACAAAGGAGGAACATGTGTGCCAGCTGTGGCATCCTGAAATCTCTCACTGCCTGCTTACCTGCTGCAGTAGAGCTGTCCTTTACCAGAACGTATCTCTTCCAAAGTAGACTGACAGAAAGGCTATTTTTAGTACAAAATAAATTAAACTAAATGAACATACACTACCATTTACAGAGTCAACCACAATTATTTTACAGACAGCAATCTTTAGTATGAACCCTATACCTCATGACTTTAATGAACTAACTCAAGAAAACAACAACAACCTACATGCAAAAGCTATTTGATACTTAAAAGGATGTATAGAGTCAAACACGCATAGCACACCTTGTAACCTCTGGGCAGGAACAAGGGGGAGCATGTGAGGTCACTAGGAGAGGGGTTACGGTCAGAGAGTGAGAAATTATAATTGGTGTTCATTGGAGTCAGAGGTAAGTGATAGCAGGCTAACCTCAGGGTACCCCCTGGTCTCCTCAACACGAGAGAACCTGCTTCACCCCTTAATTAGCACATGCATATTCTAATTAGGCTGCAGCATGGAGGAGAGTGAGCTAAAGAGAGAAGGAGATGTAAGCATAAGGTATGTGCTCTAAGTGTGTTTATAAGGTATTTAGTGTCAATAAAAGCAGTTGGTATATTTTGGTTTTGGTGTAGCAGCATGAGCATTTAGCATTTAGTGAAGGCACGGATCCAGTTTGACAACTTGGATCTTATTCATCACAGTTCCTGCTGTTCCCTGCTTTCAAACACCAAACATAACTGCATGGGGAGTGTGTAACGCCAACCTGTGCCCATGTGTCTGAGAGTGTTTGTGTGTTTGTGTTGATGACCTTGACAGCAGGTGGGTGAACTCCCAGGTGTGTCCCAGTTTTAGTGGGAGGATCAGATGCAGGTGGGACTGAACCTGGCTTGATGTGTCCGCATTAATGAGCTTTCCCTCACTCACATCAGCTGCTACTGCTGCAGCCTGGGCCAAGCTGGAAACAGGGACACAGAGCTGGCTCGCGAACACTTGACTCATTTATATTGTCCCACAAATGTGCCACGCTGTCATGCCATGCCCGCAGAGTATTAGATAAGGAAAAGGAACCAGCATTGATGTTTTGTATTCTTCTTTTATTTTTTAAACCTGGTTTTGTTCTTGAGATTTTAACTGTAATTATTCTCCAAACATTGTTGCCTTACTGTTGGTAAAATCCTGTTTTAATTTCCAGAGTGTTGCCCAGCTGGGTTTATTGCTGAGTGGGACCAGTGGGACTTCTCAGAGTATAAACATTATGAGACACACTCAACGGTGCTTTAATGTCGGTAGTAAAATCAGCCAGCTAAGTTACGAGGATGAGATTGCCCTTATAATGGTGGCATACGAATGGGAGCATTTCTCGGATTTCGCCAATTGCAGATAAAAAAAAAAATATCTTGCACCAAAAAGAGAGCAGGGAAAATGTATATGTACTGTATGTGTGTTTATGTATGTATGTATAGCCCCGTTTCGACCGGAGGAACTATCCCCCAGAACTATGGTCTTTTTGAGGAACTACGTGCGTTTCCACCAGATCTACCAGGGTAGAAATGTAGTTCTGGGGTGGAAGTTTACCCCTAAAAAAGACCCTGCTAGGGGTTATGTACTTTCTGAAGGTCCAGGGACTTTTGACAATAGGGCATGCAGCCCCTGCAGAGCTGAATGGCTCTGATTGGTCAGTCACAGCAGGGTGTTAGATCACCCACTGTGTTTAAAAGACTGCAGCTGAGAGCCCATTGTTTTTACCCTACCTTTATTTAAATCAAAGTTTGACTGTTACAATTATAAAAAGGTACAAACACATTAGATTAGACTAAGTATGACTTTAAGAACAAATTAACTAAACTAAAAATAAAAATGAATAGAAAAGCAAACAACAGAAGAGTCAGAGGTTTAATCTGGATTTAAAACCTTTATAGTTTTTTTAATCTCTTGAATTTGTTTAGTTTTTATTGAAGTGTATTTTAAGTTATTCACTCATGCATGGAGATAAAACAACTTGGTTTGACTTCTACAGAAATAATCTAACTTTATGTTTGTATAAAATAATGAGGGACTTGTGAACTTTTTCTTTCTTTATTCTCCATTAAAAAAAACATCTTTAAATAAAATATATTCTAACTTTGGTGACTGAAAATATTTTTCAGAAATACAATTTAAAATGATCCCTACACAGATATACAATCACAATCACAATACAAAATCAGATGTTCTAAAGTTTAAATGTCAAAATCATAAAAAATACTTTACCCTAATATTAACTTTAAGAAATTCCTTGCAGGGGTTAAAATCATTTCTCTTCCTAAAAGGTCTTGGTGAAATGAGGGGATTGAGGTATCCAGTGTTCATTCTTCTAATACTTTGATTAGAGTCCTCTTTCCTTTAATGACACTAAACACAGCACTCATCTTCTTTCCATTGTTAATCAATGAAGTCATTTGCAAAGCAATTCAGCCTGATTTGCATAAACTGCCCAGAACTTCAGGCAGCAGTGGAAACGCAGACAACCATTTGCCACAGGAACCTTTTAGTTCCTTGAAGTGAAGTCCCTGAACCTTTTAGTTCTGGGGGCCTTTGGTCGAAACGGGGCTTATGAGACACAATCTGCCCAATGAACAATCCGCCATGAAACATTATTACAAAAGTCACCTGATGCAGCTTGGAATCAACAAGAGCCAGCACTGCGAAACCCTCCTCATTAGTAGAATAAGATGTAAGGTAAGATGAAGCAGGGAGGATTGTGTTGCTGGTGGTGTTGGTGGTGTGTGGGTTGGCAAACAACTACAGCAAGCAGCAGACGCAAACACCAGCAGTGGATGACACGAAAGAAGAAAACGGAAGAGACAGAGCTCCCGTGACCTCTTCAGCAGAGAGGTGCTGGATTTGCGTGGTCATTATTTTTGCTCTGCTCTATGCACTGGGAAAAAACGTGACATGTTTGCCTGTTACTAACATTCATACACAACAACAAAATATGAAAACAACTGGAATGAGAAAATGAATTTCATGCTTGATTTGCTTTAACATTTTTGAAAGGTCAATGCTGTTGAGAGTTATCCTTTTTCTTTCGAGGTTTAGTTACATCCGGATCAAATTGGGAATTTATGAGGCAGGAAGCACTTAGCAGGCTGAGATATCTTTTTGGCTCTTAGATTGAAGTATGTCTTCTAAAGAATAATATTAAATACAAAAAATGCATTAACTTTGCATTAAAAAATACTTCTAGTAATTTTCTTTTAACATGATTTTTCTTAATCACAACTTAATTTAATCACCAGAGGAAAATAAAAGGCTTTTAATTTAGTTTGAAAGCAACTTGATTTTCTGCCCGTTATTTCAGACATAGTCATAGATGAAATCATTTCTAGATTTTTTCTTTTCTTTACCATAATACATTATATGGATACAGGACTGATATTAAAAGCAAGACTTGGTAAGCATCGTTCGATGGAACCAACAGGTGGTGAGACTGATTTAGCATCCCTCTGAAAACATTTAGCTGCTGTGGAGCCCCACACAGCCATCGTGTCCCGAGGGGTGAATGGGTTGGCATGGCCCCCCTTGAAAATCGATTGGCCACTCCTGGTGCGTCGACAATATACTTAACTATGATTGATTGTGTCCACATATTAAAATCAACAACTTGGCCTGTGTTGAACTGGCTACTTGAGACTTTCTTTGCTATACAGTGCAGCATATGCATCCTGTTTTTGAGTCCTTATAGAATTAAACTTAAACGATTTGAATGTTGCCACTCTGTTGTGTTACTATTTAGAGTTAAAAAGTTAACCACAGAAATAGAATAGCTGTATGATACTTTAACTTGAGAGCCCCAGTTGGGCCAACACTTGAGAAAAATGTCTGGACTTGCCCCAGTACACAGCTGTGTTTCTGTGGACATGACATGGGGCATTGATTCTGGAGAGAGGCTGTATATTTCAGTTTCTTTCTTGAGTGGGCGGACATGGGGGACCTAGTCTCCAAAACAAGTGGCTGGCTGGTTTGAGAAATGGTTCACAGTTTGGGGAAATATGCTCACTCCCTTTCTTGACAAGCTAAGGTTAGCTAAGCCAATCTTAGCTTAGCATTAGAAAACATTGCCTTCCCCTGTTTTACTTTCTTCCCCTTTCATCAATTGTCCATTAAAAATTAGAATAAAGAACATTTAACTAATGGAAGATTGAGTAAGTTATGAGTATGTGATGTTACCAGCTCTGACCAAGGACCTGTAACTGAGGATCATAATGTCCTCACATCTTAAACCCCTTAGTGATCAACCAAAGGGAATGCTAAACCATTGTTATCAAGTCACTAAATGATAGCCAAAGTTTTATCTTATCTTATGGCCGGCTGGTGGACAAACACAAGATGCAGAAAGTTAAAATGGTTAGAGAAACAGGGACTCAATGCATACACTGACCTCTCTGTCCAGGCCGGCTGCCACAGTAACTATGTCCCCGGTCTCACTATTGATGGTGAACATGTTGGGGATCGGGCTATGGGGCGTCTGAGAGAGGATGCGGTAGCGCACCATGCCGTTTGCTGTGGTGGAGTCGTCCGAGTCAGTGGCTGTCACCTGCATCACTGACGAACCTGTAGACAGAAATTAAGTTAGTGAGGGAGAGTTAGAATAAGGTTGAAAGTCTAGAAAAGTAGAGGATCTACGTCAGTGCATGCAGCAGTGAAGGAGGTCGTGTCAGGAAAGAAGTACCACAGAAAAACAAGCAGGCGACATTCATTAAAATTCAATGTTGGGCTTTTCAAGGTCCTCCACACCTCCACGCATATGCAGCTTTTGAAAACGTGTGGCAGTATGAAAGTTCCCTGTAAGCCAATTACTGTTAATGAATTTGTAGAAAATATCAAAGAGAAGGAAGAGGGCTCAGAAGACAACAGACGCATTTATAAACAAGAAACAAGTCAATCAGACTTTGCAAATTGCTGTGACATTCTCTGTTTTTTTTGCAAGCAACTTTCAGAGTTAGAGCCATTACAGAGCAGAGAACAAAAACATAAAACCATTAAATAAGCCCCTATTTTAAGATGGGCTGTTTTGTTCTTTGTATATAGAAAGCTAGGGGGGCAAAGTTTCCACCTCTGCAGAGTCCATTTAGTAATGAGCAATGCTAGGTCTTCTGCCATTTCCACCATCCATTATTTCAGCCTTCAGCGGCTCCGTGGCTGCCCTTAATGCTCCGATGCTCTCTCCCTATTTGTCTTAGAATCACAGATAAACACCGCCGTTTAAGGCAGACAGCTCGGAGATGGGGAGGTGGAGGGTGTGTGTGTGTATGAGAGAGAGGGTAAAAAGTGTATGTCAGGTACATGTGTGCATCTGTATGCACGTGCTCCTGTGTGTCCTCACATCACGTATCTGGGTGAGATGCTTGGTGCCCTGGCGTCTTCCCTCGGCAGAATTATTGATTTGCACGAGTTTGTCAGTTGGGCTCACAAATGCGACTAGGCAATTAGGAGCACTTTGTGCTAGAAAGAGGAGAGATCACCTCGCCTCTCTCACAGGGTTCTGTGAAAATGTCACTTTCCATCAGGCAGCCATTTACACGCTGCTGCTGCTGCTGCTGAGAGAGGAAACTGTCAGCTCGCAGAAGGGGGACTGCAGAGAGAAGAGATGGCTGAAGCACTAACATGCTTGAATGAGAAGACAGTGTAAGCATCTAGAAAGAAGGAATTAAGGACAGCTTAATAATAAAAAAGACAGGAAAACACAGAAATTGAGAATATAATGATTAAAACAACTACATCTCTTCCTGGAATTAATTGGAAGCTAGCGATTTTTTCAAATTTCTGATGGTTTTAATTGTACCTCTGTTTTTATGCTAGTGGGCAGCAAGAAGTGACTCATGTGTGAACTTAGTGCTCTCGTTACCTCAGTTTGCACCATAGGTGGTGGTGTTTTTTAAAGCACAGCAGGCACCAAACCAGCAATAAATATCACATTAAAAACAATCATAATTTGTCACAAAAAAAGTACATTTAGTTTGTTTTTTGTGTTTAGTAAAAGTAAGAAAGAATGTCATTTTGCCTGAGACTTTCCCTTTGTTATAGTATGTCTTATTCGAAACACCATAGATTCTGGACTCTGGCAGATTATGTTGTCTCTTGTGTGTCTGAGAAGTTACAAGTGTCTCCATTCCCATAATTGGCTCCTGAGACAGCCAGTATGGACAGGATAATTGTAGCCCCATAATTTACTTCAACCCTTATTAAGTTTCATAGCAGAGTCTGTCCAAAGAAAAGTGTCCAAGGGAAGACAGGAGGTAGAAAAACAATTACTGCTATTCCACAGAGGACAACATTAATATATATAATCAACCATTCCAGACCCAGGGGGAAGGAAATGATTTGAAGTTGGATCACATGTCAGCGCCGCTACCTTTTATTGAAATGAGGAGGATTCACTGATATGATGATGGTGCACTTTAAGATCCAAACAAGGTTTTCCATGCCTAAAAGGGTTAATCTCTGAGCTTGTTTAATTCCTCTTTAATTTGAACACTAATTCCAAATCCTAATTGCTTTTCCGCCAAAATCACTGGAGCTGAAAATACAACTGGTGGCAGGCGTACAAACTGTTCGCCATTTTGCTTACGTGATCCAAGATCACTGGTATTTTCGCTCTATTTGCGGCATAAACGTAAAACCAGAGTCAACATCTGCCTCCTAATTAGAGAGAAGATGGAGAAAAGAGAGGAAGATGGACAGCAATAGACAGGTAGACAATCCCAGAGATGCAGAGATAGGAAGCAGAAGAGGAAATTGCGAAGCAGAAATAGAAAGTGAAGAAGAGAATAGAGGTTAGAGGTATTCCAAAGACCACTAAAAGCAAAAGTACAAGAGGAAGTCAGGGAGTGAGAGGGGGTGTAAGAGGATAATAACTCTCATCAGTGGAGGGGAGATAGAGGGTGAAAGAGAGGCCTTGGTACAGTAGATAGAGAGCGAGAAGGAGAAGTAGAGGTGGAGAGGTAAGAGAAAAGGTTGAAAGCAGGTGAATCTTGGGGGAAATGAAGAAGGGGACACGTAGAGTTCACACAAGAGTCTCTAATGGAGCCCGCTGCTCTCTGAGGACACAAGGACACAGTTGAACCTTTCAAACCGTTAAAAAAGACTGTGAATAAGTTCAAAAACTGACAGCATTGATAACGAGCTGCAAAGGCATGATCAAATGAAGCTTTTACCAAGATCACTGTCACTGCATGATAGCCATGCCTGTGAATCTCTACTTGTTAACTCTATTTTAAGGACCAAGGGGCTGACGTCTGTGAGGGTGGGAAGGGCCAACAGCTGAACCTGAGCGAATCTTTAAGAATTTTGCTGAAATCGAAAGGGATGAGGCCAGAAGGTTATTGATTTCTGAGATAATTCCTCCTCTTCACCATAGATTGAACCAAGATGAACACAAATGTTTGCTGACTTATACACAGAAAAGTGTTGTTGGTAAAAGCAGGCTCCAGAAGGCTGTCAGATGAGCGGCCCTCCAAAATCTCAAGAATGTGCTGTGGACACGAGCATCCATCAAATTGATGCTGGTGTACATGAATACGTTTATATGAAGTGGCTATTCAAATATCTCCCAATAAAACACCATGACACTTGGTTAGTTAAACATGGAGAAGTATGTTCGAGCATGCACTCTCATGAGGATTTTAGTATTTACAGTCATCAGCTATTGCGACTGACCGAAAATATGTCAAAAACACGAGTGAAAACTAAGCCTGCACCTACTATAATGTGAAACGATCTACCTTATAAAAATGTATGAAACCAATACTTCCTGAACTAGAAGCCTTAAACTACATAAGTAGCATATCATTTTGTTATCTCCTGACAGATTCTAGGATTGAGGAGATGATTTGACCACAAGCCAATGGAAAACATGTGTGTATAAAAAAACGTATTGAACTTATATAGTGCTTTCACACTTGCAGAAAACTCCTGAAAAGCTCCTGATATTTGCCAGTGGAGCTGTATGTGTGACTTCACCTGGAGGTTCTCCTGCCAGACTCCTAGTATTTTTTCCTCAGCAAGTCCGAGTGGGCTGATGTGAGAATGCAGCAGGATATTATCTGGAGAATTCACCTCGGGTCAATGGGAGGGGGGGGGGTTTATATACTGTAACTGCTGCACAGTGCATAGAGTGTACAGTATGCACACAACCGCGATGATCTCCACGTAATTAAACGTTTTCTGTTCGCCAGTATGTTGTTCTCCGCTCTTTTGTTGATATTTTGATTCCATTGAATTACACATAGCATTGATATAAAGGCAAATATTCTCTGTAGCTTTATCTGCTACTTCTGCATCATTTTTTTTACGTCACATCTTACCTCAGGAGACCCCCCGCCCCCATTTCGTCTGACAGGGATAGTCTCCCGCTGTGAGGTGCATATGTGAACAGCAAGATCAGGAGAATTTCCGGAGCAGTCCTCCTGAAATGATCTAGATATTTTCAGGAGTGCATATGTGGAAACGGCTATAGATACTTGTTTTGCTGATGATAACATGTAAAAGTAAAAAGCTTACAAACACAGGAAGAGTCCATATATATATATACAGTATATATAAACAGCTGTGCTGATCACTGATACCTGATGTGATCTCTAGATTGTCCTCACAACAAACATGTTATTAAAAGGGAGAAGCCCTGTGACTACCACCTGCTCACAAAGTCTACAGGTCAAAAACTAACTGAAACATGTCTGTACTTCTCCAACTCTGCTCCACTCTATCACGCCTTCTCTCCCCTCATGTGCCAATCCCAAATTATCCCCCCAGGCAAAACAGAGGGAGAAAGTCTCTTAAACCTCTCTGAAACTGTTAGCAAACTCTTCAGTAGAGAGAAAGAGTAAAGAGAGAGAGAGAGAGACTCGGCCCCTTTCCCCCCTTTGGGGGCAAATCGACTGTGTGAGAAGGCACTCAGCTGCGGGTTTTGATCTCGCACACTCATTTCCGAAGGCCTTTTTTTAAAAGAAAGACTGACCATAAAAGGGAACGACATGCTGTCAGAGTCTTGGAGAAGAGGGGGATGGGGGGTAGGGGGGATGATGGGCAGATGTTCTGAGTGCACTGCAGAAACAGAACACAAGAGTTTTCTGCAGGAGTCACGCCATGTCGACAAATCTTCATCTGAGATCTTTTAAAAGGAAAGGGCTGTTCCATGTTACAGTGTTTCAGGTTCTACACAAAGTCACATCATATCGGTGACCTTGTTTCATCATTTCTATTTAAAGTTACTTTATAAGTACAGTTAACAAACAAACCTTTCTACTACATTTAACATTTGCTAGTTTTCCTGGGATCTTCTTCCTTTTTTTCTGATTGAATTTATTCCTTATTAACAACAGCTTATGTGATCTGATAGCTCATACTGTCATGTACTGTCTTGTTACGTTTGATTACCTGAACAAATTAAATTCTTATTAGTCACAGGTATATTTGGCGCTGAGTGGGAGCCCTTTGGCAGAGAGTGACAAATGAAGCCGTTTCAAACCGATCCTAGCTGATGGTTTGATCGGATCTCTGCCTGCCTGTATTGACATCTGGTGGCGGTGATAAGGCCTGTTCCCTGTTGGTCCCCCTCTTTGAAGGCTGTCACGCAGCGCTACATGTGAAGATCTGTTGTAATGCTTCAGAGAACCTTTGATATCATGGTCTGTAGATACAGAATGTGATACTACTTTAGCTCTACAGAAATATCCCCTCTTTGCTTGGCGTTTAGAGAGAAATGAGAATGAGCTTCTTTTTCTTTTTAACAAACCTTAAATGTTTTTTGCGCCACACCTAAAAAAAATATTAGAAATATTAATCATGACCTTTTCTATTCATTTGGATTATATTATTGTGCATGCTGAAGATGAAGGTTATGCTGCTATTTTAATTCTTTCTCATTAGTTTGATAGGAAACCATGCTTTTTATGCATCATCTTTTTGCTAAATCAGTTCAGATAAATATGCAAACGATAAAAAATCCTTGAAAACTGAATCAACTGAAACCGACAGTCTGGGGCGGGTGGGGCTCAGTGGTAGAATCAGTCGTCTCTCAACTGGAAGGTCGGAGGTTCGATCCCCAGCTCCTGCAGCCACATGACACATAGCCCCAAGTTGCTCCAGCTGCTTTATCAGCGGCATGTGAATGTGTAGGAATTGGATTAGTTAATACTGATGGATAGCAACCTCTGGCATCAGTGTGTGAATGGGTAGGTTTGACCTGCAGTGTAAAGGCGCTTTGGCAGATACAAGCTATACAAGCTGGAGTCCATTTACCATCAGAATATGAATTACATTTTTGAAGTTTTTTTTACAAGTTTTGATTAATTAGGACACTTTCGTCCCTTTAACTGATAAAACTACGGAATAACATTTTCTAACCTTTTTTCGGAGTTTATAAAATTACTATTAACAGTAGCGTCTAACCATGCAGATCATTTCTTTTCTTTTTTTTTGCCAAGGTTTTTCAAATCTCTGCTGCCGAGACTTCTGTCACATTGCCAAGTGAAGTGAATAAATCCATTTTGTTTTGACAGCATCAAGAGCTAAGTATGCTTTCAAATGCTTGCTGTGTTTCCATTGTGGTGAAAATAATCAGAAAATACACTTTTAGGAACATGATTCCTGATACCAACAACCCTCTCAAGTGAAGCATTGCTCATAACCTTGAAATTGTATACAACATATATAAATGTGAGAACCAGGGAACTTCTTTCTTTGCTTTTCTAACTGCTGTGTTTTCAGTGTACTGGTGTCAACATGCAGTGAATGGTAACGATGAGGGGATTATCACATGGTAACAAATACGAATATCCTTTGATGTTTCAGCCAGGTTTGCATTTTGCGGGCATGGGAGACAGGGGATTGAGATATTCCAGCAGCATCTCAGGATACTCTGCCCCGAGCAGCACCTGTCAGCAGCGATGTTGTGATTCAACACACCAGCTGCTGCCAGGATGGAAAAGAACGTATCACCTGGAGTGACGCCTCAGGAGTTTCTACGGTCATCACTGGATTCTAAAGAAAGATCTGCACAGTCCAAGTACTAACTTAACCTTTTTGAACTGGGGACTCTTTAGATATTAACATCACATTTCATACTTTTGTTTGAAATGAAAAGTTAGCTGAGAGAATCTAGAGAATCTGAAGCACCCTTCAGTTCTTCGAATCTTAGTACATCCAGTTTCCTTGGATTTAGTGATTCACTGTAGCTGAGCTTTTGTTGCATAAGGATGGGTGAATAAAAGAAAGTTGACATGTATGACCAACTGTGTCCATAATGAGTCAGTAAAAGATTTAACGTGTGGAGGTGGTATTAGCAGCTTAAATGAGCCAGAAAAGTTTAAAATGTCTCCTTGAACTTACACTTTAGATCAATGGCAGTCTTTCTTGTTTTCTTTGAAAAACAAACCTAATTCAAAGACTTGTCGTCGCTTGCTCTCACTTTAAACGAAGCAGACTATCAGTGTGAAAAAAATGAAGAAAGAAGCTTTTGGAATGTCTGGTTGCCCTCACTAATTAGGAGCTGTGTATACAGACCCATGCTCTACTGAGGAGTAACCACACACGCACGCACGCACGCACGCACGCACGCACGCACGCACGCACGCACGCACGCACGCACGCACGCACACACACACACACACACACACACACACACACACACACACACACACACACACACACACACACACACACACACACACACACACTCAATCCCATACTTGCTCATCCGTACACATATACACACAAAATGCTTTTCTATATTGTTTACAAATCCCCCTGAGATTAAACTTTGCAGCAGAACAATATCTGAACGCTGTGAAGACAAACACGGGTCCTCGGGGTCTGATTGTTAGAACAAGAGTTCTTCCAGTCGAGACATGAGAGCTACTTGCCCATTCTCCTCTCGTCTCCAGCTTTCCACTGACCACAACTCTGTCTCCTGATTCTGAGGGAAGGTCTACGTCTCTCCATGCTCTGCAGAATCTGATAATGATGCATCCAGCCACGACTCTCTGACACAAATATTACATGAGCTTGCCCTTTTCTGAACTGGCTGAAAACTTCAAAAGTCATGGTGAGTTCACACCTTAAGATGTTGTTTGGCCACCCAAGTGCAGTTTTATTCTAGGATTTTGTGAGCAAGATTAAATCATGAAGGATTGCTGAAGGCCTGCCTAAAATCAGAAAAAAAAAGCATGTGTGATCGGTCAAACTAAGTGAAGTAGAATGACCCATAAAAACTCATATCAATTAAAATTTAAAGACATAGAAATGATCTTTAGGCAATAAGAGGCTCTGTAAACGTTTTCTACTTGCAGTTGTTAGTGGTTTAAACTAATCCAATAAAACCTTTTAGCTATTCATGATTCAGTATAAAGCACAGCTTCAAAAGGATTATTGCACTAATAATCTTCTGCTGAGCACAGCACAGAGGCTACAAATGCCAGTAAAAGTGATGATTGAACATGGATTGATTTCTACGGTTACAATTGTAAATGATTACAGTCTTGTAGCAAAGGTGTTTTATGGCTTTCATGATGACTTAGTCAATCAGAACTGAACAAAATGTGCAGTTTGAGATCATATTGTTCGTGCCTTCCTAAAAAAGGCAGCCAGAACTTCTTGTTCACTCGTTCTTTAGTAACAGTAAAAGCTCTGCTCCCATGAAAGGATATGAGACCCTGAAGCCCATAAGTACAAACATGAGACAATATGAGCTCTTAAATGGGAGACAATGTAAAACTTTATCAGAAAAGAAAAAAAAGGAAGCAAAACTTTGTTTTTGCTTGAGACTTTTTCTGTTGTTTCTCATATTTGTGTTGTTGGATATCTTGAATTGTCTACCGGTGAAAACAGTCTGACACGGCAACATCACACCCATTTAAGTAATCTTACCTGGTTTGGAGCCTTCGGCCACAGAGCCGTTGTACACCTGGTTCTGAAACTCAGGTCTGTTGTCATTCATGTCGATCACGTAGATGTACAGATCAATAGGATTCTCCACCTGGTTACCGTTCATATCCACTGCATGGGCTCTTAGCTGTGGATATACATAAATGCACAGAAAGAAAGGCAGCAACATTAGCATTCAACACTAAAAATGAGCTTGAATCTGTATTCCAAAAGTAGCTCCACTGTCAACAGGCCGCTAGCTTGATTGATAAGAAACTCTGCAGACTGTCTGGACGGGAATTCAGCACATAGCACAACTTTGACTTTGTTAATTGGCAACTTCATTCAACTGACAGATATTCTGTTTCTTGTCTACCAACGGGGCATGAGTATCCTGTTGGTGTCTTGGCACGGACCATAATAACACAGAATGGGGCAGAGTAGTGAAATGTTCTAGTCACACAAACAACACCTATTTGGATGTAAGCACAGCCAGAGGCCTCAGAAAATATCAGAGAGGTGTTTCTTCTCAAGCTGTGGCATTTTATTTTTTGTTTGGGGGAAGACAAAGTCTGCCATTTGGATGGATGTATCTTACTGATGAGCTGTTCCTTCAGAATTCACAGTGTGAGAATAGAGACAGCAAATAGAATTGGGAATGAAGGGGGAAAAGCGGTGCTGGGAAAAGGGATGGGAAGGAGAGCAGGAGAGTGACTGAGCCTTGTGCAAGTAAATGAGAGATGAAAACACAAAGAGGCAGTGTGGGGGTGTGGGGGCTTGAACAGGGAGGGCTGACAAAAGCAATCATCATCTACAGTGGGATGTCTTAATCTCCACCACTGCTGCCACACACCCTCCCCTCCCCACCAATCCTTGCTAATGATATCTAACATAACGCAAAGCTTTGTAATAGCCCTGCAACCAAAGCGTCTCTGTTCACTGCGTCTTACATTCGCCTCATTCAATTGGCTAGAAATTCATACCCTCTGCAGAAATGTTATTCTATCACGGCTTGGCTTGGTGAGAGAAGAGGGTTCCTCATTCTGGCTAGGAGTGACACACAGGCAGCAAACAATTTTGTCTGCAGCTACACAGAGGAGGATCTGCCTGCCAGCCTATTCACAGGGAGTCGTGATGTATTGTTGGGTGACATGAGAGATTGAACAGCAGTACCTGCCTTTCACCAAAACACAACTAATCATGTCGGCTTTTTGTGCCTTGCAGTCAAGGATGTATGAAAACATACCGAGACACGAATCCAAATAGTGCTTCAGACACATGTTTACGCAAATTAACACGGACGCTGACACGAGCGCACAGATAGATGCTGAGGAGACACACACAGCCAATCAGAAGAGGCCTCTTTAGCCACTTAATGATCCCCAAGATGCTAGTTTTCCATTGGCTGAAGTACAGCAAACAAACATGGAGAGGAGACCCAACAAACAAACAAGCCCAATCTGTTTTCTCAGCTGTGAACACTGCACGCTGAGGGATGTGTGACTGTGATTTGTGTGACTGCTTCACTGCATGAATGATAATGGCTCTGTGTTCTTGCTTTGTGTGATAAACTGTGTGTTTTTGTTCATGTGCATGTTTGACCTTTCTGCTTTGGGTTGGAGTGTTATTCCTGCACATTTTGTTATATTTCAGTAAAGTAAATATTTTTATATTCATGTCTGTGTGTGTGTCTCTGTTTGTGTGCATGGAGGCATTGGAGATGTGGGGCCCGTTTCAGAAAGCAGGTTTTGTGCAAACACTGAGTCAGTTAACCCTGAAATGAGGGAAACTCTGGGTTTTCTGTTTCAGAGGGGGAGATCACTCAAACCCGAAAAAGAGGGGTAACTCAGGCCTGTTCCAGAGAGGGAGGTAACTTTAGCTCTGAGTCAGTTACTATGGTAACTGAGTCTGTGAACCTAACCTGGTCGGGAGCAGGTTTTCTTCAATGAACCCCGAGTTTCTCTCTGTCTCCTCCCTCTTTCAGAGCCAGAAACACCGTTTCATTTCCTCATTCTTTCATTCAGTCCGTATCACGCGCGTAACTAGCGAAGATTCACTGTTTGTCTGAATAAGAATCCAGGTTGTTTTAATATTATATGTGAGGTAGGCTATACTCTAGCGTATAAAACGAACTATTTTGTCGAACATGGCATGTCTTTTAGTCGAGGAGCCTCGAGATGAAGGGGCTGCATTACTCCGCACGGAATAAGAGCCTATATTTACGTCGGGAGATGTTAATTTAATTAGGACTAATTAATAAACTAAACAGGATAAAGGTGAGAGGAAATTTAGCCTATGTGTCGTGTGTGACACCCACATTATGTTGGAAATAAAACGATAGGCCTAATGCACATTCAAATAGACACTGAATGAAGTTTACTTTTTTTAATTTGTCAAATATGATTAAAATACCACCATGAGCCTATTTTGTTTGTTCTTATATTTCATTTTGTTTTAAAGTCGCTTTTCTTCTGCTGGATTGCATCTTAATGAAAATACATTTTAGGTTTAACACCATTTCACCAGTTTGGACCTGCGATATTTCTGATTAGATATTAAATTAATAGACTTCATTAGGCTACATGCTAACGCGAGCAGCCGTCGTACCCCACATCACTTCTCTCTCTCCTTTGCGCTGCAGCAGTGTTACTTTTTTCCCCTTATTAAAACCTGTTCATATTCGCCGTATGTCCACATGAAGATAGGTTATATTTCGAGATGGTTAAAGTACGAGGATCTCTTTTTGTCACCTGTTGCCATGGTGAATCGTAGTATCGGGGCTCCATTAATGTTGGCTTTTTATCCTCATGGTGCACGCGCTGAACACCGAGTAAACCTACTGAGAGTTGATTTAACGAACTCAAATCAGCTGATCTGGAACCAAAAACTCAGAGTTTCCCACCTGAGGGTAAATCAACTCAGAGCTCAGGGTAAGACTGAGAGTTTGTTGAACCGTCTTTCAGAAACGGGCCCGTGATCTGAGAGCCTGGAGGAGTGTGTTCTCCGAGCAGACAGCTAACCAGTGTCTGTGAGGCCGCATCAGTATTCTGCATGGTATGCTTTAGTATGACTGGAACATAATCAGGAGGAATCAGTTTGTTTTTACTTTCTCTTCCTTAATATTGTAGCTATAGATATTTAACAAACCTTGTTCGAAGCAAATGTTTTCTGAAGGGACTGCTTGAAGTCAAATCCTGCTATTCAGTCCATAGTTTTTTTTGGGGGGTAAAAAACAAACAACAACAACAACATTTAAATGTGTCGTAAAACTTAAAATTATAGCCCAGGCTTTTATTTAATTTAGTCTAGGAAGTTACCCTGCCTTTATTTGGGACAGGCATCAAAACCAGACAGTCCTACTTGTGCACAGCAAAGATAAGAAAGACTTTAGCATTTTAAATTCACACCAGAAATAATATATAATTGTGTACTCAATTAGGATATTGTTAAATAATCAAATTAGAAATCACTCATTGGATCTTACTTTGTAAGACAGCATTTCTTTTTTTCTTTTATTGCTTTTTCTACTTTCAGCAATAATTGCAAAAGGGCGTCTTATTGAGACCTGCCTTAAATTGTCAGACCATGCAGCAACACCAGGCTACTGAAAGGGACTGGGCATTAAATTGGGATGGGATTTTATTTGAAGTTTTACAGTATCTCTTTTTAAATTGTGTCTGCTATTTTCTTACCAGCTTGGCTTCAGGGTTGGCTGTCTTTGTCTAACAGTTTGTAAGCAGACTAACACTCTGTTGTTCAAAATTAAAACATCCAAACACTTATTAGATGGATTTCCATGAAACTCGGTTAAGATATTCAAAATGTATAGAAGATTCATTCTAACAAACACTGTTATGTGTTATGATACTGTTAAAATCCTTATGATTTTCATGTAGTGCCACCAGTAGCCAAAACTGCACAACATATATCAGAGTGATTGGCATCACTGGCATTCCTTACCTCTGGTAAATGGACTTGAGCTTGTATACTGTAGCGCTTTTCAAGTGATCTGACTACTCAAAGCGCTTTCACACCGCATGTCACACCTACACTGAGAAAAATAAATCTGAGGAGAAGTAAATTCAACTTAATTGAATCTGTGAAATCAACAATAAAAATTCAAGTTAGTATCTTTACACAAATATATCTAGTATTGAAGTCAGAAATATTTGTTCAAAATACAAGACATTGTGATTTTTTTTCGGAACACGAATAATTTAAGTAATGTGAGCAAATCTTTTTAAGTTCATCCACACAACACAAAACGATCTTGTTATCTTTACTGTGTTTCATTCGGTATTTCAAAACACCAAATACTACAATACCCATAAGCCATCAGCGTTCCCAAGCACCAACGGACCTGCGGTGATTCAAAACAGAGCGGGCAGAAGTCAATAAGGTAAGTAGAAAAGTTTCTGAAAGAGTTGGTAGATACTACATTACTTTATTTTCTTGAAGATATCGAAACAATACAATTGACCAGAGGCTTATCGTGGTATTTGATGAAACCATTTGTCAGTAAGTACGTTTAGAGAACTGGAAGGTAACGGTCATCTGACTCTAACGTTAAAATATGGCTCGCTAGCACGAGAAGATAAGCTAAAACTGACACGTCCAGACACGACACCGTGCTGTTAGACGGCTGGTTGCCAGCGTCGGTCCGTTGGTGGGCTTTGTTGCTAATATTTACAGACTATGGTTTGTTGTTGTCTGGCTATTGCGCACTTACAACGAGCCGTATTTAGCACGTCGGGGTCCGAAGCATAAATTACGCCGCTGACCGCAGAGACGGTCACTGCTCGCCGGTGTAACAGCGGACAAATGTTCGCAGAAGTTCACAACTCACAAATTCCATGATAGAAAGAGCGCTTGCATTCAGAGAAGATGCATGTTACCCAGTTATTCCACATTGTTTCATGATAGGGCACATTTGAGCGGTTTTCATATACTTAACGTTTTGAATCTGTATTTAGCTGGAAAGCGGATCTGTAGTTAATTTTAATATTTTCTTCTATCACTGTTTTTGCTAGGCCTCTAGCCTCATTTGGAGGCACTAAAGTAACATTAACCTAACAGGTTGACTGATAAGCATTATTAGACAGATATGACCACAGAACCGGTAACTTGCAGTAGGATATTTTATCACAGGTTTTCTGAAAATGACAGTTGAAATATGCAAATAGGGTGCTACGTGTGTGTTAATTTCCAACTTGAACTTAATGAAAATGCTTGGCTCGAAATTCTTGTTTCATTATTTTGACATATTAGATTTTAATATTTTAACAGAGGGAATTTTGTATAACACCATACATTAAAAGTTACAAAAGTCTCTTTTCTTTGTTTAAAAAAAAATGAAATCTTGTTTAGATAAGGTTGTGAATGATATTTGAAAAGAGAGAAAAAAATCTATGGCGTTGGTCTCTTTTATTCTCTAGGAAATAACTATGATATTTTGTTCCTACCAGGTGATTCACAGATCTTCACAAGTACACTGGATGAAGGTATGTTCAAACACTTGACTAATTATAGTGGGGAAAGTGGGCAATAGTTTGATTCATTCAGATAGCTCATAAAGCAGGCAACCTTTGACATTTGAAATTATGATTTTTTTTAAGTTGTCATAGGTTAACCTGATGGATTTGAGAGGAATTAGTTTGAATCCTGTCAGATTATGTGGAAAATGATCAATATGTCTATAACATGAGGCTATCCAAATAAATGTTATACCAGATCACTATTACCCTAATTTAAAAAGGTCCCGAAGTGAAGCTCTTTTTATTTCCTCAGTACTTCAATTTCATATGCTCCTGCTCAGTCATATATTCCAGAACAATCATGTGCCTCACAAGAATATTTTAGCTGCAGCTGAAAGGGCTTTACAAATATCAATTGTAATATAGAACTGATTCTCTTGTACAATTTGTGCCTAAAAATCATTTGAATATTCATTATTTATGTTGTGAATAGACAGCTGTTTAAATAACACAAATATGACATTGTAGATTTGCTTAGAATTTCTGATAATCAATACAGATATGTTTAATAAGTGGGATTACATGGTTTGATACTTGTTTGATATTATCCTACACTAAACATAGAAAAGAGAGTCAATGTTGATTGGTAACAAAACATACCCTTCCTAATGGAAGCAATCATCTCACTTGTAACACAAGCTCGTTCACAATTAAAATAACACAAAATTCTGGTATTTACTTGTCGAGTGTTGATCTTTTTCTTTTTTTTTTGATGCAATTCAGGTTTTGAAGGAGCTCTGCAATTAGCATGTTGAGAGCAGAAATCTGCTGTGGTCAACCCTTTACCTGTTGTGCCATTGACTAATATTGTAAATGGTCAAAGAGATATATCAACGCATTTTGAGCATTTTTTTCTTTCCTTTTTTTCACTATTGAGGTTGGACGGTTAATGCTGCTAAACAGAAGCCAAGCCTCGACTGCAATCTGGACTTCCACATACGTGGAAAATCTGTCAGCCAAGTCCCACCTTAACCTCTGCCAGAGAGACCACCAAAGTTGCTCCCCCTAGATTCAGTTTGATCTAGCATCAGACATTTTTTTTTATGGGATGGATTTGCAAGATCTGTACCTTTGTTGTCGCTGAAGCAAATGAACTTTTGAGGCACTACAGGTTAAGGCACGACCACAGCGAATTTCTTCCCTGTTTACATGCTGATTGCCCCTGCTCTTTCAAAACCTGGAATGCACTCAAATCGCATTTGTCAAGGAAACATTCAACAGACAAATCAGTAACAGAAGTAATCAGGTTCAATTGTGAACTTTGCAGTTCTTGTTCCTTTGCTGAAAAAGACTATTTTCAACATCTTGGAGTTCATCTTAGGAAAAATGAAACTGTGACCTGTGTATTTAGAGAGTGTGATTTTTCCACAAATGTTTATGGGACGTTTGCGTCACACAGATCCCGACAACACACAGCACATACTTTAAGTGATTTCCGGGCACATATTATACAGAAGTATGCAAATCAGTCAAATATTACAGATGATATAGCTGAAGCACATGGTTCTGAGGCATATGAATGTTCAGGGGAATATGAATGTTCAGGCGAGTTTGAAGCTGAAGAATTGAAAGAGGAAGAAATTGAATTTAAATTAGGTCACCTTTTATTGAAATTGGAGAGCATTTATAATGTGCCAAGCAAGTGCATTACTGAGGTAGTCGCGGAGCTTCAGTTTATATCCACTTCAGTGTCAGGTCCTGGCATAAGAAAGACCGTAAACTCATGTTTGAGGAAACATGACTGTGTGCTTGAAGATCAAGTTGTCTCAGATTTAGTCAAACAGTTGAGTGAATCAAGCCCCATTAGCACAGCTTTGAGAGCTGACGGCCCCCTTTCCACGTCTTATAAAAGACGAGAGTTTTTTAAGAGGACATTTAACGTGATTGAGCCTGTTGAATACATTCTGGACAAGAAGGAAGGTCGAACTTTACAGTATGTTCCTATTCTTCAGTTATTGTCACAGTTATTGAGCCTGAAAGACATACAGGAGAAAGCTTTCAACACTTCATTCACTACTCAAGAGGGACAGTATGAGTCGTTTCAGGATGGAACTTATTGTAAAGAAAATGCACTTTTGTCCACTGGAGACCTAACTCTGCCCCTCCTTCTCTACATTGATGATTTTGAGGTTTGCAACCCGCTTGGAACATCCCGAAAAAAACACAAGATCACAGCAGTTTACTGGGTATTGGCAAATGTCCCACCACAGTTTCGCTCCACACTGAAGTCAATTTATTTAGCTGTGCTGTGCAAGGCTGTGGATGTAAAAAAGTATGGCTATGAGGCAGTGCTAGAGCCACTATTAAAAGACCTTGTTCAGTTGGAAGAGGAAGGGCTCTTTATTCCTGTTTTTGGAAAGAAAGTCAAAGGTACAATAGTTAACGTAATAGCAGACAATTTAGGTGCCCATTCAATTGGCGGCTTCTTGGAAAGCTTTTCTGGATCTTATGTCTGTAGGTTTTGTTTAGGAGGGCGTTCAGAGTTTCAGGAAAAAGAAGTCAGAACTGGGTCCTTCCAAGCAAGAACAAAGCAGGAACATTCTCTTCATGTTCAAGCAGCTTTAGAGAGTCCCACTGGCACTCACTGCTTCGGTGTGAAAAGGCAGTGTGCCTTAACTAATAACCTGAAATATTTTCATGTTTTGTCTGGGTATCCACCAGACTTGCTCCATGACCTGTTTGAGGGAATAGTGCCTCTTGAGCTGGCTTTGTGCCTTAATGTTTTCATAAAGAAAAAATACTTTACTTTGTCTCAACTCAATGACCTAATCAGAGAGTTCCCCTACAAGTGGACTGACAAAACTGACAGCCCGCAGCCGGTCCCGCTGAATATCTCCAGCAGAAAAAGTGTCGGTGGAAACGCTCATGAAAACTGGAGCTTGTTGCGTCTTCTTCCTTTTATCATTGGATTTAAAGTGCCAGAGAGTGAACCAGCATGGCATCTTCTGATGGATCTCAAAGACATTGTTGAAGTGGTAGTTTCTCCACTTCACACTAATGACACAATAAGATACCTTGACATCAAGATTTCAGAGCACAGGCATAGATATATGCAGGTTTTCCCACAAGCAAAACTTCTACCGAAGCACCATTTCCTTGAGCATTATCCACAACTAATCAAGGCTTTTGGACCACTTGTAGCTCTGTGGACGATGCGCTTCGAGGCAAAACATAAATTTTTCAAGCGAGTTGTTCGACACACCAGCTGTTTTCGCAACATTTTACTGTCTCTTGCTGTTAAGCATCAGTTCATGCTTGCTTACCACCTGCATGGCACAGACATACTGAAACCTGCACTCAGTGTCTCAAATCTTTCCAAAGTTCCTGTAGATGTCCTAAAGGAAAACCTACAGGAAGCAGTGCAAAGGAAGTTTCCAGGGGAGACATGTATTCAGGTGGCCAATACAGTGACCTGCTATGGCACCAGTTACTCAGTGGGAATGATTTTGCCCTATGGATCCACTGGAGGACTTCCAGATTTTGTTGAACTGAGTCTGATCTTCATTGTTCATGGCCAGCCTGTATTTGCTGTCAAGTGTCTAGGGTCTTGGTACAGTGAGCATCTTCGTTCTTTTGAATTGGAATCCACAAGACAAGTGACAGTCCTCCAGCAACAAGAATTAACAGACTCCTACCCTCTTGCAGCATATACTATTGAGGGAAAGCGATATGTCACCTTGAAGCGTCAAATTCCCATACAAGAATAGGTAGTTAAGTAAATAAAGTATATATTGATATGTTTTCAGTTGTTTAATTTTCCTCTATTCGCTGTCATAGGTTAGTATTTCATATGATTGTAAAAGTTCTCAAGATCTAAAAAAAAGAAATAACACCACTCCCAAATGTCACCCAGTTGTCTCCCTGAAAAGTGACCCATATGTGATTCTTATTTTTAAACTGATTTGAAGTTTCTGTTCTTAGCAATCTAGTTGAATTTGATAGTTAATGAAATTGTAATTGATCAAAGTTACACAAGTAATTCTGCAATGCTTAATTCATTAGTTGTCAGCTATTTGATTAATGTGACATTTTATTTTAGCTTTGGGTCAATTCATTATGCTTTGTTTAACATTAAAATCTTGAAATAGTTCATTTTTTTCTTTGTAATATGTATCAGTAACTTGATTTCTTCTCTTTTTCCTTCCTATACAGACTCAATATGTCAGCCAGACTTCGTGTCATACTGAAAGAAGACATTCGCAAACTTTCCTTGCCATCTGGAATCCCCCAAACTGTGGACGAATTAAAGACTATTGTTCAAGAGACATTTGATATTGAGCAAGATTTAAGTTTGCAGTTCCAGGACCAAGATTTTGATGGACAGTTTTTCACTCTCCTTCAAACTAACGAAATAAAGGACAAAGACACCATCAAAGTGGTTCTTGTGGAACCAGAGATCATCTTAACCATTGAGGATTCTCTGAATGTCAAAGGAGTCCAAGATAGCTTTGGTAGCAGTTGTGCTGATTCATCAGAGGATGCAGGTTCTTGTTCTGCCGCATCCAGTGACACCATTATTCTGCATTCTCCAGGAAGCGCCTCTTCCCTTCGTTCTGAGTCTTGGCCTGCTCAGTTTGAGGTACCTACTTTCTCCCTTGACACTGAGCTTATTCTACAAGCTGCCAATGAAGCTTACAAGAAGAATGGAACCCTTCTCAACAATCCTGCTGTAAAATCCAACATTCTGGACAAACTTGCGGAGACCATCTTTGCCTACACCGCCTATCCTTCTCAGGCAAAAAGGGAGCAGGTTGCAGAGGCCTTGGTTATGAAGCACCCATGTTTGAGAGACCCAGTGTCCTTCAATGGTTTATACAGTTGGCACAACAGTTTGAAATACAAACTTGGGAATTACAGAGCAAAGGTGAGACACCTTGGACTACCAGAGCTAAATGTAAACTGTCTGAAGAGAAAATCAGTTGCAGATAAAACTCCAGCGAAAAACTTAAAGAAGGCAAAGAAATCTGAGGTAAACTACCTCCCACCTCATCCTCTAGGTGAAACTGATGCAACCCTTGAAAAAGAGAGAGTGGAGCTTCTCTATGAGCAGAAGAAGAGAGACAACAACATGTTAATCAGTGAGAAGATGGCAAAAACATTCTCACTACGTCGAAATGATATTATCCTCAATAAACCACCAGTGATTGACATCAAAGCTCGATGGCCTGCCCTCTTTGAGCCTTCCCAAGTATGTATGTTTTTATATTGTCTTGAATGTTTTCAAATGAAGGATCGAATGGATTTTGAAAATTGTCTTTCTTTTGTTTTTGACTTAATTCATTTCTTAGTTTGACAGAATCCCTTGTATTGCCTTCACTGTTGTTTTAGGGTTAATTTAATACCTGTCGTCCTTCCCTGTTTTTCCCTCTCTGTCTTGGTCTCTCTTAGATTGAGGAGGAATTTCGGAGGATCACACTGAAGCCATTGCAGTCCACATTCCTGGGGAAGTTGGATCAACTCTCACCTAAACTGTTGAGCCTGTACAGGAGGAAGGGAGGAGCTGTGGGGAAGAAACTTGATGCGACCCTTGACATGTTAGATGAGGTATGAACTTATAACTATTTACAAATGAGTTTATATTGTAGCTATGTGCTGTCTGTGCATAACGTTCTTTCATATCTAATTTGTTGTAGGACAACAGCATCGAGTCCCGAAGAGAAGCTGTAATCAGAGGCCTTATTCTCTATCTTGGAGAAAAGATGGAGGATTTAATCAAGGACTACCAGGTAAATAAGATATACCTCTGCCATTACTCTGATTTGAAGCCCTGCCTGTTTGAGACAAAATATTTAATTCTAGGATAGCTAAAGGTAGACGTAATTATATACCTTCAGGTTCTAAACTACTGGTAAGTATTTTAACTTGTGAAAATAAATACATACACAGTACAATACAATAGGGTCTTTTTAAAGCTGCTAGAAATAAGCAAAGTAAGCCTTATCTCTTTTATTTTGAGATTTCTATTAATTTAAATGTTCATAAGAGAAAATTGTTAACACATCCTTACCAAGCCACGAGTCTCCATTGGAGATATGCCAAAGTTCTGTGGCTAGCACAGAAAACAACAACTAAACACAATGACATTTACTGTAGGTGAAATACATCTTGTAGATTAAGAGGGATTGTTTGATTTTTTGTGTTTTGTTTTAAGCCAATACCTTGACAACAGCTACCTGCTTCTCCTGGCTGATAAGAGACTTAATGATGAAGAAATCTGTGCATCCCTCTTATTGATAAAGATGTAGGTTTGATTCTCTTGTATGGCGTATTTCACAGATATATGATGATGATGATGCTGAGGATGTCCAGGATGCCATTACGACATTTGTCCTCAACATCTTTGTGGTCAGCAAAGCTGGGAGCGAAGGCCAAACGCAAGTTGGGATAGCCATCGAGGGAGCTGAGGTACTTTTTGGGGTTCCCAATGTGGCACATGCTTGTGCTTACCTTATGGGCCTCATCTATGCCCTGGAGCTAAGCTACCCTAAGAAACTGAAGTACACCTTCGAGGTCTTTCAGAAGATCTTCCTTGAGCAGGAGGATGGGAACAAAAGAATGTCCTCCAAGGTACATGATCTTAAGGTCAGTCTTCATGCCTAAAAGCCACACACACTTCATTGAAGGTTGAGAGTTTGAGTGACCCTTTTTTTTTTTTATGCTGCACTTTCTCAGGTTACACTGTAAACTATAACTTTTTGATACTGGTGTACAGTGCATTTTGTTTTTTTGAGAATGTCATAGTTATGTTGCACTTTAAATGGCTCTGGTTAACCCAAGCAAATTAACTTGTCACTCATTTTTTTTGAGAACCTGTTTTTGTTTTAGGTTGTAAGTGTATTTAAGAAATCTGACTCTTCGGGAGTAAATTAACAGTAATTTGTAAGGAAAAAATCTTGTTAATTTTGTTCCATAATGCTTCTTTAGAGGGAAAACAGCTTAAAACGTACTCTTGGCAATCTCATATTTTGAAGATTTTGTGATCTTATAGTTACATAAATGAATGTTAAATTTAAAGTGGTTGTTCACAGTTGTATTTAAGCCAGATTTGTTGTATTTTGTGTTACCTCAGAAGTGTAATGGTATTATTTTGAAGGTATTTTTTTGCCATATTGAATTTATGATGTTCAAACTTTCATAAAATAGTCAGTTTGTTTTTCATTGCTGTTTTTTTCTCAATGTAGACAAAGAAGGAACTTTACATTTTCTAAAAATGTTTATTTTGTAAAGAAACTCTGTTCTAGCCTGGAAACCGCTAGAATCTCAGCACTTTTATTTAACTTGTATTTCGTATTATAGCTTGAGCTAGCTATTTGATTCATGGAACTCAGAAGGCAGAAGTGAACACATGAATCAAGGTTTCTTCTTTACTGTGTTGCCTGTTTCACTTGACAAATGTTTTCAGAAGATTTAAATGTTTCGTTCCGCTGTGATTGGAGGAAGTTTGGGAACAAGCAGCCATCTTTTTATAAGTGCTGCTCTGATTGACTGTAGAATATGTGTCCCTAGTCTGATAGGACAAAATCCTGATGGCTTGGAGGCCTTTCCTTTTTTTTTTTTTATTGGTAAAGCCCCTTCTAGCTTCCAGACTAATATGTCTTTGTCAATTGGTCTGGCAGTGCCAGGGTAAACGCACAACATTTTTGTTTTCTTGTGTGCTGTTCAGATGTGCAACATGCACTTTGTGTATTCAGAAATAAAGCAAGACGTGGCACATAAAAAGTGATAATCTCTGACATGAGAAATGCTTTTTTCCCAATATCACTTATTTGCTGCACTATCCACAACCTAGGAAACACCAGGGTTATGGTTTATTAAGTTTTACTGTCATTATCAGGCATGCAATTCAGATACATTATAAGAAATACTTAACTGCTTAATAGAAAATGCAACTTTAAAAATAAAACTTCATGTGAGTAATAAGGAAAACAGTTGATACAATGGCTATTTGTGCTCCATTTCAATATAATTTCAATACATTTTACTTTCAGAATGAATTTTAAATATCTAAAAAAGTATATCAATACAAAAAATAGTAATGCTTGATGTACATGATATTATTAAGTTGATTTTACTTAAAACTGTCATTGAATACATCAAAAAAATTAAGTTATTTATACAAAGACTAGTTTTGTTTGATCTACATAATAAAATAAAGTTGGTTATACTTGCAAATTTCATTTACTACATTGAAAAAATTGAGTAGTTTATACAAAGTTTAGTTTTGCTTAATCTACTTGACAAAATTAAGTTCACTTTACTTGGATTTTATTTTTCATGTAGTAAAATAAGTAAGTAGTTTAAACAAAGAACAATCTAGCTTGATCAACATAAAAAAATTATGCAAAAAGTTGCCTTATTTTTTTTAAGTAGATCTAGCTGAATATTTTCATCAGTGTACCCATTCACACACTGATGGCAGTGGTTGCTATGTAAAGTAACCATTGGAGTAACTAATCTCATACACATGCATACGCCGAAGGAGCGGGAACATTCAGAGTTAAGTGTCTTGCCCAAGGACACATCGGACATGTTGCTGCAGGAGTTGGGGATCGAACCCCCAACCTTTTGGATGAAAGACAACGGATGTTGGGGGATGGGGTTAGTTAGGGTTAGGCATATGATAAACTTTACATTGGCATGTTAGCATTGTCAATATCAGTATTTAAACATAAAGAGATCAGTAAGAAACACAAAGCACTGCTTGTCTTAAAAACAGGCCATTATTCTTTTCTTTACTTTAAAATTTCACGTAGGTTTTCTTTTAAAAAAATGTCATGAATCACACATTTTCCACTAGTGGCTTTGCAGACCGACCAGCATGCGACATCCTCTGTCCTTAAAACTCAACTCAAATAAAGAAAAAGAGGAAAAAAGAAAATAGACCTCAGGTGGAGCAAGAGAAAACGATCTCTCACTCAATAGAGTAGACAGTTTGTAAACAGAATAGACTCTTTAAATTGATTACTTCTTCTCTGCAGAGCATGTGGCTGTGAGTAGAACCTTCACCTGACACCCTGGCGTAGGGTAAATGATGTCATAACTTCTCCCTCTTGGAAAAAATGATGACCTTTGACACCAAAAACCCAATACGTTTATTCATGAGTAAAGATTTTAAAGTTATACAAAATGCCTCAACTAGTTCCTGAAAAATAAGACTGGAAAGGACAGACAGCTCCAAACATGCTCACTATTTGCATAACTCAACCATGACCAATCAGGCTTATGCAAACGTAGACAGATTTTTAACATTATGTATTTTTGAGATGGATGAAGGGGGACTTTGAACAACTTAAGGTCACGATCTCAGTAATAAGTCATTGCCCTTTTGATATTAACCAAAACTTTAAGCAATATGAGCAGATCGTGATCCATTTATTCGTGCAAAACATGTCCACTATAAAGCACATGTATTCATCCCTAGAAAAAAAAAAATATCTTTCATATTTCTTCAATTCTCCTCCTGCCCTGTGGACTCAAAGGAAATCTGTCTAACAAAACTGAAGCTCAGGCTAACACCCACTCTCATAACCTCACAGATCACTTCCCCTGGTGCATTTCTGTCAAAAACAGCAGCCTAGTCTCTCTTTTCACTTGAACCAAAAACTAACTAGCAAAGTTTGGCCTGGGAGAGCGCAGCAACGATTGGATCTTCATGTCAAGTTGAAAGAAAGTAAGCAATGGAGTAGATTTCCCCACAGTAAAACCATGGACAAATTCTCCTATAGACCAAATCACTCATCACATGACAAACTGCATGGGTCCATGGGGGTATCAATTAGTGAAGCACAAATACTGATTCTGATATTGGATATTATCCCAATATAGACTCAAATAATTGTATCAGGTAGTGTATCACTGTGAGTGCAATATTGGGCTGCTCTATTTAGATAAAGTTTTTTAAAACTAGGTTTGGGAAGAAAAGACTACACCTCAAAAAATAATGGATTTCTGTGCCCCTCTCTTTCTTTTGTCATGTCCCTCCATTTCTAAATACCAGGGTTTCCATATGTCAGAGCATGAAGAGGTGGCTCCCCCCACACTGAGTCTCAACCCCACCGGTTCCATCAACTCTCTCTAGATTCATCAATCCTATTCCACCTTCTCTCTTCTGAACCTATCTGCTACAACTCTGTTTCCTCCATTCGACACCCCATCCTCATCCATTCATCCCTCATTTGTCATTTCAATCCATGCCGACCTTTTAATGTAACAACAGATTCTACATCCATTCCTCTATTGAAGTGGTCGTTGTTCGTGCATTTGCTGGTTGTCCATTTTGCAGGGTTAAAGGAACAAACCCACCTGCATGAAGGGTGCTAAAGTCCCAACTGTTCTAAAGATCCAATATCTGCAAAAATGTAACATGTAACATTTTGCTTTATAAAGGTAGGAAAGAGTTGTTTAAGTCAAGCCCAAAGCTGCCACACTTATAAAATAATGTACTAAGTCTATTCAACACATTGAGGGCATTGAGCTGTTAATTAAACCTTTTCTCATCAGTACTCTGTATCGGCTTATATCCAAAGCCCAGGTATATTAGTAATGGTATGGGGACCAAAACAGTCAAAGCAGTGCACAGGGGCTTCATTTGACCTAACATGCTGCATTCACTACAGGCAGTGTCAAATAAGAACTGTTTATTGGGCGGCTGTCCTTTCCCAGGACCAATAACCTGCCTGTTTTATTGATCCCAATTTGCTGGTTGAGTGTATAAGGGCACGTATGGCGAGACCAGAAACACACACAGTGATGTCCTGAGCCTGAACATAGCAGGACAAGTAACAAGAGGCTTGTTTCAAGTCTAATGCATCACACACAGAACAATGAGTCAAACCAATCAAGAAGACAATCACCCAGAGCTATGTGTTTGTTCATAGTCATTCCAGAAAGCGTTTTGGTGTTTATATTGAGTATATACCGCTGAGAGAGTGCAATGATCCTTTCCTCTTCATTCTGTACTACCTCTTAGACAGCAGCATGCTTTTGAATTAGCCCAATCAGCGGTGTAGCCATCCGTCATACTGACAGGCATGTGGGCGCTGTGAGTCTGACACCAGTGCTCACCTTGAGTTGAGCTGTTAGCCTTTGCTGATATAAATTGAAACCTGTAATGTGCATATGTGAACCAATGGCCTCGCGTTAACACGAGTCTCATGTGGTCTGAATATTAAATTCACACATTTGCGAAGCTGTTTAAACCGAGGTTCCAGAGGGGCCAGTCATGAACTCATATCTACTGCCTCCTGTCTGTGTGTGTGTGTGTGTGTGTGTGTGTGTGTGTGTGTGTTAGCATGTACGTGTGTGTGTGGGTCTGTTTGTTAGGTGGGGTTGTAGAAAATCTTATGGGCCATATGCAGGCTAACTGTACATCTGTCAGCTTGCACCTTTGAACAGCACAGCTGCAAAGTGTTTGAGGTGAGTTTCAAACAATGTTTGGGGGCGGTGAAGTAAAACAGCAGTAGCACTCAAAGGAAATGTGGGAAACACATGCAGAAAGTGAGAAGAGATGGGAAAGAGAGCCTCTGTTTATGGTATAAACACACATCAAATATGAATCAGCATTCGGCACTTGTACCAATACAAATCTTTGCGGGCACAGAGACATGTAGGCACAGACTTGAAGCTGCACCTGCTCATTAACTCTGATAGAGAGAACAACAGTTTCCCTGCACTCTTCCTCAGTGCCGTCTCTCTTTCACTCTGTTCTATCCATCCTTCACTGCTCTGTGCAGCTAAACTTCAATCTAAATGACAGCATAAGTGGCTGTGTGTTTTGCCGAGGCATTCATTATTTCATTTTAAGTTTCTGCATCAATCAGAGTCTGGAGAGGCTGCTGTTAAAGTCCTGCAAAGCATCTTACAAAAAGAAGAAGAAAAATAAAACATTAAATGAGACCCAACTTGTGCATGGCAGGCGACCTTAGTGGTTGAATGAATCGTGGATGTAAAGTTAAAAAAGACAAGTTACTTTTCCTGTACTGGTAGTGAGAGATAATGAACTGGTGCTAAAGGAGAAAGAGAAACAGATAAGACGGACTCAGTTCTTGCTTACATGGAAAGAGGCCCTCTCCTCTCGGTCCAAAGGTTGGGTGACAAACATGTTGCCACTGATGGGGTCGATGTTGTAGATCCCACTGGGGGGCTGATCAGCGCCTGCTCCTGTGATGCTGTAGCGGATCCCGACATCCTTGTCCTGATCTGAGCGGATCTGAGGAAAAAAGAACAAAAGAAAAAAAACAAGTTCAACAAAGAAGACAAACTGATCTTCATTTTTTGGCTTTTCAGGTTTTTTTCCTGTTCATACAAATCACAAAATGTTCCGAGCACTGTGACATTAAAACAAATTGTGAAATACAAGCAGAAGTTTTAGAGAACATGGGCTGATATTTCTTAGATACACTGATTATAACATTTCCACTGAAAGCTTTCTTTTGTGAACCTACAGCCTGAAGCAGAAAAAGAAAGCTGAAAAATGAGCAGAATTGGGAATAGATCCAATGTTTCAAGATTTTCTCTGACCTGTTGACTTTCTGTTTGTTTGTAACATTTACGGCAGCTTTCCAGTGAACCTTAAACTTGTACTAGTGTAAAAGAGCCTCAGTGCCAGCGATGAATGTAATTGTGACGGCTGGCTAAATGACATGAAAATGATTTAAGCCATTATTGTCATCTAAATCTGACTGAACCTCAGTACTTCAATGTTCCTGTTTCACTTTTAATGCCTCTGTTTTTCTTTCAGACACAATTCAAACTGTGACATTTAAAGAAAGATATATTTTACTTTGAACAAGTTTCAGTGAGAGCGGCTCCTCTGCCACAGCAATAAAAATATCAATACTCTTGCTCTGCACCTTCCTGACTTAAAGAAGACAAAGGGAGATGAGATTGTAGCATGTCTCCCTGTTCTATTGATTTTCAATGGGCTCTTTGGATACTACTGTCTCACCAGATAGTGCAGCAACATTAATATGATGTAACTCAAAAGGATGGTCTGGAAGTGATACCAATAATAAGTAGGTGTACTAGTCAGGCGGGCACCTCAGAGCCTTCATCTCTTTATATCTAAGTATTAACTGCACAGGTATTTAAAGATACTTTTTGACATTTTGTAAAGAAACGTGTGTAATGTAATGGAATATCTCTGTTCTTGTCTGATCTAAGATGAAAGGATCAATATCAATCTGGTGTGTGCATCAAATACGAAGCTATTAGAATAAAGCAAAAAACAGAGGACCTAAATCTACTTACTAGATTAACTACACTTGTCTTAAAAGTGGTCCAAAGTCGTTATTTACACTTAAAACAAAACAAAACAACAATAACAAGATGGAGGCAGATCTTTGGAAAGGGATGATAGACATACTTAGTTAAAATATTTGGAGGAGGAGACACACACACACACACACACACACACACACACACACACACACATTTATCAATTTATTTGCTGATTCCTTTGCATTTTCTTTTCTTTCTGTTCTCTTTTAGTCTGTTTGGATTATCTCTATGTTGACATAAAAGCAGGTTTGGAGCGTTCATATAGGCATCGGTGCTCACTGACAGGCCTGCCAACAGAAATGGCTGAGCCCCTGAAAGGCCAAGTAAATGGGCCCTCCACAGATGTCATTAAATAATATCAGCACAAAAATGAATACAACGTGTTTCAATGGTGAGTATCTCACTGATTACTGAGAATAAGTTTAGACGTACGGATAGAAACGAAGAGTTCTGTTCCTCCCTTTTTTCTTTTTCTTCTTTTGCGTTTTTCTGTTTACTTGTTGATGGGTTTTTTTTCAGATTTATAGAGTGATACCAATCCTCTCATCTTACTAATAGCAAGACAGCAAATAAAGCTGTGTTAAAAAACAGTTCCTTTAACTTGAAAATATATCTGTATAATATACAGTATGTGTGTTTATGGGCTTAGTTTAGAACTAGAGTGAAAAGGCTCTGTGATCTGAGGACAAATAAAACACAATCAATGCAGAAATGTTGAGCTTAAATCAAGACTGCTAGACTCAAAAGATTTGAATGGTGTCATCCGCAAAGAAAATAAAGTGCTCAAGATTTAAACAAAATCAGCTCAGAACCACAACGGTGCATCGACTTGGGGGTCTTGAAGGCTGTTAGTCCTTGTCTAAAAAGAACTGAAATATAACCCTTTCAAAAATGTACCCAGTAATCTGATCCCAGTTTTCTTCTTCAGGTTGACAGGAATCATTGAAAAAATTACAGTGGTCAATGACTACTTAAACCCTGTACTATAGAGAGATTCCATGTATTTATGCATCCAGGATGATCCATCTTCAAAGGGCAAATATCTCCATCTTTTCTCTAACCTCGCCCTCTGTTTCTGAACTAACGCTGTTTTGACTCCTTTTCCATTGGGACTGAACCATCACTATGGTTACAAGTCTGAGAGAATAATCACAGAGTCAAATGGAGTAAAAGGAAGGCTTGGCTCTTTTTTCCTCTCTATCTTTCTCTTTCCCTCCTCTGCAATTTTCCTGGTCTGTGGGGCTGCAGATCATGCATGAAAATGAAATTACTTCATCCGTTCAGCAGTGACGGCGGCTTCTGCATAAAACATCTCTCTGTTTGAACATGATACCCTCTCTCTTAATTTCCGACGTGATCCTCCCACACAAACGCTGTAGCACTCAGCTGCAAGCTTTCACAGCTGCAATTTTGATTTCCTGAGCTGCTTCACACATGATCCATATGTGAACCCTGCAGGTGTAATGTACAGCATCGTACGCTCTTATCAATCAGTAATGTAATCACTGTAGCATGACAATGATACTGTAAGATAAATTACATGAATTATTCAGGACACTCACCACATGCCAATCAAAGCAGGACAAAATCAAGGCATAATAAAAAATATAATATAATCATTCACCCTCATCATCATCATCAGTGTTATCCGTTTGAATAACACATGGATAATGTGGAGCAGAACAGACGGATTATGCATGTCACTAATGAGAACATGCCTGAGAATCCCTCTGTCTAATCAGTGAAGCAGACAAACACGTTACCACTTCACTGTGCAAAAGTGAACTGAGGCACATCATAAAACATCTTATCCAGCTACAGGAAAATGTAGAAAAAAAACTGCCTTATATGTGTGTGTAGTGAAGTGTTGGACAGGTACGAGATTTTCTGTGTGCACACGAAAGAGTGGATCAAGAGGCCCAGCTCAGTTCAATAATTCACCGGCCATGGCTCTGCGCCTCTGCATGTGGACGTGTGCACTGCTGTGTGTCTGAGCGTGTGTGTTTGTGTGCAATCTGTCTCCTCACTGGAACTTCAAAGCACACCGTGTGTAGTTGGCACTTTAGTGTAATAGCCCCATGAGGAAACAAAGGGGGCCCTTACACGTCAGGTGGCCTGTGTTTCCATGCCTGCTAAATATTCCACGTTGAGGCCACCTGAGACTAGATGTCACATTTGTCGGTGTCTCTTAATGAAGGGTCTTTATATCAATAAATTGAATAAATGAAGAAGCAAGGCTTCTCGGAGTCCTGGGAATCCCATGAGTGACAACTGCTCAATTGAGCCATTTGAATTGAATGCTAATGATGAAGGCTGGGATTTCTACCCTCCTCTCCCTCCCTCTCTATCCATCCTCTGCTAATCTTTCATTCTCTCTCTTACTTCAGTTCATCCTGGCAGAAAGAATGGCAACTAATCACACTAGAAATAGCAGAGCAAGGCAGATGCAAGGGACTTAACTGGCTGTCTGTCTCTGTCAGATCAGACCAGACATCAGATAAGTGACCTATTTGTAGCTCTTTGAGAGTGATTTCCTTGATTACTGACAACTGCTGGGGTCCTGTGGGACAAGCTATCAGCGTGAGAAGAAAGATGGAGAGAGATGGAGGCAGAGAGACATAGGGAGAGAAACCAATGGGGAGTTGTGGGGAAATTAGATAAAGAATTAGTGTTCTGTTTAACTCCTCGGGGTGATGCAAGGCACACAGACAGAGAGGACGGAACGGAAAGGAATAAATATATTGAGCGTAGAGGCTGGGTGCCTAATTAGCGCACTGTGAGGTTTCAGTTTCTCCAAATATACTTTAATTGATCAAATCCCGTTTGATCACCTTATCTGCATAAATAGTTTGATTCCTACATGAACAGACACTAAACGGTGTTGATTTGATATTTCTCGGCTAACATCCATTTACTGTATTTCTGAATAACATTATAGTGCTACAAAATAGATTTGCAATGCAAAAGGCAAGCTTGTGTGGAGCTGCAGTTCTCTGGACTTTGCTTTCAGGAACCAACAATCATTCAACCAGGAAGTCATTAAAGGACAGTGTGCTGCAGGCACCTATGGGATCATTAAGGGTTACTGTGTGCTATGGGCTAATGTCACACAATAATGGGAATCTGTGGTTTACACTCTTTGATAGCCTCTTTTATGTCTCGTCCACGCTTAATGGTTCAGGCCAGCATTGTAGTCCTTTGGCTGCACACATACGCACACACACCTACACAGACACACAAACCTTTCTCTCTTTATTGTAAGGCTCTTTATGGGCCCGGTCACCTCACTTTGGCTTTAGGGCACATCAAACACCCCCCACAGTTTACGCAGACTCAAGAGCCACACCAGGAAACCGCAGCATCATTCAACATCCACACAGAAAGAGCAACCTATAAATGTACAACAACAGACGAAGCTGCATGCTGCTACAACTGATGATCACTTTATCAACTAATCAATTTCTTGATAGTGTGAAGAAGTCTTCAGCTGTAAGTCAAAGTTGAATATGTGTTTTGAATAATTTGTTATCCAAAAGTCTGGATATTCTTGAAGTTTCATGACTGTACAAGTTTAATCAATAGCTTATGATAAGCTTATGATCCAACTGCTGACTAGTTTCAAAATTCCTAAGTGGCCAAATATTTCGTGTTCATGTACTTAAAAAAGGCATATTGTATCAGTTACAAAACAAAAAAAGTCAATCACTTTAATGAGATTTCCTACTTGAGCCTGGGTCTTTGTTCTGACTATGGGTCAAGCAAACTCTTCTCTAACCACTTCACGTGTCGATCGTCGAAACTCTGACTCAGAAAAACAGCACAGATTATGACAATTAGCATGGCCTTTCTGAATCCTTGAAAATCGTTTCACATATATTATTTCACAGAAATTAGCTGAAATATCACAGCGAGCATACAAAAGGGCGAGCAGCGAGAGCCTCCCATCAGAATAGGCTGCTTACGTAATAATTGACCATTGCAGTTTTCTCCCACTGGGTTTGCTAGTAAGTAAGTAAGTAAGACTTTATTTATAAAGCACTTTTAAAACACTTAGTTACAAAGTGCTTCACAGATAAAAGCAATCAAACAATTCATACAGTGAGAAAAAAATATACATGTAGGACGTTGGACTAGTATAGTCCAACATCCTACAGACACACTTAATTGATAGCAACAAACACACACACACACACACACACACAAACATTTGAGCAGATCACCATTATGTAGATAGTTAGGTACCACATCAACCTTTCAGAGATTCAAATGAATCATGTCAAATTCTCATTTGTAATTTTTTTTGGTGAAATGTATTTAGGATTCTGGCACTGATTACCCCACTGTATGTTGTTTTGACGTGTTCATGTCTTTGAAACTTAAAAATTGAAGTGCTGAGTGCAGAGTTCACATGATCCATGATGACAGTGGGCACAAAAAGGGAAAGAATGCAGGTAAAAAAATATACAAAGATTTCTTCAATTTGAAAAGTTTATCTTTTTATAGAAAATATATCTTAAATCTAGATTATTGTTTTTAATCTCTGTTGTTCTCTCTTGTTACTTTTAACCCAACAGAGACATTTACAATAAGCAATAATGTTATGACGTGAGACAAGCAGGATAAAGTCAGCTATTTATATTTGGGGTGAGAAAGTCAATGTCAGTGATGGTGCCACCATCCATGTATGGAAAACACCTTCAACACAGCAGTTCTACCAGTTTGGCATAAAAGTTCTAAATATGAAACTATGAAGGATTTTTATTGTGCAGCAGATAACAGCAGTAAAGTCAAATTAAAGGCATTTCTGTGCTGAGGTGTATGGAGAGGAGGTGATGCCAAACACTCAGGGCACAGACAGGATATCACAGATCCCTTCTGGCACCCTCTCAGTCACGCTTTAGCTGTCATAGCTGTCAACCATAATTAAGGCGGCGCGTGCCAAATATCTGGATGCCTTTAATAGAAACTACTTATTGACTGGATGCCTCATATACTCACAAGCCTAGTCTGCTTTTAGGCTATGTACGCACACAAGCACACACAACATATTAAATGTGGATATTAGGTAGTAAAAAAAAGTTCTATTCTGTTAAGTTCATGATGGAAAGTTCTCAGAGTCTGGATTAGTTTGAGGTGTTCTGTTTGAGCACCAGATGGTTGATGATGATGTGGATTTGGGTTTTTTGACATTTTTCAACAGGACTTTAGAGGAAGTTAATCTAATTTTCTCTCTGATGCTTTTCTCTTCCCCCTTAAATAACTCAAATTTCCCTCAAGTGGTGTTTGAATTTCCAGTAATTACAGGCTGAAGCTCATATTTATAATTTCTATTTGCTTTACTGCTCATTTTTTACACCACTGCCTGTCAACTCGGGGACTTGCTGGCAAGATGTAAGATAGTTTAAAAATATGCTTTCATTTTTTGTATGTTTCCATAGCAGATTCATAGCAGGCCTGGCACCTTAGTGAGTAGTTCTAAAGAAAGAAAATTGTGCTGTCAGGCTGAAATAGACTATTGATTTTCCTATCTTGAGCAGTCTGACTTTAGGGTCACTAATGTTAAACTTTCTTGTTTAAATATTCAGATGTGACTACAAACCTTTGTCCTCCTGGGGATGCTGGAATGCCGTCTAACATGAGCAACTGTAAATGGCTGAATTGCTTCGTTAAACAGCATTATCAAAAGCATCTGCGCTTCTGCACACTACACAGGCATCCTTGAAAATCGCTGCGTTTGATAATGTCTCATCCTTCCCTGCTGTTATACAGTATCTGTTTTCTCTTTGTTGAACATGAGGGAGAGGGCAAAACTACATGCTTTTTAACTTCCTCTTAAATTTCAGTTTTGCATTGCTTTGATCCCTCCTGCTGTGTGCTTGTCACTCTTCAAAGCAGATGTGCCCTGCTTTTGATGGGGAAGAGGAATTCAAACAGTCTGATAGGCCATGCACACAAACATCCAGCAAAATGACGGAGATGGAAATAGAGAAGCAGAGGATGAAAGAAAAAAAGAGAGAGATGGGATGAATGAAATGGAAACAAAATTCTAATTATGGGGAAGGTGGGACATCAAGTTTTTGTGCTAGAGTGTGGTGATAAAGAAGGTGAAACCTATCAGTTTAGTGGCATCATATGAAGGGAATGGCATGGATGCTTTTAAAAATAATCACATAAGAAGGTCTGTGAGGGAGAAGCTGCAGAGAGCTCAGGTTTAATATCTCAAGTGAAAGCCACTGACAGGAGCGTCTCACACAGTTATTCCTGAAACTCATAAAGAGCAGCGATGTCAGGACCTTGGCATGCCGGCATGTTAGTCCATAATGGATCGGAAACTGAATGGGAAATAAAGCGAGCCTTGTGCAGTTCAGAAATACATATGTTTTTCTTTTCTTTTGTTGTGCTCTCCAACTCTGTCTTCTGTGCTCTACCACATCAGTATGTTTCTCCATCTGACTCTCTCTCCTTCACACTCCCTCCTCCCATCCCTCCCAGTGGCAAGGTATCAGCGAGAGCCCCATCAATACCAACAAACAAGAGTCTCCACCTGAGGAAGCTTTGTCTTCTCTCATGCTGACATTGTTATTCAGCCATTCTTCTTCACTTTTCAACGTGGTCAATTGAATTAAATCTTTTGGAATACGAGGGTATCCTGAGGTAATGTTTCTGTGAGGTGGATTAGGTTTTAAAGATAATAGAGTAAGCCTTTTTTTCCCCTTGAAAATGAAAGGAAACACAGTTTAAACCTTTTTGGGGTGTGTGTTTTTCTGCCTCCAGAAGAGCTTTTAATGCAATTTTTAAAAGGAAAAGACAATTCTGTTATAGGTGAGGGTGAAGAGAGGGAAGAAGCTGAGAAAAAAAGGCATCAGAGAAAGCAGAGGCATTGTGAAGTAATGTGTCTTTTAATGAACGGGAGAAAGTATTCTGAATGCCAGCAGCATATCCAATAAATAACCTTCACATGAAAGAGTTTTGTGCTTTTAAAAATAGATATCAAGTCTTTGGTGGAAAGTTTTTTTTTATCCTAAGCTCATAATGATCACTGATAGCTGGAGGTTGTTTCTTAAATTGTGACTGTGACTGCTCCGATGTCTTTCACTTCAACTCAAATACCCCAAGACTCAATCCTGTTTGCATTTATTGATACGTGGTGCAGACGAAATAGTCCCTCAGATTTAACATTTTGTGTCTGTTAAAAAATAGATTAGATGCTCTCTCAGGCGTGTGCACTTACACGCACATCACTGCCCCCACCTCAGACCATTAACCAGGCGGAGGGAAAAAATGTAGGATTGGAAAAAGAGGGCAATTAGAGGGAGAACAAATATTAATGGAAGTTAAGAAGTGACTCACAAAACCAATTACAGCATTAGCCAGGCAATTTAGATGAGCTCTGTGAGAGGCGAGAATCCTGTTGAAATGTACCGGCGGTCTCTCTGCATTAACAATGGCATTAATTCCCCTGATTCCAGGCGAGGGGAAAAGAATAGAGCAAATACAACCATTCTGTCTGGCTAAATAAAGAGAGCCACATTCCTATAGTCTGTGATGGGAATAGAGGAGGCAGAGGCTGACGATTGTGTCTGACCCTGATTGGGCTGTGGACCCCAAGAGAGTCACAACTCATTAAATTCTCCTGCTTTAACCAAAACCTCCTAACACAAGGATGGTAGGTAAGTTATTGTATAGGTTTTCCACGTAAAAAAATAACCAAAAAGATTAATACAGTGAAGGCATGGCTGGAAAGCTGACCAAAGGGAAAGACAGCTGCATTAGAGAGAGAGATATAAAATATAGAGTTGGGGGCAGGGGGGGTTCCTGCTGCTCTTTCACTTCCCATCATCACTTACTGCTATTGTCAAATTGAATCCCTCAACCCAACCTGCTTCCAGAAGTTCCCAGAGGGGACACACAACCCTGAAAGCCCAGCCAATCAGCAGCACCCTGAGGCCAGTTGAAAGCCCTTCTGGCATGCCTAAGGCTAACGGGGTCCAACCAATCAGTTGGAGGCCAGGCTTGAAAGGAGGGCCGTGCTTGGCTCAGGGAGCTGCGAAGGCTGCCAATGAGAGTCCAGAGGGGAGTGTGAGTGGCTCAGAGGGAGCCAGCCAGAGGGGTCAGAGTGGACGAGGGCAGACTGACAGTTATTTAGTGAGAGACAGAGCTCTGTGTCACTCACAACAGCACTCAGCCTTTGTAGTGCTGGGTGGTTTCTAATGGGACTGTCACCTTCTAATTGTCCAACTGGGGATGCTGAGAATGACAACACACTCACAAGCACTACAGTACACACTAATACACAGTTACACACTTACACCCAGATACACTCACGTACCCTGTGTTTCTGGGAAAAATCTCACAAGGCGAAGTATGTAAAACTGCACCGACCTCCACCTCCATTAACAACAAAGGCCTAGGGCTAATTTATGAACTACACCTGGTACCTTACATTTTGTGTGTATAATATCTGAATATATTTGCACTCAATTACATCCCATTAAACTCTGACTAACTTTGCAGCATGTGTAACTTTTACGGATTTACATTTTTTTTTGCAAATGCCCCCCCATAATTCCAGGTTCAAGAATTCAGTATAACTAATTTATTTTAAATGCTGAGCGTTAGAGAGTCTGACAGACAGATTTTTTTTTTTTACTACTTGCGGGCAGAGCAACACGCTCCTAACACAAAACTGACCCATTAATGCTATCTAAAAGAAATGAACTGTAGGGCTACTTAACCTTCATCTATTAATGTATATTTTTGCATATATAAGGATGCCCAATAGACTGTCATCTGAAGTGCAAAGAGCACTAAATGCAGATTTTAAGTAATGTTGGCTTGAAATCTGTTCCTTTTCACATCCTGCAAACACCTTACTACAAGTTAGAATCTGAAGGATCTAATGCTGAGTCCAGAAACACTGTGAAGAATCATGTAAGTATCTGAGTATCTCCATTCACTACATTTGGGAATAGGTGAAAACATGAACGCACTTCTTACTCTTCCTGAACCCACTGGGCCCGTTTCTTGAGCATGGGCACAGCAATAAGCAGCTGTACTCACGGGTTCACAAGATCACAGGAGAACTACAAGATCACTCGAAATAAAGAGAAAAATGTGAAAACACATGTTGTCCTTTTTAAGGATGATTTGCTTTTCATTGGGTGCCTGTTTTGAAGTAATGTCGATAAAAATGATGGAACAAACGATCGGGAGTCTGTATATTGTGTTTTGTTTTGAAATTGCGGATGCTTTGTGTGTTTCCTTGTCTGACTTCCTGTTCGGGTCATCTCTTCTGTCCAGCTTGATGCGTACTTGTAGTGGTCTCCCTCAAAAATAGACTCCCAGCCTATATGAAACGGAGCAGAGCGGAGTGGCGCTGCTGGCACCAACCGGAGACGGACCGCGACGTGATGGAAACAAACGCATTCTGAAAGGCAAGTTTGCCGCTGAGTAGAGTGCAGAGCAGAAGGGGAGTGCACATATACCAAAAAGCAACAGCGCCTGTAGCTAGGTGACAAAAACAATTGTCGGGAAAATAGCAACATTTTGGACGTGCAGTATGTTTCTATCTGTCCATCATTAAGAAGAAAGCTCTGATCTTTCTACTGCTGAGGAGGAGGAGATGAGCAGCACAGAAGAAGAGGGTGTGTTCATGAAATCCTCAGGACACGACAGGATTTGGGAGAGTTTAGGCTTGTCCAGGAGCTGCAGCTCTATAACGACCGCTTCACAAGCACGACACACATTTAGGCTGCTGTTTAAACACACCTGATACGCACAAACTATTGGACATTTCTTTACAAACTAGATATTTCTCTCTGATGTCCCGGTAGGTCTTTAAACTAGAGCTCAGGAAAGTGGGACAGGTGGGACACCGTTTTTTGTGATCTGATCTTCTCTCCTATTGGCAGGCGCGTGGGAAGACGTTTTTATCGATTAATTGTTTGTTAAGAATTTGCTCGACCTAGAAAAATTGACTCGATTTACTGATTTGAAATATCAAGAACGTGTCTCATTTCAACCTCCGTTTATCAGTGCAATGGTGTATTTACAAAGCATTGCAACGATGCTGGACCCTCTACACAAACATCTTAGTTTTTTAACAAACGCACAGAGACTGGATGCAAAATCAAAGCTGGTTGAGTTGGGAGAAGCGGTGCAGGTGGCCATCCCGAACCCACAGGCTAACGGTGCTGGGCACAACAGAGACACAGCGTTACTCGTGCCGGGAGCTGCAGCCTTGCATCAGCAGCCTTGCATCAGCTCTCGGCAATGGCTTTTCTTTTGGGGGAGCAGTATGCAACAGTTCCCGCCGCTAAACGCATAGATACGGAGGTGGATAACATTTAAACGCTAAACGTTTAGAAAAACACCAAACGCACAGAGCAACAGCGGTTACAAGAGGGATGTACGGACAGTGGAGCTTATCGCTCCCTCTCTCTCTGCTGATGTGAATCTGCACTCTTGGTTTGCTCATATATTTCGCTGCGTCTTATCTCTCCGCAGGAGGCAAGAGTGAATTTTTTTAAAAACCTGATTCATTTGCGGTGGGCACGGTGCGGATGGCGCGCACGGTCCCTGCGACCGCCAAGTCGTTTCATACTGATTGCGGTCAGAGCGGCCCGAAGAACGGAACTCAGTGGTCCTGCGGAGCCGTGAGGTCCTCGTGTGCGTCTGCACTCTCTCCCCCGCTCACTCTCCCCCGCTCTCTCTTGAGCACGCAGCAATTTTATGAATTAATGAACAATTTAATGATAACAGGTCGGAAATATAGGCCCAGGTATCGTCTATGTGTGGGAAACACTGCGTTTATTTAACAAGCCGGAACGCCGCCGCCGCGAGCTCTAAAAGTGTAATTTGGTAGCCTATTCAGTTTATTTGATTTGATATGTCATCATAGGCCAAAACGTAATGTTTTACGCATGCAATGTTGTCAGAGAATGTGTTGCTGTGGGAAAAAAGACAGCTACAGTTATAATGTGGTGGCATAGCGAGGATTTTTTTTGAGCGCTTGCGCTATTCAATTAACGTTATAAAGTCGGCCTTAACATTTTAAATATGTAGAGTGCAGACATATCAATGTTTCATTATGCAATTCTGTTAGAAATGATGTTGCTGAGCAAATAAAGCTTTGATTGAGGAAGAAAAAAGCGCATTTGGTATTGTTTGTTTAAGCAAAATGTTCATGCTTTTAAACAACGATTAATCAAGTGGTTGATCGTTAATTTTACCAATCGTCGAGTAAGTCAAATGCTTAGAATTTGCAACCCTAGTCTGTACATAGGGCGCGTGAACTAACCACAAGGCTACCTGCGCCCCAAATAGGTCATAGAGAAGAAAAAATAGAGAAGAAACCAAGCCTGTAACAATGACGTAGAGTAAATCAAACAGTAGTACACAGGCACTAAACCATTGTCAGATTTGTCAGCAAAGGGACTTTATTCACCAAATTACTCTGACTACAGAGTCAGGTTCGTCTGACGGAGGCGGTTACATGAGAAACAAGATTAAAGGGGACTTTATTCCCGGGGACCTTTAACGACCTTGTTGTTATGGAGCTCCTGGATTGTGGGATGCACTCTGAAGACGGTGTTTGAGGAAGAGGGAGAGAGAGGGGAGTCCTGATTCAAACCAGACGAGACAAACTCTGTCTGCTGCTTGAAGCTGAGAGCTAAACTCCTTGTGAACCTCGATCGCAGACAGACGCTGCTGACTTAAAGAAATGAAGATGAGTGTATGAGACGGAGTTATCACTAGAAGCTTATCCACCAAAGCTCATTGGAACTATTGATATGAACAATAGTTTTTAAGAAACCATGGATGAATTATAGTTGATATTTTGAGGCGTTGAAGTTGTTATGGCTAATGATTGTGGTGAATTAAAAGGAAATCTTGACCTGATGTCGATTACATGGGAAATGGCTTTTGGCAGCTGTTCACCTCACATTTGCACAAATAATCTTGTGTAAGATTAATTTTTGACTAGATTTTAAATAACAGAGCCCACTGCTTTGTAAAACTCCTTTTGACAAACAATGTGTCACAACCATTGTCTGCTTCAGTAGTACAGAGACACTTTGACACCTTCAGATCAAAACACAGCATTTAAAGAGCATGAATCCAATTAAACCACACAGGTTTTTCTGTTAGAGTCAAAGTTCTCATGATGTGAGATTTTCTCTTGTTAACATTTGACCAAAAACACAAACATGTCATGAGTTGTAATAATAAAGTCACAGTTTGCTTATATCTAAATGTTCTCTTAGTGGATAAAGTCCTGTGTGTAAGCCGACAGCTCCTGTTAGAACAGTTTTTATGTACTATTTCAAGCTAAAGTAACACAAAACAATTACAGTCATTTGAAAGAAACAGCTCAAACTGATGAATGAGCTACCCCTTCCTGCCAAACAACTGATTGTACCAAACATAAGAACATTTAGAGGGAGTTGTATTTTCATTCCTAAGTCTAGAAAACAACCTCTTAAGTGACTGATGATTGAGTAGGAGTTTATTTTGCTGTTGTTTATTGCACACCACGTCCCTCACACATGAAAGTAACTCTGAAAGAACTATGTTAAGTGTTACATTAAGATAAAGCTGGGCTTAAATAATTCAATTTGCCTACCTTTTGTACCATCACGTTGGTGTAAATGCATACACACACACAAAATGTTCACATGCAGACACAGTCGGCACAATGTGTCTGAGTGCACGAGAGATGCAATAAAAAAAGCAGACAAAACAAGCGTATCCAAAAGCATATTACCAGCTCATTACCAGCTGTAATGAAATACACTGTGCAATATGAGGTTGTAAATAAACCACTGTGTTTTCATTCTGGGGACTGAGCAAACAGTAGTACAGACATTACAATGCCACTGAGCTAACCTGCTTCCACAAACACTTACATATATCACATGTATTTTAGCTGCTGGGCCAAGGGAACCAAATTAGAAAAGCAACAAAAAGCCACATATTTCTTCTCGTTCTAAAGTGAGCTTTAAGTTTGCTTCTGCCAAAGTGTGGAAAGTTATCTCGAATGAAAGGCTTAATTCAACAGTTGTTATTGTTTGCGTGCTTCTGTTTGCTTTTGATAAAATCCGTCTAAACGAGGCGCCCGAGTCATTCTGACTATGATACATTCAAAACCACACTGTGCCATATTGTATTACCCATGAGCACTAGCATAATGGGCTATTCAAAATAATGAGGTAAACCAAATCATACTGAGATGAACTCTAATATGCCCATTCACCTCTTCACCTTAAGACCATCATTTCTCCTACAATGTGAATGTATGATAAAGTCTATGTATTATACATTTCATAACGGTTTCATTTAGCTACTTGGAAAGGGCACAGAGTCACGCAGAGTGAGAAAGAAACAGCTAACGCAGACATTTCTCTTAGTCTTTCCCTCGGCTGCAGAATCACATAATATTAAAACAACCGTCCACAATGTGCTCAATTATTTCCAGATCATATTGTTCCTTTCACTGTCCTAAGCGTGGGTCAGAGAGGGAGCCTGTGTTTGAGGCCTGCTTAAATGAAAGCAGAGTCCTTTCTCTCCCATATTCAGACTGCTTTCCATCAGTTTTGCCTCATTGGCCCCAGTGTAGGTGCTGCAGGAGACGGTTGAGATGAGAATGCCACAAATGGCCTGAAACTAATGTTGGCCTCCCTCACCCTGCAGATTTACAGCGCTCTCCAAAGACTTTCTATTTCTCTTATCTTTTTTTCTTTTTTAAATCTCAGCCTGTCCCCCTATTCTCTCTTTTCCACCTCCCGCCTTCTCTGCTTTCAGTTCCTCAAAAGGAGTATCTCTCACCATGTACCCCACTATCCATTTAACTCAAGCTGATTCTCAACCTCTCTATTTCCACTGCACTTACATCTGTCATGTCAAATCATCTGACAGCCAAAGCTTTTTCCATTAGAGCACAATAGTAAATCAACCGCCTCAGAGCTGCACTACTTGTTGTTGTACATGACTGAATCGCACACATCAGGGTTAAAATGTCCAGTATGGGATGGTGCTATTGTTCATCATTGGTATGTGTGTATGTGGGAGTGTGGTTGTATTTTGTGTGTTTGTGGGAGCCTTTTTTGTTTTGATGAATTAAACCACATTAACTTGAGGGCTGTGATAACAATCACTGGTGGTGGGATATCAATTAGTAGGAGTTTAGCTTCTTACATGGGATTTTACTTCTCTTACTTACCCCAAAGAGCTTTATTAACCTCTCTGTGTTTTGTTGTCAGTTCTCCACTAACACTGAATCAAAGTGAAAACCCCCACAAGTCCACCTCACACCTCTTTGGCCGTGTGCTTTGCAAAGTTGTGATTACACTTTAGGGTTAATTGGTCTTGAACATGCATGAAGACCCAGAGTGAAAAAAAACACAGGAGAGAAACTTAGAAGAGTTTGCATGGCACAAGAGGGTTGGCGTGCCCTATCAATCATGTTTGGGAGCTTTAAAGGTTGTTCTCAGATGCTTCTGAGACTGGTCTGATAAAGCCTGAAACCCCCTCAGCTGTCAGTCAGGAGGCAGAGTGCTTCTGCAGAGAGAGAGCCAGGGATAGACATCTCATGGAGCAATGGACAGCATGAGTCACATTCCCCATGATGCATTGTTTTCAGCTACGACTGAGGGCTGAGACACACCTATAATGTGTTCACCAATATGCAGGCGGAGAGATGGCTTTAATACACCTACACACATCCACACTCAAACCCACTAAACCTGAACACTCACACGGCCACACGCACAAAGGACGCCCTGGATGTTTAATCCAACCATCTAACAGTGACATGTGAAAGGGGGATAAAAGAGGGTCCATGTCTCCAGCAGGGCAGCACAATTTGGTGCCCCCCATGATATCCCACGCCCCCAATGTGTGTGTGTTTTTGTGTGAGGGTGAGTGTTTCCATGCTTTGCTGGAAAATCTGCCCTCTCGCCGACACGTTGGTGAAAGGCGATTTCCGTAATCCGGGAGTGTAAGCCTCGCTGTACAAATGGGCGTAAGAGACTTTGTGTGTGTGTGTGTGTGTGTGTGTGTGTGTGTTTGTGTGTGTGTAAGAGAGAGAGAAATGCTAGCAAAAGCTGCATGTCTGTCTGGGTGTCTGATAAGAGGCATTGAGTGGGGAGAGTTTAGAGCAGCAGCTCTGGGTGTGATGCCTCCATGGGAATTAGCTTTGGATTTCTCTTATTCTTGATGTATAAATAATGCATAGCAACAACATCCATTTCACTCAATTTGTAAAGTGTCTTGACAAAACATTTGTTATTAATTAGCGCTTTACAAATAAAGATTGATTGATTGGGAATTTTGTAGAGGAATACTTGAGGCCACTAACGCCGTTTTTCTACAGGTCTCCCTTTGTCATGTGGTTGAACATTTGAAATGGAAAAAGGAGATGAGAGACCAAATCCAATGTACAATTTACACATCAGTTTCACTTAGAATTCATTATTTAGTCTTCACTGGTGCATTACAAATCTTTCTTTTAATGTCACTTGTGTTATGCTTTAGCATTGTCCTTGTTTAATAAGTTCCAGTGTCTTTACTTTCAATAGTTTTCCATGGTTAGAGAGAAAAAGTGATGACAACATCTGAAACACAACCTTTCCCACTTTAGATTAAGAGGACTTTGTGTGCTATAAATAGTGAAGCTTTTTGCTGTTGACCTTGCGAACACTATTTTGTGAAATTTGGTTGATTTTGTTTTTGTACTGTTTGTAATAAAGGAAGAACGTGAGACTTTTTGATCCAGTGTGTCGCCCTTGAGCACCAGCATGTCACCAAAACAAACTGCTGTTTGGCGACACCTCCGCCACACTGAAGCCTCGGCTCTCCGCCAGCAGCACACCTTCATGTCATTAATCTCATCCTATGTTACCTGTCTTTTCACATCCTATGTTTATTTTTTTACTAATCTTAGAATTAAGGCTATTAAATTAAAGTAAACTGATGGAATTAAGGAATCTTAAAAAGTTATTTTTTAAAAAGCTCAACTGTTAAAGTGAAGAAAGATTGCCTACATGCCGCGTGTTTAGTGTTTAACTTTGCATATACTCAACTCATACTCATTACTGTAATGCAGTGCATACTGATGCCTCAAGTGAAATAATGACATGATCTGAAATCATGAGCATCTATCATAATATATTCAATAAGACGATGTTAAACTCCTTTGTTTGTTGCCAAAATGTAACTTAATCAAATTGCCTGCTTTCACAAGCATTCCTATACCAAACATTTATCTCAGTTAAAGGAGCGTTTGGGGAGATCAGAACAATATGAATGTCATTATCATCAATTTCGGGGTGCTGTAATCTACACAGAGAAGTGCTTGGATGTGAATAATAGTCTAGTAGCTGTATTAACAGGTGTAGAAACACAACTAAGAGAAAATACTTCTGAGTAATCCTCAGATCTATTCTTTTGAGACTGAGCATGAAGTGCTTTCCAGGCAAGGATTTATTTTTTTCTACCCGTGTGCGGTGCCCAGAGGCGCAGCAGACAAATAATCTGGCATCATGACTTAAATCGGAGACAAGAGCAGCGCTTTTCGCCTGCTGGGTTGTGTCTGATAGAAAATACCAGAATTCTGAGTCTCTTGGCCTCATGGTGAATTTTAGAGGTATAACTGTATATTCTCTAATCTTCACTCTTGCCTGGTCTGAATGCACTTAGAAACAATATATTGGTCTGCTACCTTTTTTATTTCAATCACAGCTTTTCTTTTCAAAGAGAAGTTATATAAAAGTTTTGGTGTGCACCAAAGATCTTCTGCATCAGAAAAAGATGAGAGCTTTTTGCTGGAATTACACAAACTGTCACTCACCCTGACAAGCATGTGAGGGAAGGGTCCTCTGGAGTTTTCAGGCACATTGATAGGTGGGATGACCCAGTCCCTCTTCTGTCGCCTCAGCCCATTGACAGAGGAGCTCCTCTGATGTTTTCGAGCAAACTTGATAACTCTGGGTTGGGATTCCCAGACTCTTGACAGCATGTCCTCAAAGCCAACCTGAAAAAAAAAACATATCATATCATGCCACATCTAGCATTGAAAAACTTGTTCATGTTATCATTTGAAGAGCGCTATTTTCCATGACAGGTTGGAAGATGAATCTCAAAAGTGCTATAAAATGACACGTTTTCCCTTTTTCTAAGATTGAAACTAATAAAATACTGGGTGTCATTCTTTCTATAAAGCCATTTTGGGAGAATGACACAAGGGTAAAGATGAGGATATTTCAAGATTTTTCTGAATGCTGCTGCATCACATTTCATGAGGCCCTTGGCGAGACACACTTAAGCTGCCAACTTATTGAACCCTCCATCTCTAAAAAAAGAGAGAGCTACTCAAAGCAACAAGGCTGGATTTTGTCCACCAAGGTGCTTTACTCTGTCTGCATCCCTGCACAGATTTTCCCTGCAGATTAAACTATACCAACCAGTCCCTGTCTTCTATGTTCCCGCTGAAGAAAGAAAACAATGCAACACTTTGGCCTGACAGAAGCCTGTCATCAGTTAAAACAGGTACTGATGAAATAGCAGTGTAATAAGGAAGGCAACTGAGGAGAGAAACAGGCAACAGGCCTGCATTTTTGCTGCATAGCAATCACTTGAAAGACAAGCAATTTGAAATGTCAACCACCACTGGAGAGATATTGTCTTAAAAACAATGTTGAAAACAAAGTATGTAGACTTTTTGGAATCCTGTCCCTTATTGGTCTGTATATAACTTAGTTTATTGTAAGTATGAACATCATGCAGGAAAACAGCATCGCGAGAAACTCCTATGTAGGAATATATGGGAGTGTGCAACCCCCTGCAGCTATATCTGCAGAAACAAGATTGTGTTCATGCTCATGCTGCTGAAATAGGGGTTAGAAGGGTGTGTGAAAGACTACATTTTCCCCCCCAATCCTCTATGGTGTCCTCCTTTGTAAGATGGTTGTATTGCTGTAATCCACCTAATCCTATTGTTGTCTCTTGCTCTGTGTAAAAACATACACACAAACCAAACACACACATACACTCGCTGGCAGCATGCTGCTGTCACCTGAAGCTCAGTGGAAATCCTCCTGCTCATCCCACCTGGAACACACACGTTACACAGCCATACAGGCAGAGAGACACGTGTGCAGAAAAGCTCGACAGTCAGGTTTCCAGGCCAAACAGAGACCAGCTGTTCTTCCTATCAATATACACCTGTAAGCCACACCTGTGTAAACTCAGTGTATATTTTTCATCCTTTGTTTAAACTCTTCACACATTCACAGCTCAGGGGATTGGACAGGCAGCTCAGTGCAGACCTCCTGAAAGCCAGAGCTGAGGGTTTAGTGACGTAAAGGGAGGGGGGTGACCGGGTGGCTGGTTAGAGGACAGATAGAGGAACAAGTGGACCAGATGTGTTTCCCAGATAAGATAACTCTCATTGCAGCTCCACTCATCCAAAACACTCACAGGTACCAATTGGCATGAGGGAGGTCGGATGCTGCCAGCCCCCTCCACGGGCAGCCGTTGGAATTAGTCTCTGTCTGCGTTTCTGAGGCTGTGTGCATATTTGCAGATGCTCATTTGAAACAAACAAAAAAACAGGGAAAACAAACAATAATGTACGAAAATAAACAAACATGCAAATGAGGATAAACAGCCTTTCTCTCTGGCAAATTATGTTGAATTATCAGGACTGATTATAACTCAGTGCATATGGGCAATTATAACATACATGAAACTACAGCACCATTCGTCCTCACCTACTTTATCTCCAGTGTGCTGCTAACATAATAAAGACATTATCTGCCTCCCAAGCAACCAGCAAAAAAAAAAAAAAACACTATGAAAGAACAGTTTCTCTATATGCCAATATGCCCACAGAGGAAGGCAGCCCATCAGGTCCTACAATAAGGATGTGGAAGCATCTGATTGGACAAATCCCAACATTCCTTTTAAAATTTTGCCAAAAAACTGGGGGGCAGCAGTAGCTCAGTCTGTAGGGACTGGGTTGGGAACCGGATGGTCGTCAATTCAAGTCCTGGTATGGTTCAAAGTATGGAAGTCGGTCTGGTTGCTGGAGAGGTGCGAGGTGACTACTGAGGTGCCCTTGAGCAAGGCAAACCCCCAACAGCTCTGCCGAGCTCCATGTGTAGTAACCCGACTATGACATCTCTCCATCAATGCATGTCCATAGGTCGTAGGTCATACATGTGTGTATGACACATGTTTATGTCTCTCAATAACAGAGTATAATAAAGTATAATAATGTATATATAATATTCAAAATAGAAATGAAGTAGATAAAAGGGTCAGGACATACAATAAAAAGGAAACATCATTTTTTGTAACTCTACTTTTGGATGATGTCAGCACAATGGCTGCACGACACTGTCACTTTAAAACAGCATGGCGGATGATAGACTGCTGGCATTGTGATAACAGCAAAATTATAAAGGAAATACAGAAAAGAGGATCAGGTTCTCCATGGACAGCCAGGACACTAGGTGCTTATTAGAGATGTGCATGCGTGGTGTCTTCAGTCATGCCTGCTTGCACATTAGGGAACTCATGTGTGCTGGCCTTCATGCAAGCATGTGTGCACACATACAAATGTGCAAAAATAATGCATGAGCATATGTGAGGATGCATTTGTCTGTATGTTTTTGCGTGTCCCAGACTGTTGCTGTGTATGAACACATGACAGGCAGTCAGTAAGTGTGTCCATGCTGCGCCCACAGCTCCTGAAACCCAGAGGCAGCTGGGGCCAGCTGGCAGCTCTCTGCTCCCAGGCAGCCTGCACATTGCTGGGGCATTCCTTAGGCCTGCAGCCTCTGAGCCCTGGAGCTGACATCTGGAGGTTATCAGTCTGACAAACAGGCAGAACAATACAGTGTGTGCTCATTGCCTATTCTCTGTTCAGAGTGGCTCTGAAAAGATTTGATCCAGGTCTTTTGATGTTGTGAAAATAACAATGAAACTAAACTTTATAAGAGTTGTAATGAAATTCTTAAAGCTTCTGTTTGCCTTTTGAGACTTCCAGCCTTCCAGTGTGGATTGTAAACATAATCAGCCCATATTTAAAGCACACAAGCATCCAACCCTGCTGGTGTTGATTTTCAACAACCTGTGGACCCCAGGGTCCTAAGTTCCACCCAGCTGCTGGCCTTTGCTGTAATCTACTTTGAACAGGTTAGGCTTTCTAGGGAGAGTGCAACAAAAATGCAAATCAAATAAGCACTAAAACCAGCTCTGGCAACCAGTCAGGTCCAAATCCAGTGGTGCATAACTGATGGGCTCTAAGCTGGTGGAGAAGGCAAACCAACGTGCCATGAAATCAGTACGAGTTGGAGAGCACTCAGCGAGAGGCCCTACCTGTGTGAGATGCGATAGCCTTAGTGCATAAACACAGCAGAGAGGGCTCTCAGGCCAAAGATGCTCTGCACTTCAATTGCTGTGGTATTGTAAACCAGAAAAATTAAATACTCAAATGAACTGGTCCATCATGGAGCACATTCCAAGTATGCTAATTCCTGCTACTAAAACAGCACAGTGAGAAAGCAAGCCAGTTATTAAAATCACATCAGTGCACTCATGGTGTTGTACAAAAAAGCCGGTATTGCTAGGTGAATGCTGCCAACTCTGTGTAGAAGAACAATTCATACAATTCCCAACACTTCACTACCTCTTCTACACATTATCTATCTGCACACAAAGCCAGTGAACAATATGAGCTGCTATTTAAGCTGCCTGTCTTTTAATCACCAACGGGGCAGAGAGGATATCGTGAGCCGTTTGTTGCCTATGCTGTCATTGCTGCTTAGATTAAGCAGAGACGAGTTGCCGTTAGATGATGTGATAACCTTTTTTCAAAAATAAATATTGACTTTCAGAACAAAGAGATGTGTGTTACCAACTGCTCCACTTTGTGTGTGTTTACTGATGTAGGAAAGGGACATTTGCCCCACAGTTCAAGAACACATCACTGATAATGCAGAGAAGCTTTACCTTTAAGTTCCAGAAATCATTGCTGTAAACTGCAGTTAGACTGACGCGTTTCAGCTTGTGGCCTTCATCAGGGTAATCACGAGCATGCTAGTATAAGGCATTACCATTTCACCTGTGCCATCACTTTGTGTCTTGCCTCTGGTAAATTAAGTCTTAATTTTGTGTGTGTTGAACTATTAGGGTTGGACTTTTCCTTCTTTTTTTTCTCCATATGTACAAACTGTTAAACTAGAGGAGCTAAAGAAGCAGACCACCAACTAGCAAGGTGCATGAAGAGTGAAATGACCTTCATCAGGGTCATGAGCTAGACAGTGAAGGCAGCAGGGAGGAGGAAGGCCGGAGAGACATCAACATGACCACATCCATAGAGTCAGAATCTTGACCGCAGGACCGCACTTTTTTGATTTTCTGCCAAATGAAGAGATAATTGCCATCTAATAAGTGTTCAATTCCGAACAGTACAAAATGTAACAAACAAATGAGTCAACCAAACAGAGGAAGTCTACAATAAAACTTTGATCATTTGTAAATGTCACATCCCACTCAGGCCACTGACGATAGCTGATGTCAGTGAGGACAACTTTAAGCAAAGACAGTTTAAATTCCTTTGAAGCTTGTCTCTCAAAGTTTACTCTTTATATTTGATGAACTTTTATGATGTGTAGAATCTGCATTATCACACTGTTCTAACAAATAGAAGCAAATAACTAAATAAAATTAACCACGAATGTCATGAATTACATCCTGCTCCTGTTTCTACCTGCTCCAATCAGATGCTCCTCACATTGTTATGTAGTAAACACTATATTCTCATAATTAAAATTATTTCATAAGTAATGGAAAAATCAGTTATTTGGTTGTATTAGGATGAAGACACTTAAAACAGCTTGTAGATCTCGGTAAAAATGCTCTAAATATGAACTGTATTATGTTTCTGTGTTCACGCTGGTGAACACAGAAACACTTAGGCCTAGTCCACACAACGGAGGTTTTCCTCCTCCGTTTCAAAAAATAATCCTGTCCACACACTAAATTCTCAAAAACATCTTCGTCCACATGAAAATGCAAAACGCACTGTTACGGCTGTCATGATCATGCCAAGTCAAAAACGGTGTCCTTCGACATGCTAAAATGTTCTCGCCATTCCTCTGCAATGACCGTTTCATTTTACAAAGTTGTCCATTCAAGCGCCTCTGCCCGTCAACATAGTGGGAGTACTAGTTTTGTTATGTCTGCTATCGCACTAATCTCATGTAAACAAAAATGACAACGTCGCACAATGACGTCAAACGGAGGAGAAACCGGCGCACAGTCTGTCGTTACTACTCAAAACACTGTTTCCCCCGTCTACACATAAACACCTTAAACAGAGCTTCTGAAAATCTTCACCCTGGAAGGAGTTTTCCGAAAGGTGCATTTTCAGTAATCTAAAACGGCGTTTGCGTGTGTACGAAAGGCCAAAACGCAGAAATACCCGCTTACGTGTGGACTATAGGCCTCAGCCAAATTCAGAAACATTTTGGACACTACTCGCTCACTCGCCGGCCGCTGACAGTGAAGTCATTGTTGTCGCGCAACAAAAACGTGCAGCTTAACTCTGGCCAAGATCAATAATAAGTAAATAAATAACAACATGAATTTCAGTGATAACTTACATTATACTGAGTGTAATTTCACAAAATAGTTATAAATAATGAATAAATATCAAATATAGACTTTCTGATATATTATGAAACATATTTTCTCACCAAAACTCATTTATTTATACTCACAGACTCTGGTCTTGCGTCTGTCATCATCATTAGTACAAACTATTCGTTACTAACATTGAAAATCTTTTACTCTTTATCCTACTGAAGCACTAGAATTTGACAAAACACATGCAAAAAGTGTTCTGGGAAAATGTATTTCTTGTTCAGTTATTGAATGCTTCTCTAGCTGTACCATGTGGAGAACATAACTATAATCTACATCACCGGGTCCTTGCAGAGTCCGCCAGTGTGGAACATTAGCTCCATCAATGTCAATTATTTCTCAGTCTCCATTATTCCACTGCCAGGAGTGGGCATAATTTTAATCCCCACACTGCAATTGCTTTTGCTACAGGAGTTCTCGGCTTTTTGTCATGATTAGAGTGGTTAGAAACATGACTGAACATTAAGCCCAATGGCGTTCCACAAGTGGTCAGAAAAAAAGGTTGATGGGTTTGGTGTTCAAGAAAGTACAGCTGGGAAGTAAAAGTCAGTACCAGTGGCTCTAAATCAGGCCCTGTGTAGTTTCACAGTTTCCATTAGCTTATAAAGCCACATTATGAAATAGGACCATGTCTCTGGTTAAACAATAGAAAGCTTTTATACATAAAAAACTGTATATAAGTGTTCAAGGGAAGATGCATTTATGGTTCTAATTATCATACGTATGTTTTATTATAGGTGTTTTTGTGAAATGAATAATGTGCCTTTACTAATTAATAGGAGCCTTTATCTAGAATAGTCCTCACACTTTCTGCAACAAACAATGAAGCATATAGTAAAAAAAAAAAGGAGCTTCTAGCATCGTATTGTTTTTCAATCTAGGGAAATCTGCATCAAAATAGCCTTATCTGTCAACACTGCCAGTAACTAATGTCTAAATGATTAGAACCGGATTCGTGATCACTATTCGTCTGGTGATTAGGCACAAACTATTCTGTGAGGCAGCCAAGTTAATTTTCCCAACCTTTTTCCACACTTTGAAATTTAAACAGAATATAAGATTCTGCTTGACATATCAATGACATGCACAACATTTTATTGCATTACTGATACAGTGAAATACATGTTACTTTTTCTCCTCACTCTTCACCAGCTACTTGTTCCAAATACGAGAGGTCCCAATAAAGAACTTTTAAAGTGTATAAAGTTCAAATGTTGACATATTCATCAAATATTCTCAGTCTTTTTGAACTACAAAGAGTCCTTGTCCTACAAACCACTGAGCACATTAACAATACATCAACAAAGCTTCATTATTTTTACATATAAGCAGCAGCATTTTTTATTAACCCTTTACTGGTGATAATTATCTGTTGATGTCTTGGGATGAGCCTACTACCAAGAAGACATGTACTACTTTGATCGCTGCTAATGAGAGAGTATAAAGGGCAACTGAAATTCTAATCTTATTATTACATAATAAGTGAACTGAGTAATATGTTCCAGTTACATCATTTGGTCCAATTCAACTTCAGGCTTGTGTTAAGGCAGAACAAGTTTCTACACAGTGGAGGCCATTGTATGCATAAAGGGGGTTATTAAATGCATTGACCTTTACAGAGGTCAGAATGAGTTTAAACAATGAGCATCTTTGTGAATATTATATCTATAGTTCTGATCATATCATAACAGAAAGCTTCAAGGATAAAAACTGCACTGTGCCGATTCATCGCCAAACATCAAATGTCAGTTCACAAGCAGAGCACAAATCACAGCAAGCTCACCTCCGCCAAGTTAGAATTTTTAAACATGAAACTTTTCATATTATAACAAGTAAACTAGTGTATTGTTATCAAAAGAAAGATTATTATATGTTATTTAATTACATGGTAAGTCTGATATACTTTATTAATCCTGCGAGGGGAAATTCAATTTTACACTCTGTTACTGAGTCATAAACACACACATATGCTGAAATACACGTACACATGCACAAACAGGATTCTATGGACATGCACTAATGGAGAGATGTCAGAGTGAGGAGGCTGTCCACATCGAGCGCTCCTGAGCTGGTGGGGGTGTGGGGGCGACCCTTGCTCAAGGGCACCTCGGCAGTGCTCAGGAAGTGAACTGGCACCAGTCCAGCTACCAAACCAATTTACAGACTTGGTCCACACCGGGACGTGAAACAGCGACGCTCCGGTTCCCAACCTAAGTCCCTACAGACTGAGCTACTGCCGCCCTATTAATTAATCTGAGTATGACAAACGTATTAAATGAACATTATTACACTTATTACGACACTATTTTTGTTTTCTTAGACTGGGTTAAGAGCGATGCCCATCCATTAAAAAGCAATGTTTCAGATTTGTTTTCATCAAATTTAAACAAGTCCAGCATTTGGATCAAAAATTGATCCAGCAACTGAAACCAAAAGCTTGAACAACCAAACAACATATGAGGCAGTTTAAAATGATGTCTGCACTTAGACCGAACATATCTCAACTTAATGCTCAACACATTCCCCCTCTGGAAAGCTATTTTTGGAAATACTTTAGGATGTTATATTTAACTCTAGATTCAATTGGCAGTTTAATCATTATAAAAAAATCCCAGTTGTTCCATCATTGTGCCATGATAGCTTTGTTTTCCTGAAATTGTTCATGTCTCCTACCTTTGTCAGGGCTAAAGGATGAGGGTGTCCAGCCAGGGCCAGCTTTACAGTTGTCTCCCAGATGTGTGGGTCATGGAGCCCCCGGGCTGTCACCATGAACTGGACGGGCTCTGACAGATTGGCCACCTCCTGCTCTGCGTAAACCGTTCCATCAGGCCTCACGCTGAAGTTGGGGTCGTTGCTGATGAAACCCACCTCTCTGCTGCGCTGGCAATCCTCAAACTTCACTGCAGTGACACACATAAAGGGAAGAGAGGGAAAGAATTAAAGAGAAGCACAGAGAGATTTAGTTCATGAGGTGTTTTCGCAAATCCTCGACACATCTGGCAGTCTTAAGATTAACCTGCATCCATCATGACATATCTTGAAATATCTCCTCCCCTTAGCTGTCACTTTTGATTCCCCGCTTTGACGTCTTCGGCAAAACAAACTGCTTATCTGTTTCTGAACCGGAATACACAAGAGGGAACCTAATTCTTTTTCATATCATTCTTCACCAAAACTAGACAGATAGCGATGTCAAAACAGCATTTCCCTCAGCTTCTCAGGGGAAAGCATGAAGTGAGGGTCTAAAGCACATTAGGCTGACTGGGCTGATTCCGCTTCATGCTTTGCTGCCAAGCACACAGAGCACAGACATGGATGACATTCAGAGGGTTCTGCTCGACTGAGACAAAAGAAGTGAGCTATGAGGAATCTCATGTTTCCATGCATGAACTTTATTGCTATTCTGGTTTGTTGTGGGATGTACCGTATGTGTGTATGCACAGTGTGGAAGAACATAGTGTGGTCTGGTTATTGGAGTTTTTGCAGTCTTTTACTCCACATATGAGTGAACGGTTTGGACAGAGAGTGTGAGGGGCTGTTAGGTGAATCAAGCTAATTAGCCAGATACAACTGACATGATTACACTACCACGGCACACAAAACACAGAACAAACGTACGGCCTCTCAAACACTCTTTTGAAAATCCTTTCATTCTGTTGCCAAATTTAATTAACACTCAGAGCATCTTTCTCCCAAGTTTCACAGCATGATGCGATGGCATGAATGCTGAGAATAACGGATTATTGTTTTCAACACATCCATTATGTTAACACACACACATGCAACATCCCGTGCCGCCTTTTCCCCCAAGTTGAAATGCATGTGCTCTGATCCTATCTTACAAATTCTGGCTGCTGATAACAAGACAAATTGATTTCATAAATCACTGAGGGAACAGATCGCCTGTTATGAGCATTGGCAGCGTGATTTCTCAAAAATCCAGCATGAAGAATTCTGCACAGCACGCTTTTTTTATCAAGCCATCTATTTAATTTATCGCCCAGCTTCCTGTCAAAAGCAGCTCCAGAACAACAAGCTAATAAAGCACAGGATCTGCTTGGACACTGCAGCTCAGCATCGCACAAATGAGGCAGCTTGTTTTCAACCTCTGAGTAATTGCATGCGTAATGGGGCTGATGGTAAACACAGTTTTGACAATGTGCGCATCTGTGTGGGTTGACAAATGCAATCCATATTTTCATTAAAAAAACACAGCCCAGTGGAGAACGTCCTTATGTGACTGATAAGTGATTGCCTTACTTTGGGGATCATTTATCAAGGCGGGGGGGGCGATTGAACACTAGGCCGTGACAATATGACACAGACCTGCTTGAATTGTCCACAGATGAATTGTGATGGCAGCCGTGTATTATGTAAATGACTTCAATTAGCTTGAACTGAGCGGGCTAATTGTTGTCACTTAGACAGGTCTCTTGTGGTGCAGCTGCAAAAGTGAGGCTTAAGGACACTGCAAAGCACTGCTTATGAATGCCTGTGTGTGACTGTGTAGGTGTGTTTATGCGTGGAGGAGGAGGTTTAAAGCTACTTTAAGTGTATTGCATAAATTCATTTCCCCATGATTTCTACAATAAAACCAGCGAGGTCTCTGAGGGTCTGTCTGTTGGCGTGTGTATTTTGTTGGTGCTAGTTGGCATGGGAACACACATGTGGTCTGTGCGGCATTAACGTTGTTGAGCATTTGTTCGCAAAGTGTCCTCGATTCGTTGTCAGGTCACCGAACCACCTCTCAGTTTATTATTCACCGCCTACTGCTGTGTTCCCACCAGTGGCTGGGACCATGACCCTGATTCCTAACACATCTCCTTAGTGTGAAGATATTCATGAATGCTTAGCTATTCATTAAAAATCCTGTTCACAAAGCACATTTAAATCAGTTGGTGGGATCTGATCTGTCATGCTGTTAAATGGAGATGAAAGGAGCAGAAAGACACAACGCCGAGACGATAGAGAAACTGCATGCGTGTGTCAGAGAGAGGGAGAGAGAGAGATGGAAGGATAAAAAGAAGAAAGAAGGAGACGCAAATACTGTAGCACACAGAAAACAAGAGATGAAGCTAGATTATGAATATACATAATAAACAATAATTGGAAAATAAATCGGCCTCCAAAAAAATGAATTCTTTGTGTCAAGTCCTAAAGACAAGGTCTAATGCACAATGTTGCATGCAGATCATTTATTACTGTCACATCAAAATGGAAAAGTAACAGTGAATGGAGATGAAGCACTGCTGATAACTAATCTGTGCTTATTTATTCTGATTGTTCCCTGGAGCATATAATTCATTTTGCCATTTTACGCTTGGCAAACTGCGGCATACTTTTGTGCAAAAAAATTCAACTTGAAATATAAAACCCAAGATGAGGCTTCAGGATGTTTTCTAAACTCAGGACCCTGAAGGTCAGTGAGCCCTGACTACTTCATGAATAAAAAAAAAATCATAAATATTTTACAGCAGGTTCAATCAATGCTGCCACTGGACTTAACTTAATCACTGGGTCACTTCATTTGGAGCAGCAGGTCTGAACTGAGGAGACAGAGGAATGAGCTGAGTGTGTCTGTGGCCTTTGGCTATAGTAAGGAAGGTTTCCTATATAACCCCTAGATGTGTAGAGGGAGTTAAGAAGCAATCTGGCACTTAGCTTTTCTTCTGCATCTAATCATTGAAGCACATGACAATGTTCTTAAACGATCCACATTTCTGATGATACAATCAAACAGGAGCACAAGGACAGTCTTTTCTGCCAGACATCTCAATTCACAATATTCTCTTAATACTGTGTAAGGGTAATGTGAGTCAGTCAGTGGGCATTTGTATGGTATTGATAAACAGCTCTTAAGTAACAGATCCAATACCCTGCCTCTTAGCTTCACCTTGGGTGCAAACAGTGTCTTATCCATAAATGGTCTCTCTACAGAAACCTTTAATCTGTAAGTCTCATTCATAACAATCTCTACAAAATGTGTAAATAAAAAATGTCATGACAAGACATTCAAAGCCTAGTTGGCCTTGCTTACCCAAAACTGTTTGCATCCTTTTATCACGGTATAAAGTTTCATGAAGGCTTCCTGTGACCTCTCTGAAGTCTGAACCTTTCAGGTATCTTTCATTTTCAGTGCAACAAAACATGGACTTCCATGCATTTATGGGCTATATATAATCATTGTATGGTACTTTGCTATACACAGGAGTAATTCCAGTGTGCAGGCGCGGCTAATTGACTCTATGGGGAGACTGATCGTGTTACTAAAGCCCCACCAAGCAGTCCAGTTCAGTTCAGTTCGGTACGGTACCCATTTATTGGCGTTTCCACTGTCAAAAGTTGGGAATGGTACCAAAATAAGGGACCTGTACCGTCCTACTTTTTTGTGTCCCTTTCTTCTACTTTGTTTAACTTAATTCATAGCGGGCTACACAGTATTGGGCTGCTATGATGTCACACTATTACATAGCTGACGTGGCTCCATCTGGCTTACACTCCACTTACCAAATAAGGGTACGGTTGGCTGTGGAAATGCAAGCAAGTTCAGGGTTTACCGTACTAAACTGAACCAAACTGTACTGAACCAAACCGGACCGCTTGGTGGAAACGGGGCTTTAAACAGCCTTCTCAGCAGTTCAACATCAGAAAAACGTGTAAACTGTATACAAGTATTGGGTCTATTGCACCGGCCTCCTGACACAGAGATCAATTGTGTCAATTGCTTTCTACCTCAAAGGGTGTATAAACGTGTCCCTGTGCTGTGAGTTGGCAGTCAATGAGGAAAACAAAAGGGGTATTAAACCACCTGCTCAAGTGACAGTGAGTGCGTGTTTGCCTTCTGTTCTTCTATTTTGTAGCCTAGGTATTTGTAATTGTGTGTGTGTGTGTGTGTGTAGAAAGGTTTTGGTCTGGCTCTGTGTGTCCCAGTGAAAGCTTCTGTGTGAGCGTGCACGAGTTGTGTGTGTATGCTCCTGTGTAGGTGTGTTCGCGCGAGTGTGTCCTGTATATTTTAGTGCGTCCTGCCATCCGCAGCAGTGTTTGGCAGGCTGCTGAGGCTGTTGTCATTCTGCTTGGCTGCTCCTTTCTGGACTCGGACGGCAGAAAACATGCTGTCCAACAGAGCGCACACACACAGCTAAAACAGAGCGGGCAAGCGGCCGTGACTACCTGCAACCATGCACGCTCAAACACACACACACACACACACACACACACACACACACACACACACACACACACACACCAGAATACAGAGAGAGAGACGCGTTTCTGCTCTTTGTCTCTGCCTGCTTGTAGATCCACGACAATACCCCAGAGGAGGCCAGAACAGCTCTTGTATGGAAACATTACATGTGCATAATGTAGATGGCAGGTGGTACCTCTGCACAGTCTGCTTTGTGCATCCACATGGAGCATGCCTCCCTCATCGCAGTGCACCCGCCTACACCATGTACTCCTGTCGACCGTGCACGCCTCTTCTCCCCTCTCTGGCGATTCACTCCCCTTCCTTACACCCCCTCCTCCCTGCTCTCCCACTTCACTCTACTTCACTATTCAAAGCTCCTAACCCTCCGAGTCCTTACCACTTACTATACTTACTGTATTTCCTCCTTTTTAAGGAAAGGAGTGCTCCTCCTCCCTCCTCCCCTTTCCTCTGTTCCCTGCAGACTGAGGCTCTTTCTTTGTATGCAAACCAGGACAGTCAGTCTGAGCCAACAGCTCAGCCAGACATAAAAACGGGAACCCTGGTGGGTCAGTTCTTACCTTTGTTAAAGGGAGCTGAGATATGCGCACTAAAGTGTTGAAAAAAGACATCACAAAAAAGGTCAAGATCACACAAGTCTGATTTGAGCATTATTCACCTGGTTTTCAAGTGATTAATGCTTTAGAGGTGAAGTTTTAGGGGGAATCTTTTTATAGCCTTACTTTTATGTAAAACCTTTATAGTCTTTCTTTTATTTTGCTGTTATTCTGCATGTCTCACTTTGTATTTATTGCTTCTACTTTTGAGTTGAAGTGCTTTAACTTTTGTGACTTGAAAGGTCTATAAATAAGTATTATGGTTTTACTTCCAACAGCTACAAATAGCAAACACACTGTACATTAATGATAGCTGTGACATAAATACCTCACTTTCTGCAGCTGAATCAGTTGCAACGAAAACTTTAGTTTCAAAGTCTCACTGTGGCACACTTTGTAGAGTCAGGTAAATCAGGAGGGGAGATGATAAAAAGATCCAGATCGAGCATATGTAGCTTCTTTTTGTTAAGGAGCTGTTCATCACAGTCATGGCACAGTGGTAAGTAAACATTCTTCTGGTATCCCGTCACTTTCCTCAAGCCAACAGTAAAATCAACGCCACCCACTCAATTTGCAAATAACAGTATTTTTGCCAGACTGAGGCTGTGATAGACAGCAGCACCGACGAGTAAACCAACAAACTGTGCGTAAGAGGAAGTATGCTGGGATATCTTTAAAAATTGCTTTTACTTCAAGTCAGGGGTGGCATGGGCCCCCCCTTGAAATCTGATTGGCAACCCCAGGTGCCACCCCAAAATCCAGATCCAAGATTGGCTATTTGCTAAATTAGAGGCAGTAGCCTACTTGAGTTAAAATCAACTATCCGGCCCAAAAATAAATCTTACTTTTTTTTTTTTTTTTGCACATATAGTTTTGTTTTTTAGTCCCTAAAGAATCAAGCTAAGAAGATAAATATTTTACCAAATTGTGTTACTTAGCAGTACATATCATTAGTGGGGATAGAAAGGGTAGACAAAAATGAAATGTATTTGCATGTGTGTACCCACAAACTTAATGCCATGCCTGCCATTAGGCCACCCCAGTCAAAAAAGCCTGGACACGCCCCTGCTTCAAGTAGTTACAGTTTTGTTTGAAAGCCCATTATTAACTGCTCATTGTAACTGTAGTTTTAGTTTTGGCAAGAAAGTCTAATATTTACTCTAAATTACAAATTTAATTTAATTCAACAGTATTAAAAATTTAAACAGAAATATGAGTGGAGTGATCAAACATATTTAATTACTTTTATAATTGGTGTCACTCAGAATAAGCTGAATTAATTGTATTAATGATAACGTGCATCAAATAAGTCTCAGTGAAACATGCTAAAGCTCAATTTGTGAAGTAAATGAGTCCCTTGAATTCTACTTGAATATCTTCTGCTTCTAGCAATAAACTAAAAAAAATCTGAGTCCTGTGAAAAACCTGTACTTTATCTCCAAAATGTCAGGGATTCAGAGCGACAGAGAGAAAGAGCTACGTTTCCAGCTTGACTGCCAAGAATTCTTAAATGTACTCATTGGGGAACTAAACGGTTTTGATGAACTAAAACAAAATCCCTAAAGGTGCATTTAATCCCCCAGTATAAGTTTAAACATGAAAAACGACTGTGCTACAAGGTTTACCTGACAGTGACATTACAGCAGCTTAAATTTACTCAAAAGACATTTGAGTTGGAAAATTCTGTCCAGCAGCGAAAGGTAAAGAAATTAGAAAAGTTTACAGCTTTAAGAGGGTGGCGGTGTAACTGCAGAGGAACCAGTTTGATTGGCAAGTAAAGATGTAACATCTATTTTCTGATGTTGTTATTTATCACAACTAAACTGCAGCTTCTTGTGTATCCTCACCCGAGGTACACCATGCAGAACATCCACAGCTTTTGGAACTCTTTTGAAATCCAGCCCACTGTGCCCCCACAGGAATGCTTATAACGAATGCAATTTACATGTTGCTGTTTTTAAAACACTGCAGGTACAATGTGACTTTCCTGAAAAGCCTTCCTTTTTTTTGCCGCAGTTGGAAATGAATTTTTCTGCCTCTGCTTTAACAAAAGCCCACACAGTTCCCTCTGACAGCTCGCTCTTACACAAGGAAACCACTGCGACTCAAGTATTTGTGCGTGTGTGTCACTGTGTGTGCTTATGCGTGCAAGGGAGCCAGAGTGAGAGAGTTAGAAACACAGAGTGAGAGAAGAGAGGGACACTGGAGTGGGAGTGTTTGACACAAACTCTTTGCATATAGGATTATTACAGCTGATGCATAAATGGGTTTGGATGTCATCGACTAGCTACATTCCCATGGGTGTGTATGCGTGTGCGTGGGAGAGAAGGTGCTGTCAACCTGCATTTGTGTGCATCAGCGCTCATGTTTCACTTTTTTAAACACCACATGCTTGTTATCTGGTGGCGGGCGCACTTATGGGGCTGAACAAAACCTTGTCACAGTCTGAGTGTAATGTCACATCTATAGGGCCAACAGCCGCCCACCAGCCCCTCCGCCCCCACCCCATCACACCTTTGTTTTCCTTCTGTCACCTCCCTCGTTTTGTAGGTATGGAGGAACAGCTGTGAAAGGCCCTCCTGTGTTGGCTCCTACCAGGCTGTCAGGGAGAGATTATTTCTACTGCACATACATAAAGGATGTTGTGTAGGCAACAAACTTGGAGGGCTTTTTCAGAGGTTGTCACCGTATTTCAATGGATTATGAAGATTTCCTCACAGATATTTGTTTTCGTCTTCACACCACCTCACCTGCACGTTATCACATTACACATGAAGCTATGCTTGGCACCTTCGCTTGAATCTCAGCCTGTTTCAGTGACTCCCCTGTCTTGTGAGTTTTTGTAGAGGCACATTTTTGGGTAGACCATTTGGGTTTTTCACAGCCTTGGCCTTTCCTCTTATCTTTGCATTAGCCTGCTCTCATGGGCACAGGCGTGCAGAGGCTTGAGGAATGAGAAAGGGGAAAAGAGGCAAGATAAAGAGGGAAAGCGGGAGCAAAGCAGAGCGGATGCAATTAAAAGACTGGGTCACAGATCGCAGTGCCAGGCGTCAGTGTGATTAATACACCACCATTCAGCCCAGGAGCTGTTCTCCTCTCTGTGTGGATTTGTGTGTGTGTGAAGTTTTGTTTGTGAAGCTGTGATTATCTCAGCAAACTGCAGCTAGGGGGCTCCAGTGTGTCAATACAGTACGTGCTAACTTCAGGTGGGCCAGGATTGACCCTGTTTAAGGTCATGTCAGGGATCCTGATGACCTGAGCAAACAGGCTTGATGAAATGATATGTCTCCGTCTGACCTCTTTCAGTTTGTCCAGAAGATATATCTCCCAAACATCCACTTTTTCCTCCTCTCCGTTTGAACAAGAGGAAAAGCATGGAGAAGGGCTGAAACTTCAAATGACAAAATATTGGCCTTAAAACTTGTTTGTAACTAAAAACATACAAATATTGCATAAAAATGCAAAACTAACAAATTCACACTGTTTTGCCTTTTGATAAACACCCACTTTTCCTGATTTTTGCATGCCTCCTGGACCATCTCCTTGGCAGCTATCCACTAACTTCAGACAAAGCCAAATCAGTAATATCTGGCTCCCAATCAACCATGCCATCTGCATAAAACCTGCATCAAGTTAGTAAATAGTGGCTCAAAAATTCCCACGATTGAGCGGTGGCCTTTCACATGGTGTCATGCAAATAAGAAATGTTACTTTTTCTTCACCAAACACAACAAGCTACACAAACATATCAAGCGCTTTTCTCTATTAGTTCTTCTCATCTGGCTGCCACTCAGCAGACCTTGCCTTCAAGGCTTCCCCGTCGATTGAGCGCGAGCAGAGAAGGAGCCGCGCTTTATCACAGCAATATCTTTTTTAAGGAGGTGAAGCGCAGAAAGTGCCTCAAGGCTACAAGCTGTCTGTTATCTCCCAGTACAATATAATAATTTCACATAGCCCAGAGCAAAGTGGGGGCCTCAGCTGGGCCCAGTGACAAAGAGGGGAATGTGAGCAAACTAGGGGCAAGGATCCGGGGACAAAAGGGCTTCTGGGAAATATCCATGGCCCTCACTCAAGCGGATAATGATTGTAATGTAAACCCATTATTCTCAAGTAAGTTTATTCTTCTAGTCTTCTTCTGCACACGTTGTAAAGTGCAGAGAAGTAACTTAAGGTTGGAGATAATGGAATACACATTCAACATAGTAAGAACAGGTTGTAATATTAGATGTAGGGACATCACAGCCAAATGAGTATAAAGCAGTGTTTATGTCTGCAGCACCTTTCAGCTTGTTATTTTTAACAGCTCTTGATTACCCTGGAGACTGGCCTTAATAAATACAATGAGAGTAAAAAAAACAGGCTTCCTCCCCCCTATCCCTCCTTCCAGCGTCCTCAGAGAAAACCAAAGACTCACTCACTAGCTTTTAATTTTCTCCCCCTTTCCACTTACGTTCTCTCATTTATCTCTATCCCTTTCCGCTCTCTATCACCCTCACTTATAACTGAGTCGACCAGCAGCCCCTTTCATCTCTCCAGTTCTTTCTATTCTCCCCTCGATCTTTTTCCATCTTCTTGTGGTATTAGCATAAAAGTGTTTGCATCCTTCCCTAGTGATTGTTTAGCTGTGTTCAGCATCTTGATTTGATTCCCCAGAATTGGGCTAATTAGCATTACAAATATACACTTAGAGAGGAACAGAAATATCTGTTATGTCTGACAGACTAATTTAAGGGAATGAAGGAACCGGCAATATCACCGTGTTTCAATGATGAGGCGTCCTATCCAAGTCTGCTCAAAGTACACTTTCACTACAATCATACAGATCAGTGAATGGTATGTTTGCTTTAACTGAATAAAACAGTGAACCAAGCAGCTACAATAGGGAACATATTGGATGTTTAAAGGTGATAAAAGGTGTAATCACAACAAGAAAAAGACCTCTTATCTTCACTAACCTCCTCTCAGCCGCCCAGATCATGTCCTTTAGACTTAAGACAAATCTCCCTCATTATCCGTCGCTCTCATCCATTTCTCTCTAATCCTGTCTCTACTACAAAGACCCCTAGGGCAAGTGATAGGCCAAGGCCAGCCATTAGTCTCCAGGCCCCAACACCAGGGACAAACTCACCCATGTCTTTGCTCTCGGAGGAGATCATCACTGTCTCAGAGATCAGCTACAGAACCTGCAATAACATAAATGCCTAAGTGTTTTTTATTTTACTCTACATTTTGGTATGTATAATGAGATGTTTGCTTTCCACAAGCTGTCACTCATGTGATCTAAAAGGGGATTTTTTTTTCAGATGGAAACTTGCAGCCAAAGTGACGTCGAAGTCATTGTTCAGACAGATGCCGCCATCTGAAGCTGTAAAGGTCATTCGACTGATCAATAAGCCAAGTAACTGATGAAAGTAATTGGTCTCATTGCTGTCAACCGGCATTCAAAAGTGGTTATCGGACGGTTCCTCCAGAGGGACGAGCCCTGAAAGCAGATGATGGCTATCTGAAGAGCAGCTACGTGGACAATAGGGACAATTTGTTGTGAGCTGGGTGCTGATGTTGTCATTATGTAGATAATTGCTTCTCTGACCAAAAGCATGGAGCAATACGGCACACAAAACTGCAATCAATGCATACTGCTTCAGGCCCAAACATGACGCATTATGCATTAAGTGTAAGACACAGAAATAAAGGAGTAAAAAAAAAAAAAAGCAGTGCCTGTTTGTTAACTAATTTTTGGTGTCATGAATAATGAAGCTAATGCTACAAAATTCACAAAGAAAAATCTAAAAAGTAATAACATCATATCACTAGACCGGTAAACAACATGAAGCAAACCTTACATCAATGAACAGATATTTTTTGGCCTCTTGGGGAACCATCTTCTAGAAGATAAATACATGTTTTTTCAGCACACTGTTAGGAACTCTAGCACTGTTTAGTCTTCATTAAACGTACAGTATGTAAAATCCGCCGCTAGGGGGCTCTCAATCAAAACAATAACAACAGATGACGTCGAGGCTTGCGGTGTATTATGGGAGTGAAAACGAACAAATCAATACGAACGGGCGAAACCGACCTGAGAAAGACAATATGTGTACTGACGATGTATCCAAGTATAATTTACATGACGTTTTTTATCACAGCAGCACATACAGCGACAGAACGGCAGCTTCCAGTAGCAATCTTCTACATACTGTACCTTTAACTGGTAGAAAATAAAAATATTGTAGCGACCCCAAATGGATGGTCGCTGTGAGATCGGACAGTTTGTGGAGCAAAGGCTCATGGGAAAGTTAGTGTCCAGTTAAGAGAAGTGTGTTAATAACGTTAAAGTTAATGTTCAGTAATGTGTTTGTTTATAATTGATAATTGTGCATGTTTAATGCCATTTCCACTGGGATAGATAATGTGAAATCAGTCAATGATTGTTAAACCATGAGTGTGAGAGCTGTTGCAGTTATAGACCTCTGGTTAGTGTTATGCCTGTGCGTTGTTGATAAAGTTGTGCTCCTGATGCAATTTGCAAAGCAAGCTCTTGTCTTTGTCCTCTTCTTGACACGCCAGCTCGCCACAATATGCTTAAAGGAGCAACATGTAACTCTGACACCTAGCGTTTCAAATGGGTACTGCAGTCCAAATTCAAAACATTGGCATGAGCTGTCTCCCCTCTCTGTGCACTTAGGTTGCTATGTCGAGGACATGGAAGCTTCACTGTTTAGCCAGCTCTGCATCAGTCTTGAAACCTTTCTGCACTCCACCCTTTCTCCATTTTTCATAAGCAATATTTCTCCTCATTTAACCATGTTGGTTTGCAGTTTACAAAAGAGGGCGAGTGTGAGGTGAGTGTGCCTTAAAACCTTCTTCTCCAACTTGTCTGGTCAAAACAAAAACAAACCACTCTGAACCACAATCGAAGCTTAGGAGGAGGACGTACTGGCTCAACTGTCGACAGAAAAGCCAGCACTTCCAGATAGCATGTTTCCTCAATGTCTGATGATATAGTAAGGTGATTTTATGATTTAATTCACTAGATATCATTGGTCCTATAACCCTTCAAAACTTAGCTAGTTTACTGTCTGCTGTTTTTCTTTTTTTTTAAGTTGAGAGCATTGCATTAAGATTAAGCAAAGCTGCTGGTCAAATTTACAGAAACAGTGAGCTGAAAGGCAGTAAAATGCACCATAAACTAAGTCCTACTGTAGAGCTGATTGAAACAATGACTCACCTCTCTATTTTTTTCATTTTTATTTTATTTTACATACTTTATTAATGCCTGAGGTCAATTCTGGTTTTACACTCTGTTATTGAGAGAGTGTAAACGTCCTTGTATCAATCAGCTCTACAGTAATATTGGTTTATGGTGCATTTCACTGCCTTTCAGCTCACTGTTTTTTATTTTTGACCAGCAGCTTTGCTAACTCTTAATGCAGAGAGAGAGAGACATGCTTCTAACACACATAGGCCCAAATCACACACATGCACAAACAGGAGCATTAGTGAAGAGATGTCAGAATAGGGTTTCTACAGACCAGACCAACTTCCATATTATGGTCCACATCGTGACTTGAACCAGCGACCCTCCAGTTCCCAACCCAAGTCCTATGGACTGAGCCCCCCAATACATACTGTAGAGTTATTCCATACATTGTTTAAAAAAAGGCTAGCACAGCTGCAAATGAACATTATAAAGCCTCTATAATATCTCACATAACTTAATGAAACTTGATGAAAGCATTTATCATTAACTCTGTAACACTACTCTGTAGCATGGATATTCCTCCCTTTATTGTCAGCCTTCAGACCATCCCAGTCTGAGTTTGGCTCAGTGTTTAGGCACTTGAATGAGAAGAATACTGTCTGAGCCTTTCAATGTGCAGCCCTCCTCTAAAAGCAACACATCTCATTGTCTTTCCACAGCTTTTTGCTTTGAAGTCACCTTGGCCTGTTCCAGAAAATCAATTAAAAACATGCCTAATACATTTGCACCAAACATTTTCCACTTCTCCTCTTCAGAGCTTTTGATGTCCCCCTACTGCCTAACACGGTGTAAATGCAGAGATCACAGAGATAGTGGCTGAAGGATTTCAGCAAGGAACCTTTCACACTTATACTCTGCCTCAAGTGAAACTCTGACCTGAAGTAAAATTAAATAATGAAGAATATCAGCGGACCCCTTCTGTGCTGTTTTTTGCACACATGAAAAGCCCATCAAACGAATGGTGAATTATAATCAACATTATTTTTTCCTTTTCTCTTTCAGGCTTGCAAAGACATTTTCCCGTTGGAGGATTTACTGCGAGTCCTCTTTTGCATATCGTTTTTTTTTTTCCACCACTAACCTTTCCTATAATTCCCCCAGTGACAGTTATCACAGAGATCTGCAGTGGTCCTTAATACGAGCATACCTCTATCCCTTAAGTGGGCAGTTCTAAGCCTCATTGTGTGCTATAGATGTAGGAGGGACAATGGGAGAGGCTGAACCTTTCAGCTCAACTATCTACCGGGAGGGAATGGGAGGTCGGTCTCTGTGGGCTGTGGCGCCAAAACCATTATTCTTATCACTGCAGGACAACTCACCGCAGGCCAGAAAAAAACAGCTGAAAGGTGAAATGAGTGTGTCTCTCAGTGTGTGTGTTTACCCCCTCCCTGCCTCTCTCACACCAACCATTTCTGTATTTCTCATTAACTGATAATACATCACTGATGACCTTGTGATAAAAATACATTAGCTGGAGACAAGTCATTCATCTATAAAGAATCAGGCTGTTTAGGTTATCAGTTGAGGATGGGTATACACGTTATCGCACAAGTAATGGGAAGAGCCTTAATTGCCCTTCTGAAACAAGTTACTATGGTGGAAGCTATCTTTGGGTTGAGTCGATCACAGTTGGCTGTCATAGAGATATGTGGTTAAAGATTGACCAGGATTGTCGTCAATCGGGTTTAAAAGGGCGTAGATACCTCAAGTGAATTTGGATTTATAGTTAAGGGTCAAATGTTTTCACCATTAGACAAATGTACTGCATTTCATCGGGGTTATTGTGCCTTAACAACAACATTTCTCCCAACCTCTGACACAATTATTAATTATCTATGAATCACAAAGATAATTGAAAATACATCAAGGGAGTGCAGCCTTTTATAATTCTCAAGGTGTCAAATTTGGACACCTTGTCACAGCCCTCTGCATCTCATGCAGAATCTCAAGGTACTCTTCAGTGTCTGCATGAGACACAACTGGCTTTCAACTCACAGTGATGCGAACACATCTGAAACAATATTAGATGCTCAAAAAAGCTGCTCACATAATGATGTAGTAGAGAGCCTGACAAACTCTGCTTGGGTTGCGGTTAGGAGTGATGGGAAAGTCACGATTCATTTTAATCAAGGAGAATGAGGTTTATAAAGCATGTGAAACCAAAAGCTAATGTCAAATGATTGTTTAGAGCTATCTTTGAAGATCTTTCCAAACCTCATACATTTAGTTCTTTTTTCAATGGACCAAACTCTGGACGTTAACCAGAAAAAAATGGTCGCTACCATGTTTATCTATGACAAAGAGAAGAATACATTGAGGGTCAGAATAAAAAAGCTAAAGGGATTTTACAAAGTATCAGCATTTGACCATCTTGGATGAGATCTTCTTTGGTATGAAACAGACTGAAAATAATTCTGATGCATCTTTATGACCTTAATAAAAAACAAGACCACCAGCATGAAATCTGACCATTCCTATATGCTTACTTAAAATTTCAGAAAGTCCGACATGGGGTAGGTGTCAGCAATCATTAACCGCTCACTGCTTAGTTTTACATTTTCCATGGCGAAGATTCTCACAAGTGATTCAATGTGACTGTGGAAATTAATCTTGGTAAGATTCTCTGTTAAAAAACACAACTTCCACCTTTACAAGACGAAATCAGCAAAGAGAAAAGATGTACAGAACAACAACAGGAAGTTCCTCACAGGTGTTTGAAATTTAAATGTGTCTCATAGCAGCCACCAACACTGTGTTTACATTCATTGCCTGTGACAGATTGCAGTGAGCATCCTGGTTATTTGCAGCACAGATGGATTTTCAAAATGTGCGTTTGTGAAAGGAGAACTCTCCATCATAGTCCTTGATCTTGTCTTCACTTTCATTACAAACTTGTGAGACAAAAGCAGCTCATACTGATATTGGAGCTGTTGCCCTTTGATATACATACTGTACACCTTAGTAATCTAAAGAATGTTAGCTAAGTTGAAGCTACCTCATACACCTTAACCTCCCAACACACTACTCTAAATCCAGTTTGCCAACTTACCCATATGTGGACCTGTGCTAAACCATTTTGTTGCTCTCTTGTTGTCCCCACTTATGACCACTTTTTTTGCGATAACATATTCCCACATTACACCCCACCAAAAAAAGGTTGTACTGACTAATAGGAAGGATTCAAAATGAGGAGGGTGTAAATATTGAACAGGTCAGCTTTGCAGCTTTTTGGCAACATCGTAAACTAAATTCTTACCATATCTTTAGCCGCACATACATCCTTTTCTCTGTCTTATTTCTCGACTCCCAGATTCTATGTCTCATCAGTTTTTGCAACTATATTGATTTTCCTACAGAATTCATTACTTTGAAGATTTGCTAGCTAAACTTAGGTTGCTATTGTTTCATTTTGCCTCAGAGAAGCTGATAACATTGGTACTGTGTGTGTGCGGTGTTTGTGTACTGGCTACACACAAAAGACAGCATGAGAAGCCAAAAGACATTTGTATTAAGTCAAATATGCTCAATCGTTCTTGGAATCATTTTATTAATTAAATATGTACTAAAATTATCCAAAACTATTACCTTTCCCATTACAATTAATTAAAACACATCATCCGTTCTGTCGATTTGGCAACACAATAAGATGGCTGCTTGCCAGGCTGGCAAACTGCTTCTAAAATCTCCTCTGGGGTCAGTGAGGGGTTGGCTTTATTTTGTTTTCACTCAAACACAAGCTTCAGAATAAAAGACCCAACCAGAAATAACTGTACTGAATACGCCAAACAAAAGCACACCAAGGGCCTTTCTCCCAAACAGGACTATTAACTGACCAGTTTAACAACAGCACTGAATACCACGTAGGATAGCTCCTTTTCTTCAGTCCATGGTCAGACTCAAGAGTTAAGGGTTTGACTTTTTCTTACAAACAACAAAAACGATTATTCTGCTCCTTGAGACAAGCCCCGAGTGAGTAAACATATTGCCTCTGTGTTCACAATGACACAGCCTTGATGTTTTAGCAATGCGCTGGTTAAACTTTAATAAATGTACCAAAGCTGGAACATACATGTCAGTTTAACAATTGTATTTTCCATTGAACTTAATAACTCTTAAGGCATTGGTTTTCTGCCTTTCCCAATACAAAAAGTAGTCATTCAGTGTTAACAAATATGTTTACATGCTCTAAAACCTCTTTGGTGAAATAACATATAGTGCTAATATAATAAATATGAGGCATCAGGTTGGACTGTGAGAAGTACAGTACATCAAAACCTGGAAATCCCCGTGTACATAAAGTCTCTGGTGGAGGAATTTGATTAACAAAATCAGCAGCAGTACGATCACAGACACAGGCTTCAAATATCAAGTTCCTTTCTGAGATTTGCAAAACCACGAGTTTGACTTTCTTACCAGCATCAATTTGTCAATGTAGGTGCTGAACTTTCCTTGCCAATCTAAGCAAACAAACAGCATTGTCATGTGCTTTAGCTTGCTAACGTATACCGTATTCTTGGACTTGAGCTGTCTGCTATGAATAAATCTCTGTCCTGCTGCAGGCAGAAGGTTGACAGAGAGGCAGATAAGGACATCCAGTGTGGTATGAAAGATGGTCACAGCCGTTCCCCGTAGGCCACAGTGATGGCACTACATCGATCCAGCCACTCCAGAGTCTAAAGTGCAGAGCCTTTTGGCTTTGTCAGCACTGTTCAGCTCTGCAGTGCTTCAACTCCCCAGCTCTCTGTCACAGACCCGGGAGGAAAAACCCAGAGAACAGACAGAGAATGTTCTCATGTACCTGCAGCCAGGCAGATGGTTGATGATTGGCTAAATGCTAACTAGTCACCAAAGCACCTTTTTTTTATCTAAATTACTCGCTGTTTTGGGATTCAGGTAAATTATTGTTTACTGTCAGGCAGAGGGAAAATCAGAAAAGACAGAGGAGATATCTGGAGCTGGTCCTTCTTCATCTGCCTTTAAACACGAGCACCTGTTTGTCCTGTTCAGCCTGCCAACTGCTCCCCCAAGAAACTTAATGCTACTAATGCACTCATATATTTGCTCAGATGGAGGCGTGCTGGAACCACCGAGGTATGCATTGTCTGTTGTCTTCAGGTGGTCGGTGTTTGTCTTCTAAGTCCATTCACTATGTACACTGGTTTATATGGTGTGTCATTAATCTCTCAAGTCACTTTTGATGTACCCAGAGACTTTCTGCTCCCTCTCGTCTCTTCGCTCGCTGAATAGAATCAATACAGGCCAGACCTTGGACTTTGAGCTTCCTGTTTTATTATCCCTTTTTCCTCTTGATCTGAGTCAGAGCACAGGCGAGCTGAAAGTCTGCAGAATCAAAAAGCACAGGCCTTGGCTCTGAAGAGGCCTTGAAGTCCACAGAGCGAGAGACTAAATTTGGTTGAAATCTCACATCCTGGGGTTAGTCTGGGGCATTCTGAATGTGGCAGCCAAGGATATGTATAGACTTCAGACATTTCAGAGTAACCCCAAACTCAAAGTAAGAAAACAACAGTCAACATTTTATTCTATGTATTCTTTTCTTTTAATACAACAATTCAACATTTTAATTATTATAACTTTTTTTTGTTGCTTTTAAAGAGATTAAACAAATGAGATACAGTGAGTTATAATGATTATTACAAAGCAAAGCCAGGTGAGCTGCGCCCCCTGTTCTCAGGCTCTTTCCATAAGCATCATCAAGCTGCTATTGTTGATGTTTAATGTCTGGACAAAGTGAATTTAACCAAAACTGTATTTTAATAAATCATCATATCATAAAAATTATCAAAATGCCTGTAAGATTAACACAAACATTATGTATTTGTCAAATTAGGCCGTTTTAAAGAGATCTTGGTGGAATGGAGAGCCGGGTTTAATCAGACGTAAAATGGATAAAATATGCTGTCCTCATAATCTCACCATCAGCCAATTAAACCTCAGGATTTTGATCAGCACATGGAGCTGACCATCATCTTTAAACTCGCTTTGGCTCACTTCCAATCAGTAAATGCAGAAATTAGCCTCCATAAAATGTATTATTGCATTTATCTGTAAAAAAAATAAATATCATTCTGCCAGGAACTTGTAAAAGCGAACTTAGCGTTTCTGCTGTGCACAGGGAAAAAGCTTTCATTCACTCCATGACTATTTGTGTGTTCAGCAATAATGGAGCACAGAAATCCATTAGGCACAATTGCTATGTTGGCATGGTTACTGTTTAGGTGGGATAAGCAAATTCCTGCACACACAGGGAAATCTGCAGGGTTGTCAGATGAGAAAAAGACATCAAATATCCATCTCTGCAGCTATACATCAACATAATCAAGCTTGCTGGTTTTGGAGGGAAGCTTTCCTTTGTTTTTACCAGGGACTTATATGATGATGATTTATATCATGTAAAGATGCTCATTAAAGTTAATGTTTTTTACCCGTTAAGTAGTGCACAGTGTTTTCCCACAACACTGCTCATTCAGATCAGTTAAAAAATATGAATTTCTGCAAATATGGAGAGATGCATTTGAATATCTTGTGCATATCCTCAAATAGTTTTGAATTAGTGTTAAAAGGAGAAAAAACTCTTTTAAAAGTATATTTGTTATCTTATGAACTAGGCATTTGATGGCTGATAAAGCTTTCATACTCCTACATAAAATAATGGGATGTCATGTCATTCTCCTCCACTGTACTGGTAGAAAAAAAAAAACATTCAGAGTATTTTCTATGAAAAGACTCGCTGGAAAATGTCAAGCCAGCTGTCATTAAAGATGCGGTGACATTTTTATTCCATCTTTTGAAGCTCTGATTCAATCTGCCAACAGCAGCCCTAATCTCTGCTTCCACCCAACAGACAGAAGCTAGACAGATTAACTCAATTACTCTTTGACTTGAATGAATGAAGGAAACAATACATTTCTCATTTAAGCCTAATCCTGTGTGGGAGCAGCAGAGGAGTAATATATTTCAGGTGGAGGGAAGGCAGAGATGGGGATAAAGGCAGGAGCGCGTGGGGCTTGAAAATGAATTCCAAGGCAGCCAAGATGTTTGCTCATCTTTTTTCATGCTTTCTCTTAACTACAGCTGGAGAGTGAAGAGCGAGAGAGACAGCAGGCGGCAAGATGAAGAGGAGGCAAGAGGGAGACACACGGAGGGACAGACGTGATGGAGTGACAGACAGGCAGAGAGTCAGGCAGAGGGGAAGAGAAATGAGAGAGACAGAATGGGGTTTACAGCTCCAATATGTCAGAATTAGTTTGCAAGATGAAGCAGCAAAATCCACCAATTTCCACAGTGCTGACACACCCCAACTAATACCCTGCACGGGGCATTACAGTCAGCCCAGTGTATGAAACACAGTGTGACACATGTGGCCTCTGTATTTTCTGCAGCATCTGTTGTAGGGCCACAGATGGCTGAGGACATCCTGGCCACTGCTCCACCTCATGGGAGATGTGGTCTGTGATGACGTTTTACCGACAGCGTGGGCCATCTGTCAAGACATGACAGCTTGTTTTTCAACTTCCTTTTTTCTCATCCTACAAACATGGATCCATGACACGCCGGGTAGGTTGCGGAAAAGTCAGTCACTATGTGAAGGATGGATATTTGTACGGTGAGCATGAAAAGGTCAGGGCCGGGCACTTAGTGCGGCAGCAACATCAGTGAAACCCTGCAGCGGCAACAGCGGTGAAACCCGGGATCCTCGACAAAGCTCTGTCAGACTGCAGGAGAGAGCTGTCAGTGCAGACACCTAAACCTTTACTGCCCTTCCCTCTCCCTCACACTCGCTCTCGCCTCACTCTGACTCATTGTGTCAGCTCTTCAAACACTCTCCGTTCTTTTCTGCCTTGAGCGAGACGCAGAGAGCAATAGGGAAGAATGAGTCCATCTTTGGCTGCTGTAAACAAAAAGGAACACTCCGTGGTGTGTGAATTTTCCCTCCCCAGTTAATGTGACACATCAAACTCCTCTCTAGACATGTAAGAAATACTTCTCTCCCCTCCTTTTTCCCATTTTCTGCTTGATTTTCTCCTTATTCGCAGGTAAAAATAACTTGAATGAGGGCGAGATAATGAAGATCTGATGGGGTAAGGGCTGAGACTGTGATCCAGGAACACTGAAATTGACTTGAGCGGTTCCACAGCTTTCTCCTCTCGCTCGTTCTGAAGGGTGATACAGACTCATTAAAAATTCATTATTTCTATGAAAAGAGCGGACGTCGGCATTTTGGCCTGGACTGAGAGACAGACAGAAAGGTCTGGACGGTCTGCGGCTTTGCTGTGTGCCATCATGTCTGGTTTTGAGACTGATGTCTGAGTTTCAAAGCACACAAATCACACAAAAAGGTTTACAGTGACGCATACAGACGCTTACTCCGCAGCATGGATAATAGAACATCACTTTTCAGCTGTGACATTACACGGTTCCTGCATAGAAGATTCATATTTTAAACCATGAACCAAATTAGTGGTCATGAGAGTTGAAATCACCCGGAATATTCACAGCAGGACAAAGTGTTTTTTATTTTTATTTTACTATTGTATCCCGTATATGTTCTATACAACTACAAGACTAACTGCTACACAGGAGTGAATGAGTAGGCTGCTCAAGAGCTTCAACTTTTCAATGAACTGAGGAAAAACACGTTTTTTTGTAAAGAGGCATAACAGATTCAAATGTCCTTTACAGCTACTTTTTTCACAGTCTGGACTTCTTATAGAACGAGCATCCTCAAGCCTTGTAGTCTCACAGTTTAAGCCAGCATTACTAACTTTATACAGCACCAGTGCATTTCTATGCTGCACTACAAGTGGCTTCAGTGGGTTTATGAAAATAATCTACTCATAAATTTTTTGGAGAGTGCAGGGTTTCTCCTGCCAGCAGAGTTCCCTGGTGAATATGTTATTTAGCAGATGGAGAAAGATCAGACATCTAAATTAAATGAGCTATCCAGTTCCCACAAAGCACCTTTGAAAATGCTCAGTATGCCATGTTTCAGCTTTAAAAAACACTGAAACTGAATACTGCAACTGATGTCGCTGCTTGGAAAACCTTTCCACCTCTTCAAACGATGAAAAGTGTAGAGAGTGTCGGAATGAATGCACAAGGACGTCTTTACAAATCTACAAAAGAATGTGGTCAAATGAGTTTGTCTGCACTTAACACTCAACATTTCTGTTCTCTTTATGTTGTTCAGGTGGAGTGTGGCAGGAATGAGCAGTGTCCTAATAAGACTGATGCACACTTACATAAAGAGTTTCTGTTACCTGCTTTAAACTTTTACTGAATCATTTCAGCAAAACATGTTTCTGTCTGGAATTATGCAGGTGTTCCTTTCCTTTAACAGTGAACTGTTTACTTTTTTAATTTAGTGTAAACACTTTACAATTAGGAACACAACTTGTGCATACTGGGGAACGAATAAAGAACTAACTAGTTGACCATGAGTTAATGGGTAGATAGTAAGTCACTGCACATCAAATTCTATAGATGATTACTTAATAGAGAACAAAGTGGGGCAGACTCAGTACTGAATCATTACCCTATCAGTAGTTATACCTTCTGTGTACCCTATAGTAAAGTGAGGCATCATACTGAGTCGTAACCATGCAAACCCTTGTGTACCATATTTACCCATTAACCAATGGTTAACTAGTAGTTCCTAATTCTTTCCCCAGTAACTATAACCAATCTTTGGACCTTATTTTACAGTTTTACTAATTAAATAAGTCTTTCTCTTTTTAATGAGCATGCAAATGATTTCTTCAGCAACATTAAAGTAACATATCCTGTTTGCTGTTCTCACACTCAGCTGGAGTTTTTCCTGATGATTCATTTGTGAACAGAACTGACGTTATCACCTTCTTAATTAAAGATGTACCAATTTCTGGTGTCTACTTCCTTTCAGCTCTATTATTGGTCTCAACCAACTCCTGAAGGGAAAACAAACAACCGTCTTTTTAGCTGATTGATTCCCCGCTGATGTCAAAAACTATTTGTCTGTGTCTGTCTGAGCTTTGATTCTGGGCAGAGTGTACAGGGAGGTTTTGGAGATGCAGCTGCAGCTTTCAACAATGACACCACAGGAGGGAGAGTGAGCTGAAACTATGAGATGAAGCTCAAATGTAGTACCATTAAGCTGCTCCATCATTCACTGAAGGTTCATTAGTGAGAGCATCAATTTTAAGGTGGCTTTCCCGTTGTGATTTCAAAGTATTATTGATTAAAGGCACTTTCAGTTCCTTCACCGACACAAACTTAAGGGTAAATATTCTATACGGTTTTACATCAATCAAAAATTCCATTAACAACGACTTAAAAGCGACCAAAACAGCTTTAAGCGATATTTAAATCACATCATTAATAAGTTGTATAGTATCGATTGGTGAAGACAAGTCCATGTTGATCAAGTGTTCTCACACTCAGGACTTTCTCAGGACTTTCCAGACCAGGCTAGATATAAAATCCCTTCAGAAGTTGTGGGTCTACAAAGGGGTCTCTTTTCCTCCACAGAGATAAAGGTGTCCTGATTAGAACCCCCAAAAAGGGTTTCAACTGGCTGATTTTGGATCAGAGCTTCTCAAATGGGAGGGAGATTCTCTTTGGACACTTTTATATAGCAGATCTTTCAGTCAGGAGACATGTGTATTGGCAGCTTGGGGTACAGTTATAATTTAGTTAACATTTCATCAAAAAAACATACATCTTGGAAGTCATCTTGAAGTTAAATTCTTAAACATCACATGACGGAGATTACAAAGCGAGATCAGTTACGGAGCTTCAAAGAAGAGTTCACTTAAAAAGAAACTACTTATAATAAAGTACAAATTGTTCGTAAGAAAGTCCCCTTTATTAAAAATTATCAACTTCTCCACAGTGTTGTTGACACTATAGAAACAGCACCTCCAAAGTAACGCTGTATTAGATCCTTTAATGCGGGGGAAATCAAATTAGATAGCCGAGAATAGCCTCACATGTGGGCGTATGACAGGCTACTGATGCACACAGGCGAAAGGCTAAGAATTGATTTGAGTCAAAACTAGTAAAATAACCTACACATACTGTACACTGCCTTTAATCAGCTTTGTTCATATATTGCTTCCGGCAGTGGAGCTAAATTGAGCTCTACGTCTCGCATAAGTCTGCATGTAAAGAAAATTAGTGTTGCTTTGTTAAAGAAATACGAGAGGTGTTGCTTTGCTACTGTGATCACTCTGTACTTACTCATTCTGCACACAGACACACCCACACACCCAGCATCAAATATGATGCCTTCATGCCAATAGAATATGTGAAACTGAGTTATCGATTTCCTTGGGAAGTGTTTTCATGTGCTCGAAGCAATCATATTATCTGTCTCATAATGACCTTCACAAATGCATGGAAACACAAAATGTACATTAATCTTTGAAATCTGTATTGGCTGGAAAAATATTGAATGTGCTTTGAATCAGAACATTGAGGTGTAAGTAACTGCTGACAGGCTGGAGATTTTAATATATCAATTTGTGATGTATAACTGCTTAACAAATACAAGCTTCACTGTACGATGTATAATAATAAGAAAAGCAACCACAGAGTGTGAGGAATCCTTTTCCTATCACCCCGGCGGTGGTTTAATTGCAGCCTTGCAGCAGCTTGCACACATGCCGACCTTCCCAGGTTAAAGGTACTCCGGGGATTTTTCATACAAACAAATTCCATGTTTACATTCAGGGTTTCTCACCATAAAACACAGCCTCCATCCTTGAGGTCTGACAATCGTGGTGATTGTCCTTCCTTTTTGAAAAGCATGAATGTGTGTATAAATGTGCTCATTATGAAAACTGCTCTATAGCACAACTAGTGTCCAAAAAACCCAATCAAAGCCCTTAAAAAATATAAATATAAAGTGGATTATGAAAGGTAATGTTCAGATGAAAGGACCAAATATATGTTGATATTTTTCTAGGCTAGCTAGAAGCACTTTACCACCTTCATATTAAGAACCATTTAAACCAGGTAAGCAGTTCAATAAGTTTGCAGAGATTGATGATTAAAGGATGAGGAGGCTTCAGGAACATGTTAATTCAGTTTTAAATGAAAGAATGAAAAAAACAATGAAAGTTTGAGTTGAATAATGTTCCAGGTTGTTTTGTGTCTCACTACAGCAGAAGAGAACAACAGCAACAATATTTTCAGTATTAAAACAGATATTAACACTTTTAAGGCCCTTTCTTTGACTTCCTACATCAAAGACTTGAATACAGGGTGTTATAAGATTTTAGGAAATCAATAGCAATGTGGTCATTACAAAGAAATAACTATAAGATATACTGTAGGTAAGAAATTTGTTTAAGTCACGTTTAAAAATACACTTTAGAATAAGATTAAAGATATAATTTGGTATTTTTGAAGTGGGGTTTTATGAGGTACTTGTCAATAGTAAGTGTATTGTTCACTGGTGATGTTGGTCAGCTCAGCCTCTCTATTGACGCCGTCATTATTGCAGTCATGAAAGATAGGCTTTATATTGTAGCAGACAGGTCAGTTTGCTCCAAATGTTTCTAATTTGAAGACAAACCGAGCTAATATACAACGTTGAGGTACATGTACACAATATTTTAAAAAAAATCACAGAACTTTTATGTACTGTGGATACATGAGGATACTTTTACAGACCAGAGTAATCAGAGGGAAAATGTCTGCAGATGGAGACTCAGAGCAAAAGACACAAAATGTATTTTCCTCCAAGTAAAACACTTGTTGGTTCTAATAATCTGTTGTGTAAAAATTTGTTTGTTCATCTTTTTCTCTCCACCACTACTGTTGTATCTTTGGTGTGACATTTAAAAAGTTGATATTGGTGACCTTATACAATAGCATTAGTGACAGAAATGAGAAAAACACTGAAGGAAGAAGAGAGGGGGGGGGGGGGCGAACAAATTGAGAGAGTGCTCGTGTATAATTTAAGGACAACTGGTTCTCCTCTGAGCATCTCTGTCAGTTAATAGGTTCACAGTTATTAACGCAGAAAGCCGCTGCAGCCTGAGCGGTAAGTCACAGCTCTTTGGAGGCAACAATAAAGGGGAAAATGAAAAGCCAAGAGGACAGGAAAGACGGGGAGGATTTAGTAAAAAGAGATGTGAGGAGAAGATAAAAAGGACAAGAAGAGAAGGAGAAAAAAAAAGTGGAAAGCATGAAAATTAGCAAGGACACGAGGGATCCTGTGATCCGATAAAAATAGACTGAAGAGAGAGGGATGAAGAGGAGAGTCATGCTCATGGTGAAATGTTCAAGACCTAAATAGATCCCAGAGTGGCTACTAATGCACCAATGCACGACTGAATAAAATGGCGTGCATGAAATTCATTTGTTTTGTTTTTAGTTTTTTTTTTTTAAAGTTCTATTTTGATTATTATATTTTTAATTAATACAATTTTACTGATTCGTTTTTGCGAGTGTGTTTTACGAACCTGACAGTTTCACAGATTCACAGATAATTAAGTGCATCACATATTGTTTTATTCTGCTGGTCTTTTGCGTCCATTTTAGCTGGTTCTTAAAGCATTTTTTAATCTCTTTAGTTTTTGTTTCTGTTGTTACATTCTGCTCGCTGCAAAAAAAAAAAAAACGCGGCCCCTGTTGAATGTACAACCCAACAGCCCGTACTGTGAGAAATTCAGCAGCACAAGGACCGAGTGAAACACCATGAAAGAAAATAAGACAGTGGAAAGAGACAGAAAACAAGATTGGCAAAAAATCTAAAATTGTCATTGAACATGTTAAGCTTACAGTAATACTTTGGTTTGAGTACTGGCTGAACAAACACTTGAGTTATGGACTTTGTGCTGGTCATAAAAACACAATCACACAGGTTAAAAACACAAAGGGCCTGGGTCACAAAATGATTGTGTAGCCTTTTTATCACCCTCTAGCAAATGAAAAAATAAAGACAATCACACGCAGAGGCTTACATGCACTCTTAAATGCACTACAGAGAAAATAGTAAGGGCTGTCACACTTGACAAATTCCTGAAAAACAAATATTTCCAGGAAGAGCTGCATGTGTGAATGCATACAGCCAAGTTTTTCACTCAGAATGTATCCGGAGTTTCTCCTGCCTGCCCACTAGTTTTTTTGGGAAAGGTCACCTCTTTCTGAATGCAGGTTCTGTAAAATGATGCTGTGCTACAGTAACTGCACAGCTTTGTCCTTTGGCTTTAATAACGTAACGTAACGATTCCAATGTTTCTGTAAACATAGTTTATCTGCTGAGGATCTTTACTGCTAACAGAGACCATGGTTAAGAAATGAACACTGGAAAGAGACACTGTTCAGCTGAATTAAGGCTGTTGGGCGTAGCTGCAGTGACTCCCGTCTGCTGTGATGTCATGTACATACCCTCTTTACGCTTTGTGAAATGGATCTTGAGACAAAGCAGACACCTGGTGCAATGATGCACTTTCAGCAGCCATACTCCTTTCTTCGTGAATTTCCCCCAAATGATTTATTTTTATGTAGTCGGTATAATTGGTGTTTGTTAAAGAACATATATGCCTCTGTATTTGGAAATACAATACAGCGCCTGATCCAGCCTTTTTTCCACCTTTGTCTTTGCTGTTTTGTTACCCATTTATCGCCTGAGAGTGATTAGAATTAAACAATACACTTGTTACCATTCATGTTTAGGTGCATTTAATGGCATATACTGTAAAGCAGATTTTGATGTAGTTAAAAAGCTACATACACAAACATGAAATACCACAAGTAGCTTATTAGGTTTGGTCCGACTCTCATTTTAGACCTGATAATCAAATACTGGTAGTCTTGAAGCCAGTTCCCTTCAAAGAAATCAGGATGTCATCGCATTCTTGGCTGTGTGAGAAACTTCATCTTTATGTAGGCGTTCTCGTCAGCAGTTTTGGTTGATCTGCGTGTTTTCCCTCATCTAAGATAAAACTGTATGACTATTTAAAACTTTGAAGCAGTTAGCTATCCCACACTGATACTGACTTTTTCCATTTGTGCTCAGGTAATTTGTACTGTTATGTGACACTGCACTGAATTCAGCAAGTAGTCTTAATAAAAGAGCAGGAGTCCTCCAGATCCCACCGTTACAGAAGTATGGCAATATATTCATGCCCACACAAAAGAAACTGTGCACGATTTCATCATGTTGCATAAGATTCCTTTGGATTCAAAATTTCTAAACACTATTACAGGCTAGTCATTATATTTAGCTGAGGTTAAGTGCAGTTGATAATGGAGCATCATTGGAGTGATGTGTTTAAAGAGAAAAGGCAGGGAGAGAGGCAGCTAAAGAAGGAGTTCTTTAAACATTGCATGGTTTAATTAAACAACAGGTTCAAAAGTGGATATTTTGATTAACATGATAACATGCAAAAAAGGCAGATTTAATTGAGCATATATTTTCTTCCTACTACTCTAACACTCCTATTCTATATTTGGAGCAGCCCTCAGAGTGTTTCTTTCATCCATGAACCATCAAATGCACAAGTATAGTTGTGTGTTTATATCAGGAGGAGCCACAGGGGCCTTCCAATGAGGCTGCACATTTTTAAACTGAGCCAAAGCCTCTTAAAATGTCTGTGCATGGCTGTAAGAGCATTCATGCACACATGAACAATCAAGTACTTTCTGTTGACATGCTAAATTCATGAATTCATCTCAAAATCCTGACATGCTCGGTCAAAAATTTTTAGCCAGCTTGATATTTTGTTCCCAACAGGCTGTCAGACCTATCAAGAAACACTTAACTTCTCAGGGATGAGATCATCAGCTGCCGCAGTGTCCGCTAATCTGCTGCACATCTGAGCTGTACAGGATGCCATAGGTTGTATAAGAATGCTTAAATAGCAGCGTGCAGTTTTGAGCAAATCACTTAACAGGTCCGCTGATGGAGCGTGCTCGCTAGGAGCCTGTGCTCAACACTGCTGAGAGAGAGGTAACAAATGTGTTTGTATGTGTGTGTGTGTGTGTGTGTGTGTGTGTGTGTGTGTGAGAGAGAAAGAGAGAGAGAGAGAGAGAGAGAGAGAGAGAGAGAGAGAGAGAGAGAGAGAGAGAGGGAGAGGGAGAGCACTGAGGATGACTGAAGGGTTTTGGCAGAACGAGGTCACTCTGTTCTACCAGGTGAATTTGTGTGTGGGTGGACAGGAAAGGGAATATGTTTGCGTATTTGTGTGTGTCCAAGTGTGTGCATGTGTACACACGGATTAACTGTGATGTCTTAAAATGTATTTCCATTATGTTTTTTTCATAATTGCCTACTTTTATGGGGAAAAAAGTCCATTTGCGTGATCATTTGAAAGAGACTGTTGGTTTTCCATGGCACATTAAGCAACTTTCCAATTATTACAGATGAAAACATATGAAGCTGATAAAATGGCATCAATATAGTAGCGCGCACACTTTGATTTAGCTATAACTATACTGTTGGTTCAATTGGATCCCTCAGATAGTGTTATCATCACAACGGGACACCCTGAAAGTGTGTCTGCAGTGACAGAGGTTTGTTTTTATAGCTTAAAATCTACCAGCTTCAATCTACCTGAACCCTCCGACGACTGCGCTTGTTTCATCTCTTTGACAAAACATTCAGGCATCTGCCTTTGAGACCTGCAGGGCAAATACTTGCATGTGCCTTTACTCCTATGTAAATACACAGTTTGTAGCCCTCTGTGGACCCATGCAGTGATGAAATGTGATGTGAACTCTGGGCTGCTTAACCCTAGAACACTATCGCTAAAATTAGTAACACCATCACTAACGCCGGGTGATTTTTACCCGATATAATATACCCAATAAAAAGTACTTGTCATCAAAATATCAAAATATGACAATACATGACAAATTAGAGTAGTGTTCTTTTATTTTCAACTGTGCCATGTCTAACAAAATGAAAAAAAAGTATCACGGGGGACCCTATAAAAATGCTCCAAAATTACTGAAAAATTAGGAATTCGAAAAAAAAAAATCCTAAAAAAGAAAATAATGAAACTGGAAACTTGGTCTTTGGTCCACCCATTCCTGGGACATTTGAGACTTCCCTGGTGAAACTATTGCCGGGTGAAAATCACCCGAACACGTGCCTGTAGGAAAAGTATGTTTTGGAGAAGGGAAACACCCACGCCTTTCAAAGACGTCAAAGACAATGCTGAAGCTACCCAGGGACCCATGACACTCAGACAAACGCAACATAATGAAAATCATGTAAATACGTTTGCTCGGGTGAAAATCACCCCGCGATAGTGTTCTAGGGTTAATGAGAGTCTCATAAGAAGACAGATACATGTCTTGTGTCCCTCAAGCCAACTCAGAGCTGTGCCCATCTCTCCAAGCATCATTAACTCCTGCAGTAATGATGACAACTAAACACACTTATATAAGGAGGTTAAGTGGGGTTTTTCTTTTGCATTATGTGCCAACGCTAATAGTCATCACCTACGAGAGAGCGTTAATTGTTAATTAAAAATGGTTTTGCTACATTTTTCTGCACAATTCATGATGCTCATAAAGGGAGCAGAAGCAAAGCCATGCCGCAACTGCACACGTCTTTGAAAGTGATGTTGTTGTACATAGTTGAGATTTTAACGAGGGATTAATAGTGTGTTTTTTTTCCCTCACAAATGGCTGAACCCCTGAGGCACCTTTTACTATTTGATTAATCCAGGTGAAGACGTTTGGGAGACCTGTTTTTATTTGTTACCCCTACAGGGTGCATTTTGTTTTCTACCTCAGACTAACAGACTTTCATTTATCACATAGTGTGCTGAAAAGACACCTGTCACAGGTGCTGGCACCAGAGAGCGGCAAGAAAGGAGAGCCTGAGGGAAAACTAATGCTCAGTGTTCTTCGTCCTAAATATTAACCATGCGGTACCTGCTCTAAACCTGCTGATGGTAGGATTTCTGGTTAGATGGAGGCAGGATGCAGCCCAATCCTCCATGGACAACAGTGCCCCACTTGTGCCGAGGTGACCCCCATGTGTTCTACACAGCCTGAACATTCACCATTGTTATTTATACGCTTGCAAAGGTGTCCTTTTACAGACAGAACATCTGCCACCTGTTTTAGAAGCGGGTGGAAGTAGGTTTTGCAAAGGTGAAACAGGAGAGTTTTTAATAGAGCTGATCTGCTTGGCATAATGGGATACAAGTCTTAAACTACTTCATGCTATTAAGTTGAGTCTTACAGCAGACATGTTGCAATCATTTTGCTTTGTACCGCAACTTCATAGGCTATGTCTCAGTTCCCTTAAATTGCATCCATGCATCCCACACTCGGTCCTTTCCTTGTATTCTTTGAATGTATGCTTGCTAGTTTGTTCTTAAAGGAGATCTATTATGCTGATCCATATTTAAATACATACATATAATGTTACAATGTTGGATGTCCATACTAAACCTCAGCAAAGTTTGCTGCTCGGAACGAGACGTTACGAGACCCGGCCGACTGGTTCTGCCGACATATTAGAGCAAAGCATGGAGCAAAGTTGTAGGACATGCCCACCCTGAAGCTCACTCAAATTTCCCTGCAACTGCAAACAGAGTTGGCCAATCTGAGGAAAGCACGTGGGGAAGGGGGTCTTAAAGAGAGAGCAGCTTAAACGAACCGTCTAAGGCAGAGGCTGAAATGAGGGATTTTACTGACACCGGTATATGATAAAGGAGAATTTGGGACTACACATCTAGCAACACTACTCAAAAGGTGTCCCAGGATGACATAATTAATGGTGAAAGTGAGTATGAGAGATCTCCTTTAATGACTAATACTCATGAGAAACACTTTTTTTTGAGCCAGCTCATGACAGTCAGTTGTAATTTGACGTATGTTTAAAGTGTCTGTGGCCCAGTGTGTGTTTAAAGGTCCGTCTTTTCTCTGTTCTTAAAATAATTGTGGTGTTGTGAATTTTCATTGAAGTCCGCTCCACTGCAGTGTCCAATCAATGAGTAATATACAATAAGGGGGCGTGTCTGAAAGTTTACTGAAAATATTGATTTTACTCTCCTGGAACTTGGAAACATCTGGTATGGCTATTCTTAAAGATGTCCAAAAACATAATCCAGCAGTTTTACAGCTTGCCGATCATATCTTGTTAATTCAATCAGTAAAAGAGCTGTGGTTGAAAAAGTACCTTTTACATAACGCAGGATCATTTCTGGCATGGAATATGTTTGCCCTTGGACAGAGCCACACTAGGTGTTCAAAGAATCAGTATTTCTCAGAACGTGAAACAATAACTTAAAAAGAAAGAACATGTAGCAAACGCATATATAGGCCTACTGTAGAACAGCAATATGAATCCCTTAACCTGGAAATGTGTTCACACATACACAACCATCCAGGGTTATCTACTTTTATGATTTGTGTAAATGTAACAGATATTAGACTAAATGTGTTAGAGAGTTTAAATTAACATATCAAATTAACATGTAGTTATATGAGCTTAATATTTAAAAAAGCATTTTCCTTTGAACAAAATGACTGTGCAGTCAGCGCTTCAGCTCTCTCCTCTCTTAAAACATCCGAATAAAATACTGTGCTCTAGAATTTTATTCACCTTTGGCTTTCAGAAACAAAATTGGCTTTAGCGTAGGATTCAGGTGCATAAAAGATCCTTTACCTTCCTGCTGATTTTTTTATTTCCTTTTCTGAGAAAAAAACTTCCTATTTAAGTTTGCAGTCAAGCAGAGAATAAAGGATGTAATAAGAAGTGAAGATAGCCATCTGGACTGTATTTGTGATTAAATGTAGAGGGTATAGGTTGGCAATTTCCTTATTAAGTGCTGTTGTGCTGAATAAGGGCCCTTGGGGTTTATTATCTGTTCTTTAAAATTCATGACATTGAGGAGAACTACAACAAAGACCTACATCAGTCAGCAGCCGCAGCAGCTCTTAGTATGACGGAGAACAGGAGGTTATTAATCAGTTTATCCTCATGGAAGTTGAAACAGCTTTCAGGAAAGATTCCCCTCTCTTCCTCCACATTTAATGGTGTTGAAGTGTATTTATCAAAGCATTCTCTTCGTGACTGTGGTGCAGAGGTACACCATCATGCTGGCTGTACATACTGTACATGTACACGTATGCTTCTCTGCACAGGTGAAACACAATAAACACAGACTTCGTCAATGGACTCTGAGTGAACTTTTGCACCACTTCAAAGCATCAAGGATGAGCAGAGGACTCTGTTTCTTATAATGAAGAGGAGATAGTTAATCTGGCATTAACGCCTGGCTTCCCATGAGGAAACACCATGATTCAAGGAGGTGTGATGGGGTCTTCAGTATGCACACAGGCACACACTCTCTGTCTCCCTGCCTCTATCTCTCCCTGCCCTTCTTTTTTCTCCCTCTCTCCACGGTGATACAGACACACCACAAAGAAGGCTTGAATGAAAGGGGCGTCAAACGGACATCGATTTCTAATAGGAAACTTTCTGGATCAGCATGGGGCTTGGCCTAAGTCACGTCTGTGCTCTGGTCAAGGACGCCATGTGTGGGAGCATCAACTGGACTGGTCTCTCTCCGACAGGCACCAAATGAAGCGCCGCAGCAGGACACAGGGATCAGAGAGCAGTTGGAGTCTTCTTTCATCTCTGGGGGATTAGCACTCCCATAGGAGTGAAGTATACATGTGTGTATGTGTGCTGTGTAACACTCTGGTAGAAGTATCTACCTTTTAGCCACAGGCTACACACTTCCTGTTTCTGCTGCATGCTGGGAATACCCCCAGGGCCACAAATATATGAGGCTCCATAGGCAAGAGAGAGATGAAGGAGAAGACATCCTCCTCGGGCATTTTCTTAAAATAAACATGAAACTGTGTTTGTGCACCCTTTCCTCATATGCAAAAAGTGGCAGTTATAAGCAGAGTTATTCCACTGATGGTTGATTACTTAAAATATTCAGCGTGTAAAAAGCACTGGTTAAAGCTCCCCATATGTTCAAAAGGGAACCTTTTTGTATGAGGCACTGAACAGAGTAACATCAATGCAAAATTTGTTGACATTTGCTGGAGAGTGCCATCTGTAGTAACTCCAGTACAGACATTAAACATGCATGGAACCAGTGAAGGCTTCACTGGACTGTATCCACTCAGTTCTATTGAAGCAGCAGCACCATGGGGGAAAAGGTGAGGCAAAGAGCGAAGCCATCTGGGAAACAGGATCGCGTGACAATACGCAGGTTCCCAGATCAACCAGCCATTTCACACTGCAACACCTTTAGTGTGGCTGCGACACAAAGCAAGCAACACAGATACATTCAATCTACACCTTTCTCCCTTTTATTCTCTTTCTCACTCTTTATCTTTACACTCTTTACACACACAGCAGGACCATTCTTCCTTCCTTCCTTCCTTCCTTTCTGCCTTCATTCATTTCTGACTCGCAACCTGACACTGATGGCAACTCTTCACACACTGTCAGTAGAGGGTGTCTGTGTAGCTCACCTTGTGCAGACTTGTGCCTTTATTGATGTCGCTAAGAATAAGAATGGCTCCTGCTGTGCTCTGTGTCCTGGATACCGAGAACCACTCAGCTCTAACTCTTCAAAGCTGCCTGTGTGCACATATCCAGGTGCTTAGACTCACCATGGAGGCAATTTAGCAAGATTGATGTCCAATTACAACAGTCTAAATGTATATAAATATATCATATCACACTGCCCATTTGCTCAGTAAGAATTGGACAGCTTATCTTTATTATTATGTGATTAGTGATCCTTTCATTTTTGATGACAGTGTTACTTTCTAATTGTGTTTTTTTCTATCAGCCTATACCTACTGTTCATATTCTAAAATGCTGTGCCAATTACAAAAATACAGTTAAGCAGCAAAGACCACCCAACCCGGAATTTTAAAAACCACACAATGCTGTGGTGCCACTGATTGCCTGGCACAGATGTCCACCTGCAGTGCCGGCCAGGCCAGCCTCAGCCCGGACAATACGCTGTGGGCAGAGAGCAGCGGGCAGCTCATAAATGAGTAATGGCAGTCACATTAACATTCGGTGGTAGGGCAGGCTAAGGCCAGGAAGGAGGGGGTCCCAAGGAGTGCACGTGCTCCCTCTGTCTTATAAACAGCAGCTGATTAATGTTTGATTCTCACTGGCCTCATTCTTCCGCTTGCACAGTGCAGAGCTAATCTACAGAGTGGGCGAGGGCGGGACTCAGGAGTGATGGAGTTGTAAGAGTGGGGTGAAGAAAAACAGTTTGTTCAGGTGCTGTTTGGAAAAGGTTGAGCCAGCAATAGGCTGTCTTTCCTTCGGCCCTAAAATGAAAAATATCAGTGGTGCAGAACAGTACAATCAATTCAAAATGAATTGGGGCATTGATATGATAGGGCATGAAAGCGATGATGAAGGATTAAGAAAGGTGAACAAAGGGGGGCCATTTTAGGTGAGTCAAAAAAAAATACTTCTGTAGAACAAAATCCAGCTTACAAAACTTTAACACCTACAACACCACAGAATATTTTTGATAACTTTGTTTTGTTTTATTTTTACCTTTCTCCTGTTCTAGCACCTATCGGTCTCAACATTATGGGAAATAAAGATGTCTAACAAACAAAATGTAATCTGCACAAACACATGTTAACCTCTAGTTTGAGGTTGGTAACTGCTAATTACCAGGTGAAGTGTTATGTTGCAACGTTCAGAGGAAAGAGAGCAAACTGTTTTCATTAGAATATAAGAGATGATTGGGTAATTTTTGTGTGATGGCTTCAAGATTTCAGGTAAAAACACTACTAAGTGTCCGCAGACAGCTAGTACCCCTCTGAGCATGAATTATTTAAAACTTTGCTAACCTTTAAATCCATAGATCCTTCCAGTTAGCATATTTTTTTAGCATCGAAATGACAACACAAATCTGCTGCGATCACATACAAACCATAGCTGAATGAAAAAGAAGAAGAAAGTGTCAAAGATTGTAAAAAGAACATTGAACTGATACTGCAGGAAAAATTCAAACAATTAAAAGACTAAGGTTGATAGCTGCTTAGAAGACAAACGCTTTAGTGCACTTTAAAAAGCATTCAGTACTTACTCAACAAATCTTCACATCTAATTATTCTTATTCAAATAAATAGACACCCTGCATTCACAAGGACAAGTTCTGTCTTTCTCCTATTCATGCCATATAACGCCCTGTGTGCCTGACTCGTAGGTGGAAGTGAATGTGCTTTTTTGGATGATCAGGGATGAAATTGTAACACTAAAGTGGTTCTGACAGTTGTGTGACTAGGGAGCAGAAGAAATTAGAGTTTGTCATAGGTGAGAAAAAAAAATGCCTCTTCATACTTCACAGAAAACACTCATTTCATTTTTCTGTTCCAGGGAGAATACTTTACTGAGTGTTTCACAGTTCAGTTCCTCTGCCTCCGTAAAACTATGTGGTAAGACTTGGCATTGCATTACAGTGAAGTCCTGCAGCTATTTCAGTGTCTTAGCACAAGATCAAATAAGGAACTTCCTGTGGTTGACAGCCTTGTTTCACCATCATTAGGTAGAGCTTTGCTTTTTGGTATTTAAAGTCATAAAAAAGAGGTCTTTATGTTGACATGAACATCTGAAATGCATTTAATTGTAGAAATATAACTAGGGATTGTTCAGCATTAAGTGGTATCTGCTTTTAAGTGTAAATGAGGAATAAGTACTCAACAGTGTTAAGTTGTTAACGGAGAAAGGCCCAGTGAGACTGAATGTGTTATTCATATGAAATGTGCACCTTAATCAGATACAAATGCTGCAGTGAAGAAGTGAGTTTAAGAGTGCGGTCACACTGGCAATGCGTACCTTGCCGTACTCAAGCACGATTGCCCCCCCGCTGTGCCATTCCCCCACTGGCCAGCACGGCCCGCGGTCACACTGCATCAGGACTAACCGTGCCTGAGCACGATTACCTCTTGGACATTACGTCGTAATACAGCACATGCATGCTTTATGTTATTATGAAGCGTGCTCAGTTTACAAACAGGCGGACTCGAGAAAAAAGAAATAAAAAATGGACGTGCGGTCGAGTCCGCGTCTGCACACCGGAGAACAGAGAGCATGACAGCTACTTTACTGACTTTGCCGCTTATTTTGAGTCACTTTAATCAGATACAGCCGCAAATTAATTGAAAAAATAAAAGAGACGCGCGGTCGAGTCCGCGTCAGCACATCGGAGAACAATACGGAGAACATGACAGCTACTTTGTGACTTATTTTGTTAGAGGGACAATGCAAGTAACAGGTTAAAGGTCATGTGTTTTAGTCAGATACAGCCATAAAACTCTGGATTTCTCCATAATAAAGGCTGTCAGCGTTGTGTACCCGCGTGCTTGTGCTCGTGCATGAAGTGTACCGTGCTGAAGCACACCTCTCCGAAGTGTGCCAAAGCCAAGGAAGTGCTGTCACGGTACGGAGCTGTCACACTGGCCAAACGAGCTGGACTTTGGGGATGAAGCCTGCTTGGGCACAGTACAAAGTGCTAGTGTGACCGCACCCTTAGAGTTGAAATGGCATTAATGTCGATAAAGTAATATGGTAACGTAGAGGGAAGTGGAGATAGAATAAACGTCAAAAAAACATAAACTCAGCAGGTTTTGTCGACATGCACCACATGTAGTCAGCTAAAGCAGTAATCTTAAAGAAGTGACAGATTAGTTCTTATAGCATGACGTGTCTGGTATGCACACACACACACTGCATTACGGACACTAATTTGTGCACACACTGAATCCAGTATTTCCTCACAGTATAAGTAATCTGCATTAGAAACATTGTGAGGTAGTTGTGATTGACAGTCAAATCGCTCATGCTGGAATACACATTTGACAGCACCAAGCACCAAATGCAAGAGTTAAAAGCCAGGCACAGAAATCGCCTCAGTATATTCCACATGAAAGAAAACTGGAGTGTTTTGTGTGTCTTTGAGAAGCTGAGCATCTGAGGTGAAAAGTGACGGGGGGGGGGGGGGGGGGGGGCAGTCATTTTATTTCCAAACGTAGAAACTTAATGCTCTTTGTGCAAACCCGAGTGCCAATCATGAGCGTGCCTCTTGGAGGGCCAGGCCTCATGCGAATGTCAGCTTCCTAGTACATTATAATTCCACCCCAGATCCTGAAGAATGACATAGTTCCAAAGCTGCACTCGCTTCAGTGCACAGCTCTGCCAGAGAAGAAAAAAGGAGGGTAATAAAAACCGTTCGCCTTTTTGTTCAAGAGACATTGTAATTTAACTGTTGGTAGCAGGCAGTGGCAACTGGCTTTAATAATGGTCTCTACACTCTAATTTGTGCAGGGATTTGCCTGGACCAGCCTTGTCTCAAAGGCCCTTAATGCTTCTTTGGCATCCAGCCTCTTCGCTGAGAGAAGGGGAGGATGTGCCTGAGAGTACCAAGCGGATAGGAAAGGAGAGATATATAAAGGGATGGAGAAAAAGCTGAAGAGGGGAAAGTCTCCCACAGCGGGAAGGTGATGATGGAAGGGAGAGATACTAAAGTGGGCTGTGCCATTTCCTGTTCCCCATAATATCACATAATGTTGGTACAATTAACCCAGAAATGTAGCTTCATTAGTCCCAGTTGGGGTGTGAAAATGAAGCGTGAACTAATTGGTCAAGTATACACCGCGGCTGAAATAGTATGGGAATGTGCCTGAGTAGGCTGTAGTGGTCGGTATAAATACGCAACCACAGCCTCCAAAAGTCCCCCTAAAAGAAACAGTATTTCTTTGTTTCTTGCTTTAAGAATGGTTGGTGCATTAAAGCAAGTATAATTTCCATTGTGGATAATATAAAGGTTAAAGGGATACTTCACCCGTTTAAACATGAATCTGTAGTGACATTGGGTCATATATGTAGTAGAAATGTGAATAAATTTTGAAATTGGTGCCTTCTTGACCGAGAAAAGGGCAAAAAGTGTATTTTTGCCTTTTCTCTGCAAAGACACATCTCCCAGAATGCACAGCACCGCAGGACACTCCCGCTGAAGGAGAGGTGCATTCATGTGGTATCGGAAAAATGAGATTCCAAGTTGTAAAATGCAAATGAAATACCTGCTCAAGTCGGTTTTGTGTTTTGTTAACATACTTTTTATTCAGGCACGTATTACACATCAACTTTTTGCTTAAATATAACTTGACTATAAGATTTCTCCGAGTTGGGAAGTCGGAAGAATGACTTCCCAACTCGGAAACTTAAACCACCCGAGCAGCACCTGAATGCAGCATTACTCGCGGACATTTAATAATAATAATACAGCAGTTTCCACAACTGATTCAGAGATTTCTTCCATAAGGAATTGGCATCTTGGAAATTCCTGGAAGAAAACAGACTATATGTCTGTGTCCATAGGCAAACAGTGACAGCACCGACAACACAAGTCTGCCCCGGCTCCTTCTTTTCTCTCACAGCCGCGGACCTAGCATGCTAGGCTAGCTAGCCTGCCTGTCAGCACTCAGCAGCCAGCTCGCCGCTATATTGCAGCTCGTAGAAAGAACCACAAACATCCGATTCAAGCACAAGACCTTCAAAATCCCCTTCAGTCATATCAGTTTGAAGTTGAAACATACGTGTTTCTTCATTCTCGGTCCTTCAGCGTTATCCATAGACACCCAGCTTGAGCCGGGTCCCTGTTTAGCCGCTGTCTGTATGCAGAAGGCACCTGGCAGCAATATTGCGGGCGGCTCGTAGGAAGAGCCACGAACATCCGATTCAAGCACAAGACCTTCAAAATCCCCTTCATCCATATCAGTTTGAAGTTGAAACATACTTTTTTCACCATTGTCGGCAGATATTAGATTTCTAAATAGAGCCTGGTAGCATAGCCTTCAAGCAAGATGGCGGATGTTAAGTTTCGATTCTGGCAGTGAAGCCCCGCCCACTGATCTGTGATAGGTCTGTAGCTTCAGTGGTTGAAAACATGAGGAACTAGCAATGTAGTTTTACCCTGCTAACAACGACCTCCGCGAGTGACGCAATATGACGATTTTTGCGTCTATTGCGGAGGCATCTCAGAAAAGAAAATACAGATTTTTCCCGTCTCAGGGGGAAATGAGGGCTGGATGCAAGACCATTCAATAAAAAACACAAGTTTACTACTGATACAAAGCTTAATGCAAATGGGTGAAGTATCCCTTTAAGTTTTTTTAGATACTATTGAACCACTGCCCTATTTTTACAGCAAAATATGTTGTAGAATGGTTGATGTCATTGGTGACTATTCAGACTGCTAATTCAAGCAACAAAAATGCTAATTTCTAACACATGAGTCAGTTTGTAATGCAAAGCTTTGAGGATAAATACACTATTGATGATAGAAAAGGACTTCCAAAGAAAGCTGAATCAACGTTTTAAGTTAGCTTCATGGACTGACAGTTAGCTACTTGCGTAATATGGCTAATGTTAGTCACAGCTTGCAATTAGCTGCTGAATATCGAACTGGGACAGTTTTTAGTTATATTTGTATCAAACGTGAATACTGAACTTGGGCATGACACTTAACCCCAAGTTGGTTCCACTGCTTCGTCGAAGGTGTATGAATGTGTATGTAATGGGATTAGTTAAAACTGGTGGATACTTTACAAAGCAACCTCCGCCATCTGTGTGTGAATGGATGTGAATGGGCAGGTGTGACCTGCAGGGTAAAAGAGTTTTGAGTAGTCAGAAGACTAGAAAAGTCCATTTACCATTTGTAATTGTTCATAAAGCAGCTTGGCAGCGGCTGTAATCCATCCAGCCCCCTTGTCTCCCTTTTGGACTTCAGTATTCACATTGATACAGATATAACCATAAACTGACCCATGTTCTATATTTAAACAAAATTGGGATGGAAATGTCTTAGTTAGTCCTATTTATAAATATCAGCAAAGATCAAGACAGCTAAAAAAACAGCTACGTATGCACTCAAAGTTGATTCAAAGCGTGTTGACCAGCAGGCAAAAGATTGAAATTGGGATGACACCCGTGCACAGCTTATAGGGTTATTTAAGCCAAATTACAAGCTCCGTTTGCAGTGCTGACAAAGAAAGCTATTACACCTGGCCGTTGGACAGCACTCATTACTAAGTTAGGTTAACCACAATTTGCTATTTTATTCTGACCTACCAGATGAAGACAACGGTCATCCAAACATGCAGTTACAGAGAAAACTCAATATTTGGTTTTGTAGAACCAGTGGCTTATTTTCCAAGTACCAATTTGAATTTCATGTGGCTAATCAAACGTGGAGGTTACAAAAATGTCATCTCAACTCTGCTGGGTTCATGATTTCAAAAGCTTCACTACAAATGTGTGGTTTATTTTTCTCTTTTTCCCTTTTTCCCTTTTTACAATGATGAAAACTGACTCAATATTCTATTGTCACAGAACCTTCCGGTGTAAAGGACAAGTGACCATAGGTGATGTGAAAACATCCCGTTCAGCAAAGTGGTCCGGCTGAGAAGAAAGGCTTGTATTGTGTTCGATCTCTATTTTCATGTTTGTGTGCTTTGAAACTCTGCACAAAGCTTTGGATACCATCGATTCAAACTAGTTTCTGTCTGCACTCATCTGCATCAAAAAGTGAGGCTTTTCCACTGGAAAAATACTGATCAAGCCTTATCTTTTGGAAACATGTAATCCACTGAGGAAAGTCTGACTTGAAGCCATTAGGCACAGTCCTCTGTGCCTTCGCTCTCTGCCGTCTCTGCCTTTGTAGCAAAAGACGAGAGCAAAGCTTGTCTCCATTCAGCTGGGAGAACTGGTCAAAGATGGGAGATCAAGCAGCTCCCAGCTCCTTTTCCCCTAGCTCAGACTAAAGTTGTCTCGATAGTTTTGGAAGATGGTGTGGAAAAATTCTCCACGGAATAAGATCTTATGTTTTCTCTGCTCTTCTGCAGGTCTGACGGCATTTTAGAGGAAAAGTTTGAAAATGTGAAAATGGTAAGTCTTAAATTGGGTAGAAAATAGTGGCTCCTCACTGAGACAGGCTGGCATTTTTATGCTTGTTTCTTTCTTTCTTTGCTGCTTTTTCTCTTTGCACATGCTCTTGCACAAATCATCTGCCATACAGGTCCTGTGCGACTTGACTTCACGAGCTCTTAGTGGCTGTCTTCATCAGCTCAAGATCTGCTGCAGAAAAACAGCTTTAATTGGTTCTGAGAGGGAAGGAAAGCAGAAGGGGTCACACACGCCAGCCCAGCACATTTTAGAGAGAAAAGCTTAGGAATGATCAGGAGTGGCATTCAATCCAGCTTCTCCTTGCAATGACATGTACTATTTACACTGCCATCTTAGTCTTTTATTGACATCTTTTTGTTTAGATTAGGCTAAGTTTTAAATGTTCACATTTTCGACTTAACAACACC